>OU898282.1:92102231-92544731 GCA_918026665.1 Diabrotica balteata
AGATATCATTTCTGAGTCTTGTTGCTGTTCATTTTCAGTTAGTTCTTGTTCATGTGTCCGTAAAATGAAATCTTTTGCCAATTTCTTACCAAAGCCTTCTTACCCTTTTTTAAAATTAAAAAATGAGGGGTAAAAAATATTTTTTTGGAATATCTCAGGGTATGAAATGAGAATTTAAATCTCAAAGCAGACAAATCACTTTGAAAAATCTTTCTAACATTTAAAAAAAAAAAGTTACAGCATTTCAAAATTTTGGTCGTGGGAACAACAAATGAATGTTTTCTCAGCAACAAATTAACGAATTTTACTTTACAAAATTTTATTCGATGGGGAATCAAAAGAGCTTAATTTTAAAGGTTAAAACATTAAAAAAAAAAATCATTTTTGAAATAAATATTGCAATTTGAAAAAAAAAACAGCGATTTTCGTCTTTGAAGGCTAATTATGCATAAACTATTGGACCAAATTGAACTCACAAAAGCTTAAATGAAAGGTAAAAAAATAAGGAATAATATATTATAAGCAGTTTTGCTTCAAAATAATTACCTTAAATGATATATTAAAAAAAGGAAAAATATACGAATTTTTCACTGTTTTTCCTCCATAAAAAAATAAACCAAAACTTTTTGGTCGCTTTTACATAAGAATTACTTAGGAAGGTCCCCCCTACAACGCCCAACTGCTACAATTAATTATGGAATTATAACACGTTTTTTTACCTAACGTTTAAGTCCACAGCCTGGACTAATAACTATCTTTGAACAGTCAGCTATAAACATTAATTAATCTTAAAGATAAAGGCAAATTGCTGTAGTCCCTTAAGAAGTATACCTGTACTTGTTGCAGAGTATTAAAATCAATATTGTAATTTGGGTTGTTTATCATATATTGTCATTTTCGAATAGAAATTGAATAGAATAGAAAAGAATATATATTGGTCAGTAGGGCTATGTTTTCCTTTGCACAATACTCAAAATAAATTATTCGGATTGGAACAATTTGATTTATTATGTTCTTCACCGCATCTTTCACACCTATCTTTTCCCCTACATTGGGCACTTATATGCCCAAATCTCAAGCACTTTAAACATTGTAACATCCATTTTCTTGTACCACTTTCCGCATTATTCTTTTTGCATGTAAGACTTCAAATCCTATTCCAAACCTAGGTTGAATTAATGATAACAAATCATCCTCTTCTATCTCTTTATCTAAAGATTTTATAACCCCTTTCCTTTGAGTAAAAAACGTTGGAATATATGCCTTTTACTGTTTGCTTTTTAAATTTTCAGAATACATTCATTTATTAGAACTAGCAACATTATTGAGTTCTACCTTTATTTTATTCCTACCAAACTACCGTAATTTGTGTGATATTATTTCCAATTTCAGGTACTTAACGTAAAATTAATCGGGCTTTGCCTATCCTGTGTAATTTGCCGATATTACCGTTTTTATTTTCTATATGTTATATGTACATTATCTCCTAATTTATATCTATTATTTAATCTTATATTCATAACTTTATTTAAACTTGGATTAACTGATCTATTTATTTTATTAGGTTTGGTCAAAGTTGCATCTTTATTAAAATCAAATTGTTTACCTTACCTCGTTAGTGCTAGTTGTTTGGCTTTTTTCGTTTGTTATCATCATTTACCCTAATGCTGCTATTTTTCTAATTCTTCAAATTCCATCATCCTATCTTCTCCTAATAAAATTTCCCTATCTTAAGGCTTCTGTGGAATTCTTCCATGTCAATTTTTTAGAGATTTCACTTCCTATACACGAAATATACACTTTCTTAGAAGACAACTAGTTTAATGTGTCTTTACACCTACAACTGATACCGTAAAAGTGAAGAAAAAACCTTTAAAATTGATATTTTTTGTAAGCGCTTTAAAATATCCGCCTTTTGATTTGATGTTTATTTGACAGTTAGTTGAATTTCTTTAATGCTCCCTTTGCCCCTTCCTCCTCAATATTTGTTTGTTCGTTTGCCGTCACCTCTGGTGTATATATGGTATATAGTGTAAGTGATAGACCACATCTTTGTTAGAGACCTTTTTTGATTTTGTTGCGGTGATTGTTTTTGTTTTTTCATTGCTCAACATTTATGTTTAACAATTTTTGATATTAGTAAATTGTTTAAATCGTTTAGTATGTTTTCCTTTGCTTTGAGAATTTATTTAAAGTTATATGTCATGCTTTTTAGACCTTCAAAAACGTAAAAGAGAAGCTCGAAAGGAAGGCGACAATGAGCTCCTGGTTGCAACGTGTACAAATCTCTCAGACGTTTACATGGAAAGTGGACGATTTCAGCTAGCTATTAAAGAATATAAAGCTCTAGCAAAGGTTTACAAAGCCAAAGACGAACATATTGAATATGCCTGTGCTAACCAAGGGATCGGTGAGGCATATTTACAACTTAAAAATTTTAAAACGGCTTTAGCATATCAAAAAAGATATCTCGGTAAGTATTACAAGAAAATTTTATACTATACAAGTCTGTAATATTAATTTCTATTACAGATACAGTAAAGCCTGAAAACCATAATGTAGAGATCCAGAGGGCATACGCTAGTATTGGTCACGTTTATTTAACTGAATATTTGGAGACTTAATCTGATGCTGAACAAACTTTAAATGAAGCTTACAGCTATTTCGAGACAAGTATGAGAGTCTGTGAAAGGTTTGTTTTTTATTAATTACTACATTACTAGATTACTATTTTAGATACGTTTAGATTGATTGCATCGCTTTAATTACATTTTTTTTTCATAAAAAAGTGCTTTAAGTTTAATATGTGTCCTATAGTAAATGGGATGTGCTGATCACGAATCTGTACTTAGTTTTTTTCCAGCACGTCAGGTTTTCAAAAAAAGTGTGTTTGAAATTTTTCATAGAAACTGCCAAAAATACAGTAAAATCTCGATATAACGGACGACTTGGGGGAAACGGGGTGTCCGTTAAAGCCGAAAGTCCGTTATATAAAAATAAATCAATATATATATATATATATATATATATATATATATATATATATATATATATATATATATTATATATATATATATATATATGTCGCTATTTTTTTAGTATTATATTGCACTGCCTCATGTTTATAGGCGAGCAGTCTGTCCCACAAATAAAAAAACAGCCCTCTATGATTTAACCTTAAGTTAATCTTAGGTACAAAGAACTTTATATAGTTGATCAAGAATAAGTCTTTATAGTTTAAGTTATTTACAATATATTATACAAGTAGCATTGCTTGCATTTTCCGTCTCTGTTCCAGTGTTACAAATTAAGAAGTTTCAAGCATACTCCGGTAAGACACCAAGTATGGATAAGAGTTATATTTTCTAACATATAGATATCTTAAAATTCTTTTTGTACCATTTCAATTAAATCTATATTTACATCTGCATGGGTTGCCCAAACTACAAGAGCATACTCAAGATGTGGTCTTACCGAGGAATTATATAGTTTAATTATGCTATATATTATCTTAAAATGTTCCGTGTTTCCAAGTATAATTCCTAACATCCTAAAAGCATTATTAGTAGCAATGTGATAGTGATCATTGAAGTGCAAGCTTTGCTGAAAATTCACACCAAGATCTTCACACGGATTTTCTGGGCAATTCTCTATTATTGATATAATAAACCATTTTAATAAACTTTCTGTTACGTGTGAACGTCATCACTGAACACTTATCAAATTTTAGATCCATTCTATTAATCTGAAACCAATTAGATACCACATTCTAGTAATAGAAAATATAAATCTAGTTATAATAATTGGCAATCATATTGATCTTCTACAACTCTAAACATCTTAAAATCATCTGCAAACGTTAAACAAGTGGAAAATTTGAGACAACTAGAAAGATCATTTATAAAGCAAGCAAATAACAGTGGTCTCAGGTTGCTGCCCTGAGGAACTCCAGAAGTTACGGAATATTCCTCTGAGAAAAATTTACCATTCTCTAACTTGCTGACTTCGATCTGCTAGGTACGAATTCAAAAATGTTAATATGCATTAATTGAGAGGCCAAAGGTGCCCAGTTTTTCTAGTAATAAACCATGATCAACCCTATCAAATTCTTTTGCACAATAAGTGAAGATTACACCCATTTGCCTCTTAGTATTTATGGCATCTGCAGCAGATTGTGTGAAAATACATAAATTTGTAAGTGTTGATGTATCTGGTAGAAATCCATGTTGATACTGTATATTAATGTAAGACTTTTCTAGATCTATTTAAGGATTACAATTTCTCTTTTATAGGTAATTATTGTAATTACTTTTTGAAAATGTTGATGTCTACCTAGATAAATGCTGTCCTTATAACGTCTTTCTCTACTTTTATTGGAAGTTTTAACTTACTTTTTATATAAAATGCATTGAAAATTGTTAGTTAGTTTAAAAATGCTCTTTGTAAGTGCGTGTTTAATCTACATATTATAACTTTTCGTTGTGATTTTTCTCCTTTCTGTTTTTATCATGTCTCGTCGATATTTGACAAAGCAGAAACTGTTTATTTATAAGTGTTTACAGAAATTGTCAGATAATAAATCTCAAGTATAGTTATGTGATGAAGATGTATTCGATAATGATGATGATAAGTATGTGCCTCATAAAGTTGATCAAGGACATTTATAGGGTAGCGATACTAAAGATGAAGTTGAGATTAAGTAGCTGCCCAATACTCATGTTTTAACTACGAATGCAGTTTCTAATACCATTTAAGGAATGATTACCAACCGAGTAAGAAGAATTCGTGGAAGAAATTCAGGAAATCCCTCCATCAACACCATAGTATGGAAGTTAGTTGACAATAGCGCTAATACACTAGGTTGGCAACTATATTATATTAGTAGGTAGCTTGTATTTAGGTATTTACTTATATATTTTTATAAGTATATATATATATATATATATATATATATATATATATATATTATATATACAGTAAGGTGTCTCGTTTATTTTAGGGAGACTTACCAGCCAAAATGTTTTAAAGAAAATAGCTGGGTTAACGCCTCATGCTAAGAGAAGCATTATTGGAGATTCTGCAGCTATTACATGGCGGCTGTTGATTGATGAATGCATACTTCGTAACATAAAACCATGTACTGTTGATCAAGGTAGAAGGCAACTTGAAGATGAAAATTCACAAATTTAGATTGAAAAAATCAAAGCTTTTATGCTATGGAAGCTTATACAGCATGAAGTGTTAGCATAAAGATGTTGTGGTCTGGTACATGGGGTCCCAAATTTTTTTAAGAGGCGATATCTAGAAACACATTTACACAAATAATGAGTTTTATCCTTTTTGATATGAGTAGTACCAAATTTGAGCGGTTTTCAACAGATAAATTTGCACGTCGTCGGGAGTATAGAACCCATTTTTAGAGAATCGTATTATTATGCTATACACTTGGCCAAAATATACGTAACGTGAAATAGCTTTACCTAGGAAAAAATGAGCAACGACCAGCCAATCAACTTCTATGGGAACATGTAGTTAGCCGTCTTATGAAACTAGTAGTAAATAAAGAAAGGAATTTTACGACAAACGAATTTCTTTACGTCCTTTACGTTTCTTTTACGTTAAATACAAAAGTGAAGCGAAAAATAAGGCTCAAGAAGAACAAATACTGAGAAAATATGTAGAGACGTAGACAGCACGATAGAATAAAAAAAATAAAATTAAAAATAAAATTAAAATTAAAAATTAAAAAATATCAGAAATAATAAACGAAGTAAAAATATTAAACAGATAATTACATCGAAGGAGTGGACAAAGCATTACACAAAATAATTTCAAGAGAAAAGACCGGAGTACCTTCCACAAGACAAAATGACAACAACAATTTGACAATAAAGCACCAGTGAAGATAAGAAACTGCTGAAATATGTAGGCGCAAGGATTGTTCATTTATGTGAGCGTTGTTGAAAAAAATCGAAGTAGTAGAGATAATTCCATCGGAGTTGAATCTATCACACATGTCCTCCATTATCAAGTCACCAAATAACTATAGAGGGACCAATGTAATGCCTTTATCAGCAAAAATATTTTCCACACTAATGAAAGAACAAATAGAACAACACATGGACCATATGACGAAGAACAACTCGGATTCCTAAAAGCCAGATCATGTCTAGGTAATATATTCTATCTGAGACAGATGATAGAAAAGAATGTTAGAGTCGAACTTATACAGAGAGTTTAGTGCGATGATTAAAGGTGTTTTTTTAACCTTATTTATGGGGTGTGCATTTGTACATTCCCAAGTGTAAATGTTTACTTAATGCTAAAAAGTATGCGTGAGGTGAGTGTCTTCAGGTTTTCATCATAATCTGTCAACTTATTTTAAACCTTTACTTTTCCGGTTTATTCGAAGCGAGTTGACTCCTTAACGCCTTGGCTTTGTAGACCGATTGGTCAAGATGTTCTCTAAATGTCAGCTTTTTGTCAAGCGTTATGCCTAGTTATTTAGCTTAGCTGGTCCATTTAATTGGAGTATTGAGTAATGTTAGATCTCTATTTGGTCTGCCTTTTCTGTGCTGGTACGTGATGGACTGTATTTTTTCAGTGTTTATTGCTACTTTCCATTATATGAACCAGGCTTATATGCGATTTAGAGCTCTGTAGGTGACTTGATCCCTACTTGACTGTAGGGTAGGTTGTGCCTGGACTTGGAACCTCCTGTTGGCTAGGTACGATGTATGAACACATGTATCTCTCTATCCATGGTCGTTCATTTTGCACAGCAAAGCCCCCTGCCATACTTTGTCAAAGGCTTTACTGACATCTAGAAAGGCAGATGCTGTATACTCAGTTTGTTGCAGTACTTCTAGTTTGCATAAGTGTTCTGTTCTGAATCCAAATTATGCTTTAGGTATTGTTTCTATTGCTATGGTTTCTCTTTCAGCCTGGTTAGTGCCACTCTTTCTGCAATTTTGCTCATTGATGGTAATAAGGTTATAGGCCTGTAATTTTGTGAAAAGGTCGCGTTTTTTCCTAGTTTTCCGATTATTATAACATTAGTGTCTTTCTATCTATCCGGGAAAAATCTTAGCATATTATTAACAATGTTGGTGGTATATACCATCACTTTTTCTTGCAGGTTCTTAAGCGCTCTGTTTGTGATGCTGTCCGGTCCTTGTGCTTTCTTTGCATTGGTCATCTTGATCAATCGTTTAATCTCTTTAGGGAAGGTATGCATAATACCTATTTTGCCCTTTCTTCTTCTTAGATTTCTTGCCATTCTTTCTACTACTTCTGTAAAATATAGTTCTTTGTTTGGATAATAGTTGTTCCTACAAGCCGATTCTAGCGTGTCTTTTAGCAATTCCGCTTTTTCGTTTTCGATGTATACGATTTTATTTTTACCATGTAGGGCTGGAATTGGTTTTTTTACATTTCGATATATTTTTGAAAGTTTCCAGAACGCCGATTTGTTAGGGTTTAGCTCTTGAATGCCATAATTCCAGCATTTATTTTTATGTGTTTGTAGTTATTTCTTGACTTCCAAGTTTAGTTCAGTAGCAATTTTTTGTCTTGTAGGATTCTTGTTCTGTTGGCTCCTCTTCTTTTCCTTCTTTTTTCCTGGATTAGAGTTTTTAGTTCATTGCTGAAGTCTCTGAACCTCCCTTTTTGTGTTGTGACTTCTTTTGTGTGAAGCTGGCTTCAATAGCATTTTGGATTGTTTTTCTAGCTTATTCACGCTTTCTTTTAGTTTAGCTATGTTATTTATAGTTGATATGGGTCCAATAGTTTCGCTCACTATTCTTGTGTTTGACCAACTTGTTCTTTTCTTCGTGTGGGGTTGCAGGGTCTATTGTTCCCAGGGTTAATACAATTAGGTTGTACATGGAGTCGACTTCATTTACTAACAATATTTTATGTTATTATCCCACATTACGCAGAATTTTTATGTCCAAAAAGGTAGAGAGTCTATCTCCTCCATGGAAGCGTGGTGATTTCACTGGTCCTGTTACGTGGGTCTTGTTGTTTGTCTTCAAGATAGCCATAAAATAGTCTCCCCTTTCGATTTGTTATTCTGTCAACCAGTTAGACGATCTTGCATTTAGGCCCCCTATTATGACAGTCAGCTCCTCTGTTTCTAAAATGATATTCAGATCCTCATTGAAGATAGGGTCTCGCGGTCTAAGATACGCTGAAAAAATTTTTGAGTTATCGTTTTTCATTATGATATTCACTATGGTGGCTTCCATAGTGATCAAACCATCTAGTGTATAAAGTAGTCCATGTTTTATACTTTTTTTTTACCAGATAAGCTGTATCTCCTAATAATGCCCTGTGATCATTTTTGTAGATATCAGAGCCCGGAAATTTGGTTTTTATTTTTCCGTTAGTTTGGTTTTTTATAGAGCTGTGGTATCTAATTCGAGTCTGTTTGCAAACTCATCATGGATGTTAATTTTAGTTGTTAGCCTGTAACATTTTTTTATATAATTAAAATATTAACTATTTGTATTCCCTTTATCTCCGTTGCTGATACGCTCATGGTAGTATTCGCAAATAGGTAGCTTAATTTTATTAAAAAGTGCCAAAACATGACAGAAGAATCTACCTACCTACTTATTTAAGGACGCCGGTTTGGCTAATTCTTAGTTAATCCTTTTCCAGGTTCTCTTTTATAAATTCGGTAAATATCGTCGGTGGCACGTTGTGATGTTTTTTTTTTCTGCAATAACCTAATACAAAGGAATTTATATTTCATTACGTTTCTAGCTAGAAGAGACCGTTATATTCGATGTTCGTCAGAACTTTTTACCTTTTTGGAAATGAAGACTGTCCCATAATTTTTAGGTGGGAGATACCTTCAGTGTAGCGTACCAGTCATCAGGAATTACTTTAAGTTATCTTAATCATAGTATCTCCACTTATATGGGCGAATAATATGGTATGGTATTTAATTTAAAGAACATTCAATACTTTCTTACGAACTTTCCATCAGCTACTAAGAAATTCTAATAAATAATAATTACGAACATTTAATTCTCAATCAATCATTAAATAACAGTGCGAACAGATAATCGACTTAACCAAGTGCGGTTTGTTTAAATTTTTATTTCTGTAATATTGTTGTATTCTTTGAATTTAACTTTAATTAATTTTGTGTGCTTTGTTATTCATTTTTTATTTACTAAACCCAGTATCTTGAGATATTAAACAGCAAAGAGAGACTTTCTTTAATCAACTTTGGTTGATTTTTTTTCTTACTCACTATCAGGCTCTCTTTGCTGATAATTGAACCTGTTCATTATTATATTGTTGTATTTGTAAAGGTACTTTATTATTCATAGTATTGCTTATTTTTATATGTATACAACCATTGTATAATTGATGGTGTATTTTTATTGCTTGTGTGTACATTCAGCCACCTATATCATTGTGTTGTTGAATATATTGTTTTTGATTTATGTATGAATTTTATTTGTCGACTCCTAACAAGCTTCCTGATATAACAACAACTCTGAATATTTACTTTTTACCTTTAATTATTATTATATCTTCGACCAGACGAAAGAGCAGGCTGATTTAGTTCGTAGGTAAGTAAATGGACGAAGTCCACCTAATATATTTATTATTTGTTTATATAGTGTGTTGACCAAATTTATTTAATAATTAACTGTTGGTATCTGTCCTTGGATTTGGTCTCAGAACCTAAATTATCTTTCCTTATCTCTTTTCTTTTCTAAGGTTTCTTAATTTTCTCCATTAACCCCAAAATTTGAGTGGCGCCCTGTTCCTATTTTATTTATCTTTGGTAATTTTACCCATCTATCTTTTTATTTATTTCTGTATATTTTCTCATATATCTTATCTTGTCCTATCTCTACTTATTTCCTCCGTTGGACCCATTCCCGGTTCCAAAAGCTAGTTTCGAACCCACGACTCGCTCTCCACCAACCATCTGCCTGTCGTCCGCAGTGTCTCCATTGATGACCTTTCTAGCACCATCCAAAAAAGGTTTCCGAGCCACTGACGAACTATTATTTTTCCGAACATGCATATAAAGTTTTGTATTTAGGGTGGTGATTAAGTTTGCAGTTTCGGTGTTTTGCCCTGTTTTATTATTGTTTCTGGTGACTTCAGCTGTTGCTGCCTTCATGCCCTGTGCGTAGAGCTTCTGTTGGTGAAGGCCAATGTGGTTGAAGCAGTGATGGTTTTACTCCTTATTGGTGCTAGAACTGTGTTAGTTTTCCTCCTTGGTGCTTTGGAGCATCATCTGTAGTTGACTGTGTGAGCCTCTCCACAGTTAACATACTTGGGATCTGTGTTATTGTTGTGAGAGAAAGTTATTATTGTTGTGAACACAAAGCTTCTGGTGAAGATCGTAACCCCATCAAACGGTGGATATTAGATGCTAAAGAAACGTAAATTTAGCGTAAAAGTAAAAAAAAAATGCGTTGGAATATGAAATGTGGTGATCGCATTACTTAAAAAAATTGTAATAATACTAGGAATATAGTTGTAAGTAAAATAACAAAACTGGATAAACAATAAAACTAAATAATAATAATACTTTATTAAAAAAGGTTTTAAAACAAAATGTAATAAATAAAAACTGTGAAACATATGATAGTTCTTTTCATATCTTTTTCCACTAATTATAAAAAAACAGTATTTTAAAATTTTTAAATTAATATTGCAACCTATGCATCAGCAACCACATCCTTAATACTTATCGGCGGTTCATTAAACTCGATTGTCCTGAATTCATAAAAATAGGTGACAACATGCAATACTGTACTTATCACCAATATATATTCTGATACTGCACTGGCTATGTGAAATTCGTATCCTCCATCTTCCTGTTTCCATTTAGTCATGTCAGTTCCTAAAACGTAAACACCAGTAAGGTTAATTTGTTTAAGAGCCATTTATTTCTTGCAGTATCAATTTGGATATATCGCTCAGAGCATAAAAATAATTAAAACCAAAATTTTTTTTCTATTATTTTTAAAATGTTCCTTGTTTTTTCTATAACAATAAAACACTTTATTAATCCTCATACAATATTTACATAACGTATGTCCTAAAAAAATTTTTTCACATAAAATATTTATCGCATTTTTTTAATGAAGAAATTTATTTCAAGGCTAACTAGTTATCATAAATTACTACTCAATACTTAACTAAACTATACTATCGAATTATTTGGCCTCATTCTGCTCTATCAAGTGAAAATATTGTCCAATGTCTGTCATGAGGTCCTGGGCGGAATTAAGATCAGTTTCTTTCAGTTTTTCGTAAAGTAAATCTTAATTTTTATTTTTCCTTGTCTTAGGCTTCCCAACCTCCATGATAAACAATTCTATAGAATAAAGCTTAAAAATCTATTCTTGGCAATAATTGCTGTTATAGTATCTGCTTTACCCGTGTTATATCAAATTCTTTGTTTAATAAAAGGCCAAAGTTTTGCTTTAGTAGTTAGTATTTTAATATTATATAATAAAATATATAATTAAATAATAGGAATATTTAACAAGGAGCCTCTATACCGAGACCTGCTTCACACCAATGTGCGCATTTACGTCTGCCCGCAAGCAGACGAGTTAATTCCTTACATTACAAGACCTACAATGAAACAAATTCTGCAAAACTACTCGTATTATTGTATAACATTTGCGTTTTTGGTTTTATTTGTGTTGTAACAATACAGTAATACAATATTATACAGTCCACCAACAATTATTTTATAAAACCCAATACAGTAAAAAACATATTATTAATGTAATACAATATAGATATACTTCATCTAATTTAGATAACGACTTACGTCATTATCTACGTCAGAGATCGAAGTTGACATAGTAGCCAAAATATAAAAAAAATCCTGACTCCATTTTAAATCAAATAGATTAGGTACATAATTATTGCAAAAGTATTACCATCTCTTTACAACGACTATTTAAATTCTTACGTGACATTTTTGAAACAAATCACACTAATTTTATTCTAAAAAGAACAGATTTTATTAAATAGTTAAAAATATAAAACAAGAGATATTCAATTTAAAATTCAAAATAATGAAGTACAAAAAGTGTCAACACCGCAACTGTCAAATAAGTGTTACCAATTTTATGCCAAAATTTTACCTTCGTTCGATTACAGTTACAGTGTGTTCCGAACAAATGCTATTGATAAAAAACGATTTATAATGCATTTATACAAATTAAATGAAACCTATTATTGTGTATTTCTTTAAGTTAACATTAATAGAAATTTTTAAATATTATTTCTACGCGTATATAATAAAATAATGTCTAGTGGCTGTAATGCCAGTGTACTCGGTAAAGTGATTCTAAAAAAGAACACACCTACACCCTAAATATTTTGTGTTGGTATCATGTGACGTCACAGGCTATGACGCCGATGACGTGCATCGTTATATAAATTAGATGAAGTGTATATAAAAAAGTTTTGATCGATGAACAAATCTTCCAAAAATGAATTTACAGGATAAGTATATTTTACGCGCCTTTTTTTAGGAGCACTTTTACTGCCTAAATTTTTAAACAATCGATATTTGTTATAAAATACTGTCTTAAAATTGTAATAAAAATTTCAAAATAGGAACAAAGTTATCTTCTTCTTAAGGTGCCTTCCCCATTACTGAAGGTTGGCCATAACTACAACAAATTGCTCTCTATCTTGAGCTGTTCTTAGTGTCGAATGTGGGTGCATACTTGTCCAGTCTCTTACATTCTTCAACCAGGAGCATTTTCTTCTTCTTGGACCTCTTCCCCTTCAGTGGAGTCCCCCTGGAGTTTCCCTTCCATTATAACGTCGTAGGAAGTTGTATTTCTCTCCTTTATAAATATGTCCTAGATAACTCGTTTTTCCCGTTTTTTACAATATTTAGGAGTTCTCTTTCAGTACCCATTCTCCTAAGCACCTCGTTGTTGGTCACGTACTCTGTCCAAGAGATCTTCAGCATCCTTCGAAAAACCCACATCTCAAAAGCTTCTATACGCCTCATACTTGTAATTCCGAGAGTCCATGTTTCCACTACGTATAGTAAAATGGAATAAATAAACGTTTTTTACAAATTGGTATCGGATATCCAACGATAACGTAGAGTTTAATTAGGAATTTTGTCATTCGTTGAAATGCGGACCTAGCATATTCTATCATCATCATCATCATCAATGGTGCTACAGCCCTATGAAAGAGCCTCGACCTTCCCAAGTCTATTACGCCAGGCAGTCCTATCCATTGCCAACCGTTTGCCAGTTTGCTGCGCCTATCTTTCTACCATCCTCATCTACACCATCCTTCCATCTGAGTTTTGGCCTACCCCTTTTTCTGCTTCCCACGGGTTGTGACATAAGGAT
Source organism: Diabrotica balteata (assembly GCA_918026665.1). Lineage (NCBI taxonomy): Eukaryota > Metazoa > Arthropoda > Insecta > Coleoptera > Chrysomelidae > Diabrotica > Diabrotica balteata. Next base: position 92,115,614 of record OU898282.1, read on the forward strand.
TCTTCTAGGAGGGTTGTTCTGCTGTGATCTTGCTAGATGTCCTGCCCATCTTAATCTTCCTATTCTTATAGAGATACTACGTCTTTACCACCAAATATTTGTTTATATCTGTGGTATACCTCGTAGGTTGGGTTAACTACCCAACCCTGTAAAAACCCATAGTTACGAAATCTAAAGTTAAAGCATATTCTATACGAGCACTTATTTCGACCTCGCGGTCATGATCGTTTGTTATCCAGCAACCAAGATACTGGAATCTTTGTACTGGTTCTATACAAAGTTATAGCTAGCTGTATTTATACCGATACGTATCTGAGCTAAAACTCGTTTGTATATAACACTGCGCGCCCCCCTTCATCTGCGCACAAGCAACTCACAATTGCTTTCTAAAACTTATAAAGCGAGCACGTGTTTTATATTATTGAAATAATTAATGTTTTAACAATCGAAAAAATGCTTGGATATGGTGGTCATTTAGAAGGCAGCCAAAGTAAGGGGGTGCATTGGAAAAAGCATAATAAAAAAAGAAAATCCAAAGGTAATCAGTTTACTACAGAAAATAATTCCAAATTACTTAGTTTCTTGACAAAATTGAAAACAAAAATAAAAATTGGAATAAGAAATTACGAAACTCATATTGCTCAAACCAACAAAAGGAACAGCGAGATATCAAGAGAGGATTTACAGTTTTTACTGGACAGTGAGGACACCCAATATGTACCAGAAATCACTTAGTAGAGGTAAAAAAATAAATACGGCTATGTTATTCTATAAAATTACAGTAAAATTATTTAAAACCGGGTTTTCTAGAAATTAAATTTTTCAAAACTGGAAAACGTTTTTCTTAAAATCTACTACACCAATCTCAGTAAATTATAACACTTTATATATACGACTACTTAATTAACCTCTAAAAAGTAAAAAAAAAATCACATCTTTTTAGTACAGGGGTAAATTCACCTCAAGCGTTTTTTTTAACTTTTTAATAAAATCGCGTATAAAGGCCTTAAAATATTGTTACGAAAGGTCCGTAAGATTTATTCCACATAGAAAAAATCCCTTGACGAAATAGAAGAAGTAGTTAGAGAACATTCAAAATGACATCTAACATTCGTGAAATGTCTAGTGATGTTTGGAACATCAGAAAATATATATAAACAGATGTTGATAGTTTGTAACAGTATAAATATTTGAGTTTTTGAAGTTTATAGTTGTCATTGAGTTATTGTAAACAAGTATTGTAATATTTTTGGTGTTTCGAATAAAATTGATTTCAAAGATGTGTAACATTGATAACAGCGGTGGGGAATAAACAAACAATTGTGAATGGTAAACATGAGATCAACCGAATTTAAAGATAGAAATGGATATTATACGTCCTTTTAAAAATGTAAGAAGATTACGAGCTTAAGGAGAAGCGTAAACAAGAAAAGGAAGATATGAAAGAGAATTCTAGATAAGAAGAGAAAGAGAAACGTATGCAAGAAGAGAAAGAGGAGAAGGAGAAGCATATGGAGGTGAAGAAGTGTGTACAAGAAGAGGAAATAGGTGTAGACAAGAAAAAGAAGAGAGCTTAAAAAAGTAGAGGTAAACATCATGAGTAATTTGTCCCAAATTCATGAGAATTTTAAGTTAGAGTAAGTCAAATCACTAGTAGAGTAGGCAAATTAGAAGATCAACAAAACGATTTTGACAATAAAATAAAACAAAGAATCCATTTAGAAAATAAAATCATATAACATCAAAACGATTTTAAATCTAAATTAGAAAGACAAATATTTGAGTTCGTTAAGTTAAAAATGCTTCTGTATCTAATGTTTCGGTACCTAACTAATGTCGAAATTGAAGAAACTGCTTTTATAGTTGAACCAGGTGCAATTAGAACTAGACAAAATTTTAAAACTACCCTGATTCGATGGTCAAACAATTTGAGAAATTTATCGTTTTTAATTCGAAGGTGCAACCAGAACAAATGGTTGGATGAGAAAGAAATGGCAGCTTCTTTCGTAGTATTGCTTCGAGGAAAGCAACCGTCCTTGCAATTTATTTCCCAGGGTATACCCAGTTATACCTCTCTCATTGAAACTTTAAAAACAAGAAATGACCAGCAGTATCTAAAACAGGTTTTTTAAAGTGAGCTAAAAGTTCGATATTAAAAGCATAATGAAAGACTGCAAGAATTTAAAGCCGATATTAAACGATTGTTACATTTGGCCCTTCCTCAGGCACCTAAAAATTTCCTAAAATAAATTGATATATGAACAAACATTCGTAGATGCCCTACAGGATGTTAAAAGGCAACAAGCTCTTTGATTAGAGTATCGCCAAACGCTAAATGAAGCACTAATCTCAGCCCAGGTGTACGAAGCAGCGAAAATCATTTCTAAATTTAGCCCAATATTATTAGAAATAAGATTTCGAGAAAATGAGGAATATACAACCGTAGATTACCTACAACCCATTTTATCCCAAATGTGAGGCATATTACAGAATCTTGTACATAATATTATTAAAAATATATGATGTTTAATAACATTATATACAATCTTTTGTAACAACACAAATTTTAAAGGGTTTTTACCCTCATATTTTGGTGGCTCAGGCATGTGAACCTTGTACTTTTTAAACCTGATGATGGAATTGTTATTCCGAAAACGCTTGTTTGTATTATTCAACGTAGCCCTTTTTAAGGGTTTTTTAAATATACCCACATACAAAGATATAAATTATTTTTTGTGATACGTGGTATACAGCCAGCTACAGGAATTTTTTTTTCCTTGTGGATTTTTAGACCTATTTGGCAGAAAATATCCAAATACAGTGAAACTATAAAGGCGTATTGTGCTTAATGAGAACCTCTGTATCTTTTTAATGGTTTATTGTATCGGTAGGACATTTTGGAGTCAAAATAACACTGGTCAGACTTCAAGACAGATTTTACTGTATCAATTGTTGCCGAGTTGTTGAGGATTGGTATAAGAATTGAGATTTATGCAATGATACAAAAGGCCATAGAACAGGAAGTCGTGGTAAAATGGCACAATATCTTTCCATATAGTCTTTTGAATGACAGAGAGAGGAAACAAGTACTTAATGGTTGCAATGGATGATTTTTCAAAATGGCTGAAATTGCACCTCTTGCTAATCAAAAAGCGACTACAGTAGCATAAGAAGTCATAACACACGTCCTATCAAGACAAGGAAGTTTCTTTAGAGTTACATTTTGATCAAGGGCAAAAGTTTGAATCAGAATTACGGTAAGAATTAATAAAAATCTTGGGTATTAAGAAAACTAACAAGCTCAAGACAATTTTTCGGAATATTGCCTCTCTGCTAAGAAGAACGTTCATCCCTGACATGCATTAAAAACTTGAAATAAAACTTGGAAAAAAGAAAAAACCCAGTATGATTAAACAACCCAATGTAACAAAGAGGAGGGAGCAGTGTTACACAAGGTCCGTAATATGTATTCCCACATAGAAAAGTTCTTAACAATATTAAAAAAAAAAATAACTTTTTAAAGGTTCATTTATTAGTTGTAAGTTTCACGAATTGAATTCCGTTTAGAATCTAAAAAACAGTTGTTACGTGAAAGCATAAAAGTGTAAAAATTTTTTTTGTATACCGCACAATCTTTTTAACAATTATTAGAAGAAATTATGACTATAAATATAATAGTTTTTCTTTGATTTAATATTTAAAAATTGTCTTTTTTCCAATTTAGAACGCAAAAGTCCCTATAATCGCAGGAAAAATTAACAATATGTCCTCTTTCAAAAAAACCATTAGATATTGTCTTCGGTACAAACGATTAGAGATAAGCGTATTATACATCAATAAAAAGGGAGACAATACGGAATATAAATATCCAATATATAAAGATCCAAAGATCGTAGCATGCCAAACAAAAGTTTTTCTTCGGGATTATTGATACTCATATAAGACGGGGAATATGGACATAAAAAATAAAGATTACATGGAGCCGGAAGGGCAGTAAGCTGTATCTTGACTATTAATGAATACTCTGAATCTCTAAAAGAGGATTACATGCGTAAGTTTATGATACAGAATAAGCAATGACAGTATCATGTAAAAAATTATTGTTTGGATTGTTGATCATAGATAGTTACATAATAATAATTGAAGCTTTATATGTAAATAGAAGTGTCTTCATTTCTATCGGAAGTCTGATGATACATGGTGCTCTTGTTTTATATATAATTTTCTTATAAAAATATTGGCGGCGCTCGATGTCAAAGCATAAAATCAGATTTTCATATTTTGTTTACACTAATTTGTTTAACATTGCAGTAACATCATTCCTAACCTTAACGTAAGTAAAAGACTAATCTTCTTTTAAAAGAATTTTTCTAAAGATGTAACTTATTTCAATTAATCTATTCCCTACGGACTAAAAATTACGATATTTACTTAAAAGCCGAATTAAATTGAGAATTATTATTCACATCACGCGCATCATATTAGAGACATTAAGCGTTTGAGCGTTATCGGCATTCAACAGAAATAACACAAACGCGCGCTGGCGCGTAATCGACATGGAATGGGTTAAAACACTTTAAATATAGTGTCACTTTCGTGATTTGTTCGTGAACGATAAAGTTACTCTTTTACAGTATACTCCATAAAATACCTCCTTTTGCTTCCATTAGGAGTAAGTTGTAAGAAAAGAGGCACTGTATACTAATAACATTTTTCAAGACGTTGACTTTATATTTCAATGTTTATTTTCTATATAATTCGGAAGATTTATTATTTGTTTATTATCAGTTCTTGCATAAGCTTTTTATGCTTTTACTGTAGTAGAGACTAATGCAAAGTATATACTTTCCGTAACAATAAAACACTTAAAACTTTGATTTCAAAACTAATACATAAAAACTAAATTAAACATAAAATTTATTTTAAACTCGTATCACTACAGCTGTTTCGGCTGATTGCCTTTCTTAAGTGATCTATTTTTGGCATGCGTTTACACTTTATAGTCTTTAATGGAATAGGTTGAGGAGGGGAAAACTGTCTGTCTCAAGTTGGTTATTCAGAATTATATCTGTGTTTTTTAATTTGTTGATTCTAACAAAGATAGCTTAAGGCCTTTATTTTGAATGTGAAGAATTTTAAATTTATCATTAAAAGAATGATTATGATCTAGAAGGTGAAGTGCGTATGTAGAATCTATTTTTCTATTATTGAAAGCCCTTTTATGTTCTGCTCTTCGTTTATTAAAATTTCTACCAGTTTGGTCGATGTAAGTTTTTTGGGCATCGCCACATTTAAGTGGCGATGCCCTAAATAAGCGATGGCAATATTTTGCCTAAGTTGTTATTTGTTCTAAAACCTGGTGTTATTCCTTTCTTTTTATGTGTTTGGCTATTTTGTTGATATTTTGTCTATATATATATATAATCGAACAGAAGGTACTGGGTTTTTTCTCTGGTGATGAAAATACTAATTTCGGGGTTTTCTTGTGTAGTTTTTGATTTAACATTTTATTAATTGTTTGTTCGTTGTATCCATTGTTTACTGCTATTTGCTTAATGATATTTAATTTGTCTCAAAGTTGTATTTTGACATCGGAATTTCTGTTATTCTGTGTAACATACTATGATAGGCTGCCAGTTTATGTTGTGTGGGATGGGATGATGAATTGTGTATAGTCGTGTCAGTATGAGTAGGTTTATGAAATATGGAGAAGTCATGTTTGTTTTAAGTCTGATAATTTTTAAAATCTAAAAAATTTAGGGATTGATTTTGTTCTGTTTCTATTGTAAATTCAATATGACTATGAAGTGAATTAATATACGATAAAAATTGGTCGAGTTGCCTGTTAGTTCCTGTGAAACATACCAATACATCATTTACGTATCTCCACCAATATACAAAGTGTTTGAATATGGGATGTTTTGAAATCTTTGTCTCTAGATGATCCATAAAAATATCTAAAAATTCCATAATGACCGGTCAATGCAAGTGATAAATTTTATTGATCTTATAAGAATAGTAAAAAATGACAACAATCGCGCAACGTTTATTTATTTAATACCTTAATTAAACTGACATCATTTGAGGCAAAATTTAAAAAGTGCATATGATAGATGCACTCTTCGCCTTTAAAGTGTATTTTTAATTTTTGTCCATAGAAGGCTTTGATCAAAAGATATTAAATTTTAGCATTTTAGCATTTTTAAAGCATTATTTATAAGAGAATAGTTCATTCTAAACAAAAGCATAAATATTTTTGTTAAGAATTATCTCAGCTACATTTTTTATTTAAAACATTTTTTGTCTACAGGGACATATTTTTGGTAAATCGATGTTTTTTGGCCGTTTTTGACATCCCTTAAGAGGGGACTTTTTAGAGGAAAGCCAAGGGTAGGAGTGATAAACATTTTGCTTCATTTTTAAAGTCTCTCTAAAATTGACACTCTTAGCAAAGATTTAGCTTATTTGTATGATATTTACAGGTAAAATCTGTAATGACTGGATTACATGTCGTTAAAATAGCTTAACACCTGCAACTAAAATGAAGACTAAATGAAGACTAGATAATAACATCTGAGTTTTATAAAAGTCAGTTAAAGGGCTGATATCTGTCCATCCGAAGGCATGTTAGGATTTAAGGAGTGTTGTGCAGTAGGAGAGTATATTATAGTATCAATTTGAAGAAGCAGGTGATTTTTCTTGGCACATTTTTTAATCCTTACCATATGTGCAACTTTTAGGCAGATATATGACTACTGTTCAGACAGTTCAGATTTAATTCGAAAAATCGGTTTATTTTTTAGTAGTTCTATGCTTTATGAAACTATAAGAAAAAGAACATTTCTTATTATCTTTATGAAAAAGCTCTTAGTTTTGATAAATTTATTATTTGATTAAGTGTACGAGGTACCGGTTTGACAGATTCTCATTTCGTATTACTATATAATTTCGAATTGTGATCCAGTGTTTTCTAAGATTATTCAATGCCTTTCAAAATCGCAAGCTATGTATACATGTATTGCTAGACGTAAACAACAAGTACTATTTTGGCCATTTTAGAATAACTGAAAATTGCCTTTTTATGGAAATACTTAAAAAATCTATTTATTTATTTGTATATATTTCGTTGATTCACTAAAAGCTAGGATAATTTGGGGCCAAAGTGGTAATAAAGTGATTACCTTGGCGGCGCTCCCGGAAATAGTCTCATTTAGGTAATGCAATCGTTAAACATGACCTAGAGAATTATTACTGATCATTAAAGACTTATCCCACTATATATATATATATATATATAATATATATATAATATTATATATATATATATATATATGTATATATATATATATATATATATATAATATATATATATATATATATATATATATATATATATATTGATATACAGTCAATTTTTAAACTTACAATGGGCTGTATCTCACGAACAAAACCTGTCTAAAAATGCTTGAAACCGTTTCTAGGATAGTAAGGAGGGACTAAAATGACATGAAAGAGAACTCATCTTCATCAATCCCCTAGGCCCCACCCACCACAACCAAAAAAGTTTAAATTGCAAACCCCTACTTGTGATACGTCATTGAAGAGACGATAAAAAATGCTATCCAATGGTTTAAATAATAATTATACAGGGTAAAGCAATAATTGTGAAACTTTGCGTAAATGGAAAATTTAATGAGGTTTTAGTTTTAGTTTAATTCTGTTGATGATTCTGTATAATTATTGTTTATTAATTATAGAGGGTGTTAATGTCAGCCGGCTAACTATGACTTTTGTTTTGGTAATGTTATCTCCCGGACTATTATTTTAATAATAAGTACACGTCGGATTTTGTAAAATAAAAAGTTTATTTGTTATATTTGCAAAAAAAGTTAAAAATATCTGTTTTTTTGGTTCTGTCAAATTCAATATATTTTGGTTTATTTAAAAATTTTAAATGTCATTAGTTTTCATCATTTGTAAGATCGGTATAGCTTTATAGCTGTATAGCTATTTCAGCTGTAGTTGTCACGATGGTTTACAGTATACCTGAACGCTTGCAGAGCCTCCCAGAACCAGTGTTATTTACGAACAACTCAAATATTTCATGAATGGCATTTGGACAAAATTTAAGTCACGTGCACGTCCGCGATTTAGTTTAGAGAAACGGGATCAGTAAAAAATAAAAAAAAGAGATGCCCCAAGATTACTAAATGAAGCATCCCAAATTGAAGTCCTTGGAAATTTTGCAATAGAGCCTACTGCATCAACACGTCAAGTATCTGCAATGACAGGATTATATGAGTCGGTTAAAAAGATGTTAAAATTACATTAGTTTTAGCCGTACAAAACACAAATTCTTTAAGAACTAGGCCATAATGATCCAGTCCGACGAATTGAGTTTTATGAACTCATGACTGAAAGAATTCGCGTTGAATAGAGAATGTTAAAAAATATTTGTTTCACTGATGAATGTACTTATATGCTGATATCCAAAGTTTAATCCAAGGGACGATCAAGGCAACCTAGCTCTAGACGAAGATTTGCTGCACTTCCAAGAAGATGGAGCACCTCTTCACTATGCAGCTCCAGTTAGGCACTGGTTGGATACTAATTATTCAAATACATGGATTAGAATGAGAGATCCTCTTGAGGGCCACCGAGGTCACCAGACTTACCGCCACCTGACTTTTTTCTATGGGGTTACCTCAAACCAGTTGTTTATAAAACTCAACCTGGGTCACTTGTGTAATTGCGTAATTATACTAGAATAACATTTGCCAAAGTTCGTGCAGAATTTGAAAATGGGCTATATTATTGTTTACAAAACAACGGAACCCACTTTGAATATTTACTTAATTGACATTTTTAACAAATTTGTAGTTCAACAAAAACCTCATTATATTTTCCATTTAAGCCAAAGTTTTACAATTATTGCTTCACCTTGTATAAATATTATTTATATCATTGAATAGCATTGTTTTATGGACTTTATAATAATGTATCACAAGTAGGGGTTTGGAATTTAAACTTTTTTGGTTGTTTGGGGGAGGGGCCTAGTGGGTTGATTTGAATGAGTTCTCTTTTATGTCATATAAGTTCCCCCTCACTATCCTAAAAAACGGTTTTAAGCATTTTTCGAGATCAGCTTTTGTTCGTGAGATATAGCTCATTGTAAGTTTTAAAATTGACACACTGTATGGAACTGATAGCTTCAATATTTGAAATTGAAACTATTAATATTGCCTTAGAAAATGTTGAATAAAGTATTTTTAAAAGTTTTTCTTCTAAAAATTTCTTAAATTTCTAAAATTTATGAGATAATCAATTTCGCTTTCACAGAACTACTGTGAACATTGGTATTTAAATCAAAACTGCAATTATTTCTGGTGATTTGTTAACTTTTCCCTAATTATTTAACGCTTTGTACGTAATTGATTTAAATTACATTTTTAAATGACATATTAAATAGTATTTCACACAAAAATAGAGGAAAACGAAACGTAATAAAAATTATATAAAATAATAAATAACAGACAGTCGCAATAATTTTAATTTTATAAATAATATATTCTTGTCCAAAATTATTGCACCATTGCAAAGGTTACCGTTTCCAATTAAAATTTAAAAATGTGGAAATTGAAATGTCAATAAGCTAATTTTAAACTTAGATTGTGGGTTATTTTTAATTATAAAATTAGTAATTGTTTTAAGATGCCACAAAAAAAATAGCTTTAGAACAATAATACAAAAATTAACATTATATTTGCGTTATTACAATTTTTAGTGAATTTAATACTGAGGCAACATGATTGAGGATAATTTAAACAGTTTTGGAATAATAAAGATTTAATTTAATTTAAATTTGTAAAAAAATTAAGTCTAATAACGGCAGAAAATAAACACTTGATATTTCGAGTTTATTTAAAGCAATAATTTTCAATTCTTGTATGTCTATTGGTAATCAATACTCAATTAATTAAACTAATTCTGGTCTGGGTATGTAAGTTGCCCAAACGCAATAAGGTGGACTTACTGCGTTTGCCCGAAAGGTTAAATAAATAAATGTTGCGTGACTTTTGGCATTTTTTACAATTCTCATAAAATCAATCAAATTTATCACTTCCATTGACCAGTCACTATGAAATTTCAATAACTAAAGCCTAATATTTACAACCTATTGCACGAAAGTTTTATTTTTTGTTTTTTGCAACAAATATGAGGCATTTGAAATATGCCTTAAAAACTCTGAATTTGAACTTTCATATTCTAAACGATCGAAAACGTTTAAAAGTCTTTCTTTTTGATTGTACAAGTACGTTTTTCCAAACAACAAAACTTCAGCTACAAATTCCACCAAACGCCGTTCTCGTGCAAACGTTTATCGTTAAATCCAGTCATGTTTTTAGTATATTTAAAATGCCCTACGTTTGTTGCCAAAACTCATAATAGAAATTTTATGTTTAAGTTTTAAAGACTAGGCTCCAACAATGAAAATTTCACAGCGAGCGATCAATAGAAGTGATAAATTTTATTGATCTGATGAGGATCGTAAAAAATGACAAAATCGCGAAACTTTTGCAAACAGAATTGCATACAAAAATCGCTGCTTGCTTTAAGCGTTGTTTCTGAGAAAACGATTCATTCTACATAAAATATATTAATAAATATTTTTGTTTAAAATTATCTCAGCTACATTTTTTATTTAAAAGTTTTTTTGCTACGATGTCAAGATTATTGGTAAATCGATCTGTTCCAGTTTTCCCCACTACGAAGTGGGTAAGGAGAAATTCCGAGGGTAGGAGTGGCAAAATTTTTTGTGTCTTTTTGAGGTATTAAAATTAAAATTTTTAGCAAAATTTAGTTTGTCAAGTTTGTAGAGATGAAATCTCTGACGACTGGTCTTACTTGTCTGACGATCTTATATCAGATCTTTAATCTCTTATGGAGTTCTTAATATTGTTATTTACAAAATATTTTAAGTTAAAAGGTATTTTTCTTGTGAATTAATTTATTTTTGTGCTGTTCTATGCAGTAATATACATATATTTACGTTTTTGGTCATATAGTTTAATTTTTATATTTATTTAATTAGTTAAAAATAGTCATGGTTAATTATAAACATGTCGTAAACATGATTTTAGTTATGGTCACATAATATGTAAAATTCAAAAGAGAATAGCAAAAAGAAAGATTAAATTGTGGAGATTTGTAAATAGAATATGCTTTCCATTTAAAGATAAAAAAATTTTACATTTTTAACCTAAAATATTTTAGGTTACACTCAATAACTTTTTAAGATACGATTTAGGATAAATGATGAATGATCTTTTTCTGAGCGGTCGAACCATCTCCTCAGGTCTTTTAGCCATGAGTTCTGGGGTCTTTTTATGATATGAGCGGAGCCTATGATCCTGGCGATGAATGATATTCTTAGAAATTCCACGTTTCTTTATTTTTATTATTGAAATTTGCTTAAAGTAAATTATTCATTCGGGTCGATCCCATATTTTTCGATTGGTAATAAATTTAGAAAGCGAGTTGGTCACTGATAGCCACTAAAGCAGATAAAATACCCAGAGCTTTAACAAGAACATTGTAGTAAGTCCTTCTGTATGAGAACAAGTGTCGTATCTTGTTAAAAAACAGTTTAAATAAACTCCTAGATGTGTATGTGTATTTAATTTAGTCCGTTAAAAGGAATACAGATGATCAGGAAGGTCAATGGTCAAGAGGCCACCAACCGATTACCGACATAATAATCAATTGCCAAGAAAGGTATGTATATATATATATATATATATATATATATATATATGTGAATCGAATCATTTATCTTTTATTAGCATCCTCAGACTAACATATGGGCCCAAAAACTAAATATTTCTAAAATAAGAATAATTCAGAAACCAAGAAAATAAAACTAAATTTATGTTTCAGTACGATTGCTTTCTGTTATCGCCAAACTTCTTAAATGACTTTTTTAACAAGATATTATCAGATCCGGTTATCGATGATTGGATCCTAAAATACCAATTTGGTTTTGGGCGAAATAGAAAAAGATTCTATAAATACGAAGACAAACGTAGTGTCGTAGTGTCTTTCAAGAGCACGATCAAAATTTATTATTAAACGTGTATAATTATTTTAAAAATACAAAAAGTAAAATAAATTGACCCTGTGTTAATGTTAAAAAAAACCATCGAGAAACCATGTAAGGGGCTTTGCTTTAATGCATTCAAAATTAATTTTTTGCTGTTTAAATATGTACATCCATTATAATTTATTATTTTTATAAAGCTCAACATGCCTTGGATGTTTAGGACTAAAAATAGCATTGATTTAATTATTTAAATTTCAGCTCCTTCTATTCGATATTTTTTATTTCCATATAATATATATCAATGTTGAGGGCCAAGGAAGAAACCTCCACGAGATCAATAGTGCCACATTAACTACAAAGTAAACACTATTGACGGCGTCCCCTGGAAACGTCTACTAGTAGACTGCTAATCCTTCCAACACCAGACCAAACCAAATCAGATGGCAAACATCAAGCAACAACGGTTCTTCTCAGTTCTCTTACTAGTCAACACTAGTGAGCTTAAATAGGTAAGGGCATAACAACAGCCAAACAAGACATCCTTTTAGAATTCTGCAAGAGCACGAAATGTGAGTTATTGTGCATCCAGCAAACCCACAGAGACCTAACTGCAGCAGACCGAAAGTCTCCGGCATCAAACTGATTGCGGAAATACCACAAAATAAGCATGGGAGCGCGGTATTTGTAAGAACTCAAACCATAGTCCCTCTGTGGGAACAACAAATGAACTCGGTATAGAAATAATAACCAGCGAGATCGGAAAATGCACAATAACCTCAGTATACAAGCCCCCAAACCAGCCTTTTATATTTTCACCCCAACTAACTTCAAATCACAACCCAATCAGCTTTTACTAGGAGACTTGAACAGTCACAGTTTACTCTGGGGCTATGCAGATTGGAGACGCAGTAGAAGCATGGGCCGAAACGAGTGGCCTTACGGTAATCCATGATCCTAAGCTTCCACCATATTTTCAGAGCAAAGTTTGGAAAAGAGGATATAACCGTATAATTGTTTTTCAAGTAATAACCTCGAAGATCAATGTGCCAAAGTAGTATATGGCCCCATACCAAAAATTCAGCATAGACCAATTGGTATAAATATCTTTCCAATTGTCAGACCACAAGCTATTTTATTCAGAAGGAGATTTAACTTCAAAAAGACAAACTGGCATAAGTATGCAGACATGCTAGATTCTGAGCTGCTACATCTTAAACTAAAAGTAGAAAACTACGAGATATTTGTAGAGGTACTAAAAAATTTGTCTAGAAAAGCTATCGCCAGAGGGTGTAGACAACAATATGTTCCCTGGATGTCCAGCGAGTCCAAAGAAGTAATGAAAATATATGAAACTCTCTATTCCACTGACCCTTTAGCTAAGAAGCGGTTGACTGCAGAGCAGTATTACTCCAACAGCTAAGTCAAGCTAGACAGGAAAAGTGAATTGAGAACCTGGAAGAAATGACATGACACATAGTAGCAAAATAGTATGGAACCTTGTAAAAAAACTTAGCGGTGATCCAAAAGAACATAAACCACCTTGCAAAGTTACAGCAAACAAAGTCACTGCTAACAGGGGCCGCTTCCGTAGATTTTACAACAGCTTATGATACAGTAAGGCACAAAACATTGCTCCGCAATATATACGACACTCTCAATGACCACTATCTGGGTAAGGTCGTATATTCCTTACTGCAAAACAGATGTTTTTTCATTATGCTGAAGGGTGAAGTAAGTAGGTAGAGAGTTAAAAAAACGGCCTCCCACAGGAAAGTGTTTTAACACCCAATTTTTGCTTAAGGAAATAGTTTTAAAGAAGTGGAGGAGAATCTCGAAACTGCCTTAAAAACAATGACAGCATACTACCTGCAGAATTCCCTGAGACTCAATCGCTCTAAAACCCAAGTCTGCGCTTTCCACCTTCGCGTAAAGGAAGCCAAGCGAAAACTCCAAATTGCGTAAAATGGTACCTAATATATTAAAAGACACAAACTAATCTATATATCTTGGAGTAACTCTGGATCGGTCCCTCACCTACAGACAACATTGCATAAAAACGAGGGAGAAAGTTACTGATAGAAACAGCATACTCAGAACGTTCTGGCATTTTAAGAACAACGGTACTGGCACTGTATTTCTCAAGTGCGGAATATGCGTCCTCGTTTGGGGCAGATCTGCCAACACCAAACAAGTTGATACTGCGCTAATGAGGCATGCAGAATAGTAACGGGTGCATGAAACTAACACTACTCTTAAATCAATAAAAAAACAGCGAGTTTTGCAGAACCCTCAACACGCAGAGACGTTGAAAAGTACATAAAGAAAATAACGAGACGAGCGGTATGCCCTATATAAATCTCGAACACCACTTATCGACTAAAATCCAGGAAAAGCTTTCTTGAAAGAGTGCAGGATGAACCGCCTGAGTATTTTTCTCTTCCCTAGGCTCAATGGACCGGCCAGTTCCTAGACTTTAAAACGTGAAAAACTATGAATAGTATAAGAATGGGGGTCGCTCCAGTAAAATCAAATATAGCAAAATGGTAAAAAGTGGACCAGGATGATGTAAACTGTGACTGTGGAGAAACGCGAAATATGAAACGTCTTATTACATGCAGAAACTGTCCTCATCGATGTACTCTCGAAGATCTGTGGCTCAACAATGAACCGACATAGCACGATACTGGGCCAAATTTTATGAATGACATGTCTGGACACAATAAAGTAAAGTAAATATCTCAATGTTACTTTTTTGTCAATCTTTCCAAACGCTGCTCTTCTACTTCTTTTATTTTTGTCTACCTTATCGTATTATCTGCGCCTTCATTAGTCATTATTTTTGGCTGTTATTTTATTTACTGCATTATTTTGTTTATTATTTTCTTGCTCTGTAGGTATTTCTATTACCATGTGAACATTTACATGTATTGGTTATTTCTATTACTACTTCCTTTGTATTTACCAATTATCTACAATCGTTTTGTAAATTTTCTCATTAATTTTTTGTGGTTCATTTAGTAACATCCATTTTCCTTTTTAAGAAATTTTCGTTCAATAGCTTTAAGTTGATAGCGGCAGGGAGACGCGCTGGCGTGTCTCCTTTTCAACATAGTACTGGAAAAGGCGATCAGCGTTGCCCGAATAGACAACAGAGGAAATATTTTTAATAAATCATCCCAAATTTTGGCATATGCAGATGATGTGGATCTAGTTGCCCGCACAACACATAAGCTAGAAGAAATGTGTACCACCTTCTCAAATGCCTCAAAATCTATGGGCCTGCAAGTAATTTTTTTTTTTTTTTTGTTTAATAAAACTCCAACAGGAATCTTATGACTATTGCTATCTGATCATTCACTATGATCAATAAGCAAGTTAGTTCTATATATAAATATTACAAGAAACTTATCTAAGGTTATATTCAGCAATATTCCTTAGGCTCTAATACATTATAGTACCACTAGCTAACGTGTACACTTTAGCCGCACTTTACTCTGCTTTTTCACTTTCACTCACTTATAGCATTAAATCAAACGGCTTCGTTCTCTTTAGTCTGCTTATCTGGTTGGCGTTGTCTAGGAGTTTGATGGCCTCGACGTTCACGTGGTTGGAGAGCCTCTGTTCATGACTCTCGGCAAACTTACTTATTGTCTGGATAACTGTATCCATCTGGAGGTCTCGATGAAGATCACAGTTTCTAAAGTACCATGGAGCGTTAACGATGTTCCTTAATACTTTATTCTGATATCGTTGTATATGTTGGATGTTGCTTTCTTTTGTACAGCCCCATAGCTCTATTCCGTATGTCCATATCGGTTTAAGGACTTGCTTATATAATAGCAATTTGTTGTAAATAGACAGAGTGGATTTTTTTCCCATCAACCAGTACATCTTTCTGAACTTAATTTCTAATTCCTTCTTTTTTTTTCTTAACGTGTGCTTTCCAACGTAGCTTGGAATCTAACGTCATACCCAAATATTTTGCCGTATTTGCATAAGGTATTTGGTTTCTATTTATATGTACTGGGATATGTTGTTCTCTTTTGTTAGTAAAATTGACATGAACAGATTTTGTTTCATTCAATTTGATACGCCATCGGCTGGTCCAGATGTTAATTTGTTCAACAGAGTTCTGTAACATGGTAGCTGCATCCTCGTGGTTTTGTCCGACTGCTAGTATGCATGTGTCGTCTGCAAATGTCGCAATTGTGTTAGGTTCTAATGATGGAATATCGCTGGTATAGAGCAGGTATAGTACTGGCCCCAGGACACTTCCTTGTGGAACTCCAGCTTTAACTTCTCTTAATTCTGAATATGCTTCCTCATATTTAACTCGAAAGTATCTGTCGGATATATATATGATTCTAGTAGTTCAGAATATTGTTTTGGTAAGTAGCATCTCATTTTATGATATAGTCCATCATGCCACACTTGTCAAAAGCCTGCGCTACATCGAGGAAAATTGCGGAACAAACTTTTCCTTCTTCTAGAGCTTTATATATGATATCTGTTATTCTATGCACCTGATCTATCGTTGAGTGGCTTGCTCTAAACCCAAACTGATAATTAGGAATTAGATTTTTTTCCTCTATAATCGGTTTTAGTCTCTTCAAGAGTAATTTTTCGTATAATTTAGACATGACAGGTAACAGTGAAAATAGGCCTATATGAAGAAGCTTCTTGTGGAGGTTTTCCTGGTTTTAGTGTCATTATAATTTCTGCCACCTTCCATATCTTTGGTACGTACCTCAACCTAAAGGAAGCGTTTATAATATGTGTTAATTTTATAATAGCTTTCCTTGGAAGTTGCTTTAACACTTCCCTAGTAATTAGATCAAATCCAGAGCTTTATTTGGATTTATATTTTCTTTTATTTCCAAATATACTTCTTTTGGAGTTACAAGGCTAATCTCCATTTCGTCTTGATCAGGGAGCTCCCAGTTTATTCTTTCTTGTTCTTCATTTGGTTGAAAAGTATTTTCTAGGTGGTCAGCAAACCTGTTGGCCTTTTGTATATTGCTTCTTGCCCAGCTACCATTAGTATTTCTAATTGGTGGATACTGTAAGATTGGCCTTTTTAATCGTTTAGTAGCCTTCCACAAAGAGTAATCAGTAGCGCTATCATTTGATAGTTCACTTAGGTAAATCGTAACCGATTCGTTTTTAATTTTTTGTATTTCTCTTTTTAATTTTTGTGTGGCATTATTTAATCTAGTTTTATCAACTGGTGCTCTAGACTGATGCCACTTGCGTCTTAGTTTTCTTTTTTCGGTTATCATTTCTCTGATTTCTTTCGGGTAGTTATTTCCTTTTATTCTTTCGACACTGTTCGTGCTGTTGTTCCAAGCAGCTTGTTGTATATTTTTATTGAGTAATTCTACTTCTGCTTCTAGTTGATCAATGGTTCTTAATGGCACTGAAAGGTTAATCTTTTCTTCAAGGTCTATCTGAAAACTTTTCCAATCAGTATTTTTGTTAACAAGTCTAGGGGGCTTTCTTTTTTGATAACAGTGTCACTGAGTGTGTGAATAATTGGAGAATGGTCCGAGGTCATATCCAATGACTCTTCTATCTCTATGTAATTTGTAGAAATATTTCTAACTACAAAGAAGTCGATAAGGTCTGGAATTTTATTTGTGTCAGTAGGTCAGTATGTTGGTTTTCCCGTTGATACTGCGTCGCATTTTATGTATTTCATTGCTTCTAAAAGTTCTTTCCCTTTGGTTGTAGTCAGTCGTGACCCCCAATGCGTATGTTTTGCATTGAAGTCTTCTCCAAGGATAAATCTATGTCCTTGACTGGTCAGGAAATCTACGTATTGATTTTTCTTGATGGCATGTCTTGGCGGACTGTAAACTGCTGTGACGATTACCTCATAATTTTTACATTTAATTTTTACTGATGTGGCCTTAAATTCTTTTGTTCTGTACCCAATTTCCTGATAGTGCATAATATTTTCCTTGATTATTACTGCACTACCTCCTTTGGCTGCATTATCAGGGTGAGTAGTATGATAAGTTTTGTAACCCCTAAATCTAATATATGACTCATTCGTAAAATGGGTTTCAGAAATGAGGCATATGTCTATTTTTTCTATACGACCTGTATACGACCTCCGTTTAGTTGGTGATGTGCCTTGAAGATAGTTAAACCTTTCCTTGCTGCACCACTCATGCGCACTCGTTAAAACGTTTTGAGCTTTGCAGACTAAGCTACATCGTGATTTTCATCACTACTTTTCAATAGTTGCTTTTTATTTTCGGCAGTATGATCTGTAAAGAGATTCAGTTCCATAGTTTGCGAATGACTGAATCGAATGACGTCGTGGACATTATATTCAACGAGAAGCTAGAAAATAGATGATAGCTTCCGACAGCGCCCTGCATACTAGAAGAATTGTAATGAAAATGAACTGTATTGAAATTACGCAGTCCTTACCTTCCACTGGACCAAACATACAAAATCTGAGGGGAATTAATCATTGAAACCAACAATGTATTATAAAAATGTTTTCAAAATATTAAAGATATTAGTTATGACTAAACTAAACTATAAATTATTTGTTTTTATAAAGTTTTTAACTTCAGAGAACAATTTTTAAATAACGATTTATCAAATTTGTTATTGATAATACTCAGGAACAGAAAATGGTTTGCATTTTCATACGAACACTTGTTTCTAACTAATAATTGTTCCTTCACGTAATTCAGGTGTTATATTTATTTAGATTAAAAAAATATCATTTTCAGGTTGATATGCCTCTTAATTCAATCAAGTAATTAATCTGCCTTTTTCTAATAAATGAGCTGAGAGAGACTGTACATACCTGTAAAATATCTAATAGATAAAGCAGCACAAACGAATGTAATAATAAAGGTTAAACATGAAATCGCTGTTACAACTGCTCTAAATATATTATTTTTCCTATGTCCTATAGTTGGATACATTTTAAATGAAAGTATTACCTAAAATAGAAATTTTATATTATTTCACTATATGATAATACCCACAATTACAATATAAATTATTTAGAATTAACAAACATTTAAAATTAGTCTCACTTATTTTATATTCCGTTTTCTATACGAGAAAATTTGACACGTTTATTAAATTGTTTTTAATTTTTAGTTCTTTCAATATACTTATATGAGTTTTAATAACTAATTAATTTTGAACCTTTAATTAACGGATCGGAAGGAGCAAATGTACAAAGATCTTAGGAAGGAGGAAAAACGCATACATCGAAGGAAAAAGCGGACCTTCGAAAACCAGATTATGCAAGAGCTTCAATCATTAAAGGGGCAAAATGAAACTAGAAAGTTCTATAATATCCTAAATAAGACAAGAAAAGAATTTAAACCACGGCTGACGATGTGTAGAGACAAAAATGGACATATAGTCAGTACCGCTGACGCAGTACAAAGCAGATGGGTTGAGCACTTCAAAGAACTACTTGGTACCGAAGTGGAAAATGATGCGTCACCCCAAAGACCAAGAAATAACACTCACGTAGAACCTCCTTCAATATTTGAAGTGAAAGACGCAATCACACGACTCAAAAATAGCAAGTCCCCAGGAATGGATTGTATCCCCGCAGAGCTCATCAAACATGGAGGTAACAGCATAACCAAATTCACAACATAATAGTCAAAGTCTGGGAAGAAGAACAAATGCTAGAGGAATGGTGCACTGGAATCATATGTCCACTGCACAAAAAGGGAGATTTGTTGGAATGTAAAAATTATAGGGGTATAACTCTTCTGAATACAATGTACAAAATATTCTCCAACACCCTGTACAGCCGTTTAAGTACGTAAGTGGAAGAAATCCTTGGTGAGTATCAAAGCGGTTTTAGGCCAGGTAGGTCAACAATTGACCAGATTTTTGTGCTACGTCAAATCTTAGAAAAAACCAATGAATTTAATATTGACACGTTCCATCTCTTTGTGGACTTTAGTCAGCGTATGATAGCGTCCTAAGAGGTAAATTATACGAAGCCATGAATGAACTTAACATTCCCCATAAATTAATAAGGCTCGTAAAAACAACTATGAGTAAAGTGATCTGCAGAGTGCAAATACAAGGCGATATGTCACAAGCGTTTGAAACATATGCAGGGTTACGGCAGGGAGACGCGCTGGCGTGCCTTCTCTTTAATATAGCGTTAGAAAAGACTATAAGAGATGCCGAATTACACAATAGGGGAACAATCTTTAATAAATCAACGCAGATTATGGCTTACGCTAACGATCTGGATTTGATCGCACGTACTACAGGAGGACTTAAAGAGATGACTTCCACCTTCTTGACAGCCGCACAAAATATGGGCCTTAAAATAAACGAGGAAAAAACCAAAATGTTAGCATCTATTCCAAATAACAGAGATAGAGCTAGAAACGCCGAACAAAACTTCAGTATAGACCAATATAATTTTGAGGTAGTAAATAAGTTTACATATTTGGATTCTCTCATTACAAATGATAATGACACATCTGAAGAAGTTAAACGGAGGGTACTGCTAGCAAACAAATGTTATTTTGGACTAAGCAAGCAGCTAAAAAACAGAAACTTAAGCCAGAAAACCAAACTAATAATATATCGAACACTCATCCTACCAGTGCTGACATATGGGTCAGAAACATGGACCATCTCCAAAACAGACGCAAATCGTCTGTTCGTCTTCGAAAGGAAGATACTAAGAAGAATAATGGGCGCATTCTGTGAGAATGGTATTTGGAGAAGGCGATATAATTTCGAATTGTACGAGAAGTATAAAAAAATAGTAAATGGTAGAGATGTAATATCCTTCATAAAAATAGGTAGGCTTAGATGGGCTGGACATGTGTCAAGAGCAAATGAAAATTACCCACCCAGACGAACTCTATTATCGGTCCCAGTGGGAAATAGGAGTAGAGGCAGACCACGATGAGATGGAGGGACGGTGTGGACGAGGACGCAAGGAAAATCGGCGCGGCAAATTGGCAACGGTTGGCGATGAACAGAAACGACTGGCGAAATAGACTGGGGAAGGTCAAGGCTCAACTATAGCTGTAGCACCACTGATGATGATGATGAATTAACGGATCAGAGCTGTACGAACATATCACTTTATAACACCCCATAAAATTATTAGACCCTCAGAGATATATCAAACTGATCACCGGCATCCTGTGGAGACTCTTAAACTCATCACCGCTAATAAGTAAACTTCAGCATGTTTGCCCCAAGGTGCTGGTTTCTAATGAGGAAGATTGCCTTTTTACGTGTTATACTTCTTGTTAACATAGAAATCTGTTAAATTCAGAAATCATTTTAAGTAAAGTGCTTTAAAATTTAACTGATATATTTATATCGGTTGTCTCACGGTAAGTAACCTATTAGACGTATCTAATCAATGGCAATTCACTATCCATGTTAAAGGAACAGACAACTGAAAAGGAATTTTCCCTTTCAAGTAGTTTTAAGTAGATATCAATAGAATATACTGGAATTTGAAATACCAACTAATGCATTGTATTTACATTTAATACATCCGGATTTAATTATTCTTTTAAATTATCAAACCTTAGCAGTTTTCAAGCATTTTATGGTCTTTACCTGTCACGGGGTGTAGGTAGGCTATAGTTTATTTTTATGAACGAGAGAGTAATTAGCATAATTTTAACTGGTACCTTCGACCACTCCATGGGCGTGCTCAAGATTAATTGAAAAATGACTTTGAATAATTGTAAAAAATAAATAAATTATTTCAGTGTTATAAAGTGTTATGTGTATGTAAACAAAAGTGACCTCTTTTATCACACACTATATTAGAACTGACTGGCCTACATTAAAAAGGGTTTTAAAAAATTCACATTTTTTTTATTTTTAAAAATTACAAAAGAGAAAAAGAGTTTTTAAAACCGTCTAAGGTATGTTAAATAGATGAATAAAAATATTAATATAAAACTTACAGCTACTTGTTACAAATCCAAATCAGATTCAGAAGATGAACTTTCAGAACCAAGATTTATAATAACTGGCTCGATCATTTTATCAGTAATATTGTCCAGCTTCCACATTTTTTCCTCTTCTTTAATAGTGTGATTTACTGCCTTTTCCCAGTTTTCAGGTTTTACATTATTTACGGCCTCCAAAAACAACTGTTTAACATCATGAATTTTAAAAGTGGTATTTTTTCTTGAAACTTCACTCTTTATCTGTGCCCATACCAGTTCAATCGGGTTTAATTCACAATGATATGGTGGGGATCTAAGTACTGTCATTCCACGATTTTTGGCAATTTCATCAATTTCGTATTTTTTAAATTTTTCTTTATGAAGGGCACACAACGAATAAAGTTCCTTTCTTATAGATCCGGGATGGTACGTAATATTTTTTGAACTCAGCCAATTCTGCAAGTCTTTTTTTAACCACTTGGTTGTGGGCAGTCCTTCTATAAGTCTGGAGTGATAACTTGCATTATCCATTACTATTACACAGTTCTTAGGAAGAAGATCTATCATTTGTTCGAACCATTCTTGAAAGACATCAGCGTTCATGTCTTCATGGTAGTCACCGGTACGAGTTGATTCAAAAGTTAATAAACCACCTTCAACAAAACCGTCTGAACTGCCAATGTGTACTATTATCAGCCTGCGTCCCTTTCCTGATGGTGGGTTTAAACCAGTAGATAAGTTATTTACAAAAGCGTGCCTTTGACTTGTAACAGTTTCATCCTGCCAAAATTTATTTGGTGTATGACCCTCGTTGATCCATGTTTCATCAAGATAAAATATTTTTCTTTTTTGGTTTCTCATTTCCTTTATGGTTCTTAGAAAATGTCTTCTCCATATGACAATATCGCTTCTTTCTAATAAAATAGACTTTCTGGGATTCTTTTTCCAGCGGAAGCCTATTTCTTTTAAAAGTTTCCATAACGTACTTCGACTCATTTCTGGGTAATCCTTATCATCTCGAACTGAGACAAGAACTTTATCCAATGTTGGAAATTCTTGTCTAAAGAAGAATTCATGCACTTTCCGTCGAAGTCCTTCTTTAAAATGATATTCTATTTGAAATTTTGGTTTCCCTGGAGCATTACGTGGCATTTGAAAACTACCACGTTTCTCTTCTTTAATAACTCTGTAAATCGTAGATTTCCCAACACCAAGTGTACTGCTAACTAACTCAACGGTCTCATCAACACTTTCACATAAACGTTTGTCTGTAAATGATTTAAAACAATTAAATATTAATGTTTTTTCATTAACTGTTAAAGGACCAATTTTTCGGCGTTTACACGGCACTTCCAAATTTTCCATAACACTAGTATACACAATAAACTGCACCTTGCAACTGAAGTACCTACTTTTAGTGAACTGTTAAGAATTTTGAATACGCCACTTGGACCTTCCTACAAAATGGAAAAACCCACTATCACATTTTCTGTGGAATAAGTTTAGAAGGTAATTATCTAGTCAATTACTGTCGTAGATTCCTGGAATTAAAGAATTAAATGTTTGATTGTTGAAACCCTTACTTCGTGGAATGCACTCATTTCAGATAAAATAAAACGTTTTATTTTATCTAAAGAATTAAACTTTATTTTGCAAATAGGTAGGTACTTATTAAACTTTTATTGGTTATATATAACCAATAAAATAAACATCTTACATTTCTTGCAAATTCATTAGTACCTGTTAACCTCCATCACTCCGACACTGGCAACCTTATTTAGGGATTAGTAACCCTCACAACTATTGTATTCTATTCTGCTCCAACCTTTATACCTGGTGGTCATACTCAATTTAAAATTGTTTTCCTATATACTTCTGTAAACTTGTTGACAAATATCTGTTTTTCATTGAGTCACCCGTATCAACAGTTTAGGGATTTGCATACATAATTTATTGTTTTATTACTCTCTCATACATAAAAATACACTATAGTAGTGAGTTTGCAAATCTCACCGGGTCTATTTTAAAATCCGTGTTTTTATTGCAGTTATGAGTTTGTACTATGTACGAGTGCATTTATGCAAATCGATGGTGAGTTTACGTGTACCCAATGAATCAAGTAATATTTTTTTTTTCGGGCAACAGTAGCGCAAAATATAAATGTGCTTTACGTTTATCCCAAAATGGGGTTGTGGCCAATTTATTTAATGAAACCGATTTATTTTTAATTTACTCTAGACGTACGAAGGAATATTAACGTTTCTACTGTTTAAGGATACGGCTGGATCCACTAGTCAGATTCACTAGATCCACTAGAAAGAATTTTTTATTTTTATTATATCGAAAATTTGAGACGTGATGTTTCATGATATCCTCAAGATAAGGTTTGTACCAAGTTTAACGTAATTGCATTTTAAAATATCATTTTGGTTATTCTTTTCATCAAGAAAAATTAAAATTGAATAAAAAAACAGTTATGTTTTCATAACGTTTGGTGGGAAATTCCGGTTTACACCTACTCACCAAGTCATCTGGTCATTGTTTCTGGAGTTTTCGAAGCGTTGAAGGTGGCCTTAAAAACGTAGTTCTAAGCTAACTATTTAATTTTAAGTTTGTTTTGCTGACATATTTTCTTACACGTTTACACGTTTTTGGGACGTTTTTACCGTAATACTCCATGAATCTTAAAGTTTTCAATTGCTGTATCAGTAGAATTTTAGTATTTGATGGTTTTGCACATCCCGGTAATTCCATTAAATAGATTCAGATGGACTTATTGGGTATAGCAATATCTATGGTTAGTTGTGAGTTTGTATAAAAAAGCGTAAGTGTATTTGTTCAGTTTTTAAATGTAGGTATTTTTCGCTGTTACTTATAAGGTCATAGCTCAACATCCATTACCTATATATGAGAATTTGAAGTTAGTGGCAGCCTCAACAAGTATTAAGTAAAACGTACTCGATATAATTTAATATTTTGGTTGTTGACTTTTGCTCTTTGGCAAAAATATTGAGGCTAGTTAGTAAGGTAAATAGAAGGTGATACTCAAATTAGTTTAACAAAACACTTTATTTCTTTAATACTGCAAGAAACTGCTCACAAGGAGAATATTATAAATATAATACCGAAAAAGGTATTTGTTTAGAAACCAGTATTCTACATAAATCACCTATAGAGTACAAGTGTGGTCATTTGTGCAACTAGGTACACCGTAGACTCTGTTACATTAAATGAGCACCCTACGGACATTGGGTAATTTTGATCTTGTTCGTAGTAATATGGAAATTATTTTAGTTCTATATAGTTACATATTTATTATTTTTCATTACAAAATACATTTTTAACCTAAAACTCACTTAACATAAAAAAATATAATAAAAATGTTAAGTTAACAAAAACCATATGCCCGGGTATGGGCACAATGAGCACGCATTTAAGAGAAGTTTTGCTTATTTCTGGCACTGTTCACAAATATATTTACACTCATCGTCATCGTCCTCTTCTCCAGCACAGGAGCAATGAGCCCATTTTTCGCATACACGACAACTTACCCACCCTTCAGTTGATTGCAAGTATGAGTATCCACAGTATAGACGTATAGAGTACCGAAACGTCACTTTCCGAGTCATCTTCAACAGTTTTTTGTTTTTTTACATTGGTTTTAGACCTTTTGGCTTTTTTGTTGTGTTTACCTTTTCTGTTTTGTTTTCTTTTTCATCCTATCATTCTTAAACACTTTTCGTTTTTTAGATTCAGCGTTAGAATTTTCTAGCCTCTTTAATTTGACTTTCCATGAGCTCGTTCTTGTAGGGCGGTTCTGTTAAAATAGCTGTCTTTCCCTGATTTCTTGTCTGCCTTTGTTCTTTGTAGTCTTTGGAATGGGTAAAATTTGCTGTGGAGAAGCAAACACAAATTTAGTTGGCTTATCGTTTTGATAAGGTAAATCGTGAAAAGGCAATCTGTTTGACATCCCAGGCTGTGGAGAGTGCCTTATGTTTTGGGAAGGTAAGTCTGAAGAAGGTGATCTGTTTGACGGTCCAGGTTGTGGAAGTGCCTTATGCTTTGTGAAGGTGGCGTGTTCTGCCGAGGCTCCATAATTCCAGCATTTTGCGACTGTTCTATATTTGTAGTATCCGCTGCCACAAAATCAGCATGCACAAAAATATTTGGGTTAGGTGGCCATATCCCGGTAGCTTTAAAACCATTTACAGCTATTGACATTGTTCCCGCTTGAATAAACGCCTTTCCAAAAAGTTCAGTCACTTGGTAGTGAGTAACTACTCGACCTGGATTCAACCTTAACCAATTTTTTATTTCGTCAGCGTAATAGACACTTAATGGTTTCATGAAGCTTGCATCTACTGGCTATAGTTTATGGGTACAATGAGGTGGAAAACACAACAGAACTACACCATGCTGTTTTGCAAGGTCAATAAGTTTTAAATTTTTTGTGTGCGTAAAATGCCATCTAACAATAACAACACAATATTTTCTTTTGAAGCTCTTGACCATGCTACGAATTTTTTAAACCATTTAACAAACAAATCACCTTGCATCCAGCCTGAATCATTACACTCAGCCCAAGACCCTGTTGGTGCGCCATCTAACAGTCGGCTTGATTCGTTTCCTTGAAAAAACAAAAAGTGGAGGCATGAATGAACCATCTGCACCCATACATATTTCTACAGTAAGTATCTTCCCTCTCTCTGCGGACGACAAAGACCCAACTTGCTTTTTCCCTTTGGTTGCGATAATTTTATTGAGACTTTTGGCAACAGTGGTTATGCGAGTCTCATCAACATTAAATAATCGATCTGCCGTTATCTGGTATTTCTCAATAGTCGTAGTTAGAAGTTCAAAGAACCTATTTACTGAAATTTTGTTAAACCCCATAGCGCGTGCTACAGAAGTTGCCTCTGGTTTTCTCAAAGATAGAACATCATGCCTTTTAAGGAAAGCAGACAACCAATCTTCTCCCGCCATTTTGGTGGTATGATTAAAGTTATGGGAAATTTCGTTTCATTCTGCTAACTGATATGCAACTTTTCGAAGGTCTCTTGATGCAAGCCCAAAAAGGCGATTTTCCATATCTTGAATATAGCCAACCAACTCCAATTCCTGCTCTGGTGTAAATACCGGTTTGAAGAATCCCATGCCTTTTTTAACGGCACAAGACATGTCTTTATTGGCTTGGTATTTACGTATGCGACGTTGTAAAGTAGCACGAGGAACAGCATAATTTGTAGCAGCAGTTTGACACGCCATGTTTCGATTTATAACAGCATTAATTGCTTGCGCTATTCCATGGTATGTCCAAGATTGTCTGTTGGTATGTTTTATATAGAAACAAACGTTGGTTTAAGAGTGTATCTAACAGCTTGATAACGAGGGGCAATACGGACTGGGGCATTATGGGCACCCTATTATTGCTCATTTGCCCCGTTCATTATGCCCCACGCTTCATATTTAACTATTTTTGCCTCCTTAAAAGAAACCACAACAATTCTTTTGATTTAAGTTACATTAATGTAATAACTAAACTCATATTTTGATTGTAGAGCTGTAACAATTTTAAAAACTAATCACTGATTGCCGTAGTATACTAAACAATATCATACAAAATTATATCACGTGTACAAAGAGATATCTATTACAAATAATGACCGCAGCGAACGGTTGATTCGTCTAAACTGAGTTGCCTGTTACGGGCACGCGCCTTTACATTATGCTAGAGAGGTGTTGCCAAACTGCATTAGAAATTTTCTAAATTTAAGGAATTGGTCATCATGCCGGTGTCATTTGCCCGGTTCCGTATCATTATTTTGAATTGCTTGGAAAATCGCATACTTTCTCTTAAAATTTTCGGACAACTTCTTACAGCAAAATATGCATCTGGGTTTTTCCTTTGGGTCTATTTACAATAAACTTTAGCTATTTCTCTTCTGAACTGCGTTATGCTGGTTATTATTAGAGCCCGTTACTTTTTTATATAATTAAAATGCGTTTACAACTGCTGACTCCAGAGAAATTATTTCAATGGCTATTTTCCTATATCACTTTATGGTTCTTCTAAGACAGAAAGCATAAGCCTTTAGTTGATTGGATTTTATGCAATTTTTATTTTTAATATAGTCGATGACAATTTCGCCACTTTACCTTACTACTACAACTTCTGAGTCACTGTATATGCCAATTACCTGTCCTTTTTAGTATATAATAATAGTAAATTTGCCTATTGTATGTGACGGGCTCCAATGGGGATCCAAAGGTGATCCAATCAATTGTCATCTACAGTCACTAAATTTTTAACACAATAAACTTTTTTTATATAATCCAAGTAAATATAAAGTATGAGCTGGGCACTTCTGACTTGACATCATGTTTTTTTTTATCCCTGTACCCTGTACTCTATATATATATATATATATATATATATATATATATATATATATATACATACATACATACATACATTAATTAATGGCACGCTATATACGTTATATGTACTATACGTCTCACGTCGTTTGATTTGATGTGTCATATGCTAGTATTAGGCTAGTTCTCTATTTTATAATCAGTCAGATGCCCTTTTCAGGTCAATAAAGCAAATTTACCTCATATTTACATTATGCTTTATATATGTATACAGCAAATATGTCTATTACCATTCATAGTGTCATGTGATAGTTCAAAAATATCGAAGACTATGTGTAGTGTCCTTTTGGTAGTGTCTTTGTTTTTTCTATCTAAATAGATTCGTTATATCCTCCACTTTTGTTTGCTACGTCGCATTCAGGTATTCAAAGAGTTAGAAGAACTTGAATTTGCAGATGGAATCTGCTTGCTAACTAAATACCGAAATCAAAACGGTTATACAGACGAAAACAATAAATACTTAACATGCATTCAACGCTTTAAATAAAATTTGGCAAATAGCCGAAATATTGTAAATAAAAAAATTGAACTCTTTAACAGTTGCAATAAAAGTATACTATACTTATGGAGCAGAAAAATGAAAACAGGACGAAACTACAATTTATAAACTGCAAACATCTGTAAACAAATCCTTAATAAAAATCATGAACATATACTGGCCTACCAGAATGACATACAAAATTAAGGGATGGAATAAAGTAAACTAATATATCTACTACAGCCAAGGAAAAAAATGGAAATGGATTGACCATACTTTGAAAAGTAAAAAAAATGAGCAGACATCACCTGGAAAAGAGCCGCAACGAGAGAGCACTAAATTGCACTAAGATGGGGCGTACTGAATTACAGAGCAGGAAATGGAAGAGAATGGAAGGAACTAGTACACATTAATTTAAAGAATGAACAAGAAACAAGATGCGCTGATCCGGTCAGGCAGCTATCTTCACTTTTGGCCAAGAAACGCATACGCGCCTAATACTCCACAAGGAGAGATAAAAAAAAACAAGAAAATATCATGTTCAAGTTGTTATGCATCTTAATTCAATAAAATAATTAATCTGCCTCTTTTTTAAATAAATGGGCTGAAAGGGACTACATACCTGTATAATATCTAACAGATAAAGCGGCAATAATGAATGCACTAATAAAGTTTAAACATGTTACAACTGCTCTAAATATATTATTTGTTCTATGTCCTATAGTTGGATACATTTTAAATGAAAGTATTACCTAAAATAGAAATTATATATTATTTCAATATAAAATATTACCCTGAAAATTTTGAAATAACGCAGGACCCATAACGGTTTTTTAATGTTGTTCTGAAGCATTTTCTTGTGGCAGTTTGAAGTAATTAGTATTTTAATGGGAATAAGCCACAATTGAAGGTTAAAATAAGTTTATTGACGTTTCAATCTCCACTTCGAAAATGTTTGACGTGTGTCCAATAAGCTGATCTGGATGGCCAATCCAAAATCTCTATACCAGACATTTGTGTAAACTCTATGGTTTCACACGCAATCTTGTGTTATCCTGCTAAAAGATCACATTTAAAATAGTATGTAGGAACAGATATAACATCGGTTATAGTATTTCACCAATATATCGTCGAGTGCCGTTAATAAGAACTTAAGGTGATCTGCTACTCAAACATATAGCGAAACCATACTATAATGCTTGTTTTTTTTTATTTATGACATTCAACAGCCAAGTCCATATTTCGTCTTTCACCTAGAAAACGGCTTATCCTTATGCATCCATCAGAGCCACCCAAACAAAACCTAGATTCATCAGTAAAGCAGACGAAGTACCATTGGCCATTCCAGTTTTGCCGAGCTCTGTACCATTCTAAGCATCGAGACTTATGCTATAGTGTCAAAAGTAACACCAAAAGCCGACGGTAAGCTCTCAGTCCCATTACAAGTACTCTTTAATTAACTGTCCTTCTTGAGACTACCCTACCTGTTGCTGCAGCTAAATCTTCTCTTACTTGATGTACACTGTCCCTTCTATTTCTGAGAGCAAGAAGTCTAAGATGACGCACATCACGGCCTTGTAATATTTTAGGACGTCTAGACCCTGCACGACGCTGTTAAATCTCATCATTGGACCACCTTATCTAAATTCTTTACAACATTGATAAATTAAACCAAAAAGGGCCACTTGTATTCCTACAATGCGTTCTTTTTCGAAGTCGCTTAAATAACCAAATTGCCGACGACCGCAAACTCTTGGAATTATATATTTTTGGGTAATTATTTTTTTTTATGTAAAAACTTTATTGCATATATATTTTTAGATAAGAATTATAAAAAATACTACTGATCCAAATAAATAACTGTATACAAAGTATTGCATTTTTTTTGCCACCAGTATAGTAAGCTGAATATTTCCGGTTGGTGGTCAATATGAAAAACGAAACTATTCTTATAATTATTTTTTTTACATGTACCCAGTGAAGTACAGTGATAGTATTTTTAAAGGGGTACATCCCGTAACTTTTTTAAATGTTTTAATCACTATTGTTTTTTGTCTACAACGCTAAATTTTGTATGTAGATTGTAAGATGCCAAAATTCTATAGGACGGGATTTTTTCTATAAATTTTCAAAAGTAATAAAAATGCAATATTAATTAAACATATTGAACTGTTTTAGCGCAAGATTAAAAAATCTATTTTATTTACCATTATAATACTTACTTACTCATTTCAAATCTAAAGTTGAGCAAATATTTTTGAAGATTTTAAAAGGAAAGAGTTATAGAAACAAACTCTACGGGAAAAATTTATAAAAATTGTCATACCTGAATGACTTGGTAAATAGCTCCACACCCAAAACAACTGAAAGCTCCAATGTTATGAACTACAAAGGTCTCAGTAACTTGAAAATTTGCGACAATTAAACAACCAAAAATACTAATATATCCAACATACAATCCAGCAGTATTTATTTTTCTTAAAGTCATTGAATAGTTGTTTTTTCTTTGTATCTCTTGCAAATATCGATATCTTACGTAGACTATAATCAGTACTGAAATCACCAGAGAGTATTAGAACATATTAAAACTAAAAATAAAAAACTTATACACATGTAAATATAATAATTATTATAATTATTAGAGTATTTGAGAAAAAGTAAATTTGGCATTTCAGCATTTACTCTGTTGTTGTTGTTTGTTTGTGTTTTAATGACTGCGGACACTAAATCCATTCGCCAATCTTACAATTTGAGGTGTAGTGTGTGTGTGTGTGTGTGTAGAGTAATTGTCTTGATACTTAGCAAAGTCGACGTCATTGTCTTTGCTAAGAGACGCTAATTGTATCCGAACGTCTGCGGTCCCTCCGGTGTGTACCGATCACACAAGGATAGAAATTATTTTCATTTATTAATTTTTTTAATAAACGAAAATTTCCACCCAGGTGGGATTCGAACTCACGACCTTTAGGTTTAAAGGCAGGCGCTCTTACCACTGAGCCACAGAGGGGGTAGCGTTTACTCTAAAAACTCCTTTTTAATTTTTATCAAATTTTGATTTTTCCTTAAATTTGTAAATTGTACCTGTAAAATTATTTGGCTGAATTAAAATGTCTTCTTTTTTAATTTTATTAGGTAGTATTTGACAGAGTTGTTTTTATTATAAATTCCTTTCAATAAAACATGCTTTTGTCATTCACAGTGTATCTATATAAAAGGCTATGATGACAGTGACAATCACACTGTAATTCCGGTCCCCTTACGGCGCTATTTAGGAAATAAATATGAACTACCATATTTCAATCATGTTTTGTTCTTGAAACGATACGTTTAAATAATAATACTGTATTCTTCTTCTTCTTACGGTGCCTATCCGTTTCGGATGTTGGCGATCAACATGGCTATCCTAACTTTGCTTGCTGCTATTGTGAATAGTCCGGTTGTCGATGTATTAAACCACTTTCTCAGGTATTGAAGCCAAGATATTCTTCTTCTCCCTGGTCCTCTCTTTCCAAATACCTTGGCCTGAAGAATGAGTTGCTACAAGCCGTATCTCTGTTCATTCCTCATAACATGGCCAAGATATTCTAGTTTGCGCTCTTTGATGGTGTTAATAATCTCGCATTCTTTGCCTATTCTACGTAGGACGTCAACATTAGTCACACGATCCAACCATGAAATTCTTAAAATACGTCTGTAACACCACATCTCAAATGCCTCGGGTTTTCTTAAAGAAGCTTCAGAAAGTGTCCAGGCTTCTACTCCGTATATTAACGTAGACAAATACTGTATTAAAGATATATTATTATAATTAATAATTAATTATAATAATATTTTTAAGGTTGAATTTATTTTAAAACGTAAAGGTTTACATTATTTTAGATGTAAATCCTTCTTTCCTAGCGCCATATAGGAAAGAAAATCTGAACTATTCAAATCTGACATTTCATTCGTATTTTGTTCTTGAAATGATACGTTCAATTAAAAATACTAACAATATTAATTACATATATTAATACATATTAATTACATAGATAATTATTACGTATATTTATTTTTTTTTTCGCAAAATTGACAAAAATCTTGGTTGCTCCAACCTCTTAAAATTTATTTAAAACTATCTGAACTTAAAGATTTCATCGTGTTCGAAGTGTGTGCGAAAGATAGGCTAGATCCGTCGAATAGTTTTTGCACAATTTAATTTGTTTATAAGATTTTTTGAAGAATGCATAAATTTCTAAGGCCGATCTAGATAATTTTGTCCCTTCCATTTCCAACTATCGAATGTGAAAAGTAGTACTTTTCAGGAGAGCAAGAAAACTCTTTTTAGAGAATCCTAAACCAGCGCCTTGACAAATGGAAAAAATTTTATATTTTTTACATTTAATGTTTAATCCTTGTTAGATTGATAAAAGAATAACTGTTTACTGTTTTTTTCTTTCCAAAAAATCACATTCGATACTTTGTCTTTTGTGTTAATCAACGATTTGTTTTGGTACAATGTCTCAAAATTGCGAATGTGGCATTTTCGTCAGTTTATATTGGTAGAATTTTAACACATTCATTAGTGCAATGTTTCAAAATAGCGAATGTGGCATTTCGACAGTTCAAGTTCATATTGGTCTAATGTTAACACATTTATGTTCTTAATTAAAAATGAGGAATATTAAAATAATTGTAATGTTCTTACAAAGTTTATTACAAATGATTTAATTAAAAATGAAAGATGTAGGATAAAATGGAAAAATTATGTTTAAAAAAATTGTTAAAAGTATTTTTATGAAAGTATGTATTGCTAGAAAATTGATGTAATTAGAAACGTAACAAACATTAATTATGGAACTTCACGTCCTGTAGATACCTCAAGTATTCAGTCATGACCCCAATTGTTGTAAAATAATGGTAAATTAAAAGTTTTAAATTTTCAATGAAACGTTATCGTTGCCTATAGTTGCGTCAGGTTCTGGAAGACAATCTCTGGCAGTACTAGATGTTGGTATAAATATTGGTAATATTGGTGGTATGGCCTAGGTAATAAGTTTTGTTCACATATACTTTTATACTATTTTGTTTGCCTCTTTTTTGTTTGGTTTCAAGAGATAAAAAGTTTCCATCAATTTTAGTCTTCATAAAAATTTATTTTCATTTTGCCGATACTGGTACCGTATACCACCACTATATTTAAAATTAGTAATTGCATTACTTGTTTGCTCTTCATCTTTTACTTCTTTTTTTTTCATATTTATTTTGTTTGTTCTTTGGATTTATTTTATTTTCTAGTGCAAATGTCACCTTTGCTTGTTTGAAATCTAAGAAGTCGTTATGAAGTAGGTATGTCACTTCAAACGGGCATGGCTTAGTGCGTGCAAGTCTTATGATTTGTGCCCATCATTCAAGGGTGTACCTATACAGGGGATTTTTTCAGTAAGATTCAATTTTTGAATCGATAGAATCGCAATCCATTTCTCAGTGACCCGGGACAAAAAACACATGGTCAACTGTTTTTAAATTTGGGTGACAATTAACAACATATTGACACATTGCAGAAAAAGCAAAGTTTTTCTGTTGTCCTTTACAATTGTCAGACATCACTTTTGTTTGACGTGTTCAATATGAGGGTAAGACATGATGTATTTAAATATACATGTAGCAATTTCAGTACCACCGCGTTTTCGTTCGGTTCCACCCTATATGATACACTGGACGCTCCCTTCTCTTAAATAATAAATGGCCAAATTAAAAAAGTTTTCTCACATAAACACAAGGTCCTGCAGATAGATGTCCTTTAGGCGTTGACAAAACAAATTGAAAATCGAAATTAAATGCTAATATTTTCCTATTCTCCAAAGCGGACTGTTTATCTTCATGCCTTTTTATTCTCGCTGTATCTTTTCTTTCGAGGTGTTTCTGAGAGAAAGGAGAATTACACTATGTGGACGACGTCCCAAAGACAGCATTCTTTAATGTTTTTTTTTAATAATTCTTGTTTTGACAAAATCACTGTTTCTGGTTTAGCTACACATAGTTGACTGAATAATCAGATAATGAGAAACCGATAAAAACAAAATGATAAAGTGCCTCACCGAAAGAACTTCTTGGAAGCAATAATTCACACCATTGTGAACACATGCGTTTTGTTCTTGTCAACAATGTTTAGTCTTTTCGACAGTTTGCAGATTATAATTGAATAACTGTATCAATTACAACACTGAAACTAATGAATGTGACACATTCGTCATTTTGCGTTGTACAAATATGCCTTTAGGTATATTTATAGTACACAACACAAGTATCGAATATTTCATTTTCGTCAGTTTGCAGTATATTCGATATTTTGACCAAAACAAAATGACAAAATGTTCATATTCGATGGTTTAAATAAAATTTTCCCGCGTCTTACAGAGTTCCTTATATCGATACCGCTACAATTTCGATATTTTGCTACAAGGTGTATCACATCTAATGCAAGGACAAGGTATCGAATCTGAAAAACCCGATTTTTCACATTCGATAGTTCGAAATGGTAGGGACGATTTGACTAAACGGATCTAAATAATCTGGGTATTATTTTCTTCGTTAAGACATATATTAATATTCTATGGAAAAAAAGTTAAAAAAAATTACGTTTATGTACACAAAATGATTTAAAAATAAATAGCAATTTTTAAGCTTATAAACATTTACAATAACTCCGTACTATTTAGTTCAAATTAAATGGCAATAAAATATTCGGAAAGCTGGTTAAAAAACACAAATTAAAAAAAAAGGTCCTGCGACCATTAGGAGCCGAGTTAGTCCTTTTTTTAAATCACTGTTACGTCAATTAACAACATTGAGGGCTGAAATTAACCAATCTTTTAGAAGAAAAGTCAAAAGTTTTTAACAAAATGTTAAGTAAACAAAATAATTGAAAATTGTTATAAACAGGAGTGTTGTAAACCAAGAGTACTTTGCGTTCCGACTAGAATGGAAGGAGTGGGGATAGCCGATTGCACACAAGCCGCGCTCTCCAAAAAAGTCGAGCGCACGGTTTCAAAATAGAACGCTTAGAAAAAAATGACATATCTCGTGTTCTACTGGACCAAAGTTGCTCGTTTTTTTTAAACTGGGGTACAACGTTAAAATAATAACATTTAACGTACTTTCATTGCAAAATTATCCAAAACAAAGCAGCTAATGACTACGGAATGTACAAACTTTTTCTTAAGTCGTCTTTTTGTTGTTATTTTTCTATTGATTTATTTTAAATATGATTTATTAAATAAATATTTTTTATAAAAAATAGACAAGTCTGAATCTACTTCATTTCCTATATCATCTGAGCCGTTACCTTTGTCGGCTACTAAGGCCTCTAACTTTGCCTGAGTTAAATATTTTCTTTTACTCATGTTAAAAATACTTCTTTATATACAACAACACAATCTTGATAAAATTAACAGAACTCCAAATAAACACTTCTCTTAAATTGAAATGTAACGATGTTTAGCACGTGCAAGGTCAAACATAAATGGCCTCAAAACAATTACCAGGATTAGCCAACAAACCGATATGGGTGACTCTCAACCTAAATTTACTAAATTAACAATTCAATAAAATTGATATCTATTGAATGGTTAACGAGCTATATATTTCTCTTATATAAATAAGAGACAAAATGAGGAACTTGGACCGTCCACAGTAAAGTAGCTATCGAATTAAGCAGATAGCTGCAGAAGAGTTTACTGTGGAACTCTGAGGACCTCATCACTTATTTTATATATAAATAACTAAAAAACAATTAATAGAAAAAAAACTAATATTAGAGATCAGCACTAGTAATAGTAGGATTAGTATTAGTAGGAATTTAGTATAAGATTATATAGGAAACAATGACTAATGAAAAAATGAGTACAAATTGTAAGATTGGCGAATGGATTTAGTGTCCGCAGTCATTTAAACACAAACAAACAACAACAACAACAATGTGTCGCCATTATAACTACGAAAAATATGTTTCAGTTCAATACATACTACGTACATCCAAAGTTACTTTTTTTAAAGACCTATCAAAAATAAAGTATTACTTCAAGTTCTATTAAAATGGGCATTAGTATATATTATTATCTATAGAAACATTTATTATTATCCATAGAAACATTTGCTCAGCTGTAAAAGTTTAACTTGCTCTCATTAAAGTTGTCACACAAGCTTACGTCACAAAAACATGCGCGTTGACTTATCTTGTTTTGTTATAGTATCATGACATGCCAGGCGACCTGTAGAGCAAATTGTTAGTAAATTTATACGAGTAGAGTAGTAATAGTGTCATGTGTAACATGCCAACGACCTCAAAGGGTTAAGGATCAACAACACAAATAAAAAACATTATTTTTAAATTCACTAAGGATCTAAATTCAAGCCCAAACCTTCATCATTTCCCGATAACTATTTTAAGCGAATTTTATTTTAAAACATTGTTTTTTAATCGTTAATGAAGCGCTTATGACAGGGCGGTTGCTTTGGCCGCGGCGTGTAGAAATACTTTGTCTTTTTCCTCTTGTCCTTTTCCCTCTTTTTCGCTTTTGCTTTCTTCCTCATTTTTTTAGATTTCTCCTTCATTGCTTAGGATAAAAAATAGATTAGAAAAATAATATATTTGTGCTAATTAATATTTAAAAGCCATGTTAAAGTTTACTCACTTTGGTAAACTGATGATTTATGTAGCCATTAGGTCGTTAAATATTTTTTTCATATGTTAGTTTGGATCCTCATTTATATTATGTTATTTAAAATATTATAGTAGGTATAGTAGGTATAGTAGGATTATTAGTGTTTTATATTATTGCGTAGATTCGGTATTAAAAAGTGAAATGTATATTATCACATAATGTGTTTTTTAGTGAATAATGAATATACCAAATATGAGCATTAGACATTTGATCGATGAATTTAATCGATGCTTGGTGACATATTTAAGAACTGTATCAGAACTACATAAAAATCAGAAACAATTTTTGCAGACCGTTTATAAATACGTAGTAGAACAATATCGAAATCAAAGCACTTACGAAATATTGAGCCAATTGTGAGCATAATTCCAAATATGCAGCTTTCTGGAGCCCATGTGCCTGTGTCACTTATATAAGGAAGAATTGGTCTTACATGTTCGGTTAAAACTGATACAGTGAATCTGAAAAGACAAGAATTAAAACCAAATATATATATATATATATATATATATATATATATATATATATATATATATATATAAATGTTAATTAATACGAGACTAGCATAACATAGATAAGTAGATAAGGAAAATCATTTGCAGAACTTGCAGCTCAGTAGAAAAGAAGTAGGTGATTTTTTAACAAGAGTATCATTGGCAACGGTTGAACGAATTTTGCGTGATAAAAAACTAACAATTGGCTTTAAACCTACAGCTGCAAATCGGTACTGACGAAAACCTGTTAAGTTGGATGAAGCCCAAAAAAATCCTCCGCAGATTTTACAGAATACGCATATTTTTCCATAGCATTTGATCTTATTTGACTTGAAATCCTTTTGGGCAAATTAATTAATGTAGGCTTGTACGCCAGGTTTGTTGAATGGATTAAAAACTCTACACCTGGTAAAAGCAAAAGAGTGAAAATAGGTTGTCATCTATATGACAGTATTTCAGTAATATCTGTATAAGATCTATAATAATCTATAATTTCTTTACTTCTTTTTAATATCTTCATTAACGACACCACTTTCTGTTTCCTAAATAGAAAATGGCAAATTTTGGAAGATGACTTGAAATTTTGGAAAGTTATAGCTAGTCTAAAAGACCAAGCCTTATTGCAAGATGCAAGAACAAACTACACTTAAATGTAAAAAATGTTGTTTTATTAGTTTTCTCGCAAAATCAATAAAATCGAAAAATAACCTTTACTATTAATAATCAGCCAGTATGTATCTTCTACTCAGGATTTGGGTGTTACTTTCGATGAGAATCGTACTTTCTGTGACCACCTAGACACTGTTTTAACAAATATATCTAAACTTCTTGATTTTGTTACTAGGAATTGCAAGTATTTCTCCATTGATTTAACAAGATTAGTGTATTGTTGCCTAGTTAGAACTATTTTGAAATATTGTTCGGTAATTTGGTCAGCGTAATTTCAGAACAATATTGATACGTTAGGAAGAGTCCAGCATGCATTTTTGAGATTTTGTGCTTACCATGTTCACACTACTATTGAAAATCATGATTATTTCTCTATCGAACAACAATTTACTTTACCCTCATTCAAGAACCGTCGTCATATGTCAGAAGCTATATTTATATGTAAGATTTATTGATTGTCTAATCCTGTTAAGCCAGATTAACTTTAATGCTCCTCTAAAGATCCACGTTAACCACAATGTTTTCAATATCCCGTTCAACAGAACAACTTATATTATTTACAACCCATTGAACAGATACATGGGGCTATTAAATGATCTCAATTTTGATATTTTCAATATAACTTAACTCAGTTCAAAAAAAGCTCTTGCTTTGTGATATGTATATTTGTATTATTGAAGTTTGTTCTTATTATATTTTGTTTGTTTTTTTAGTATGTAAAATTGTTAGTCTCAATTTGGATACTTTTTCATATTGGTTTTATACTATGTATAAGTAATTTTAAGTTTTTAATCCTAACTTTTTTTCGTCTTTATAGAGAGGGGTCTGGAATATTCAAAAAACATCTCAGTCCACCAGTGACCTTGGATTTGTTCTCGACCCGGTAGAGAGTCTAGGGGATCAATGGACGGTACGACATGAAATAAGAGAACGCCTTAAAGTCAAATCAATAGAGAAGAAAATCGAAGAAGCCCAACTGAGATGGTACGGCCACATGGTAAGGATGGATAAAAAAAGCCAAGTGAAACAAGTGTGGGAAGCGAGAAGAACCTTGAAAAGACCGAGGGGCAGACCCAGGAAGACCTGTGACGATGAAATTGCCGCCATCCTAGACAGGAAATGAGTCACCAAGGAATAAGCGAAGAAATTAGCAAACAACAAGAAAAATTGAGGAAGTTTGTATGGTACTTTAAAATGCCCTTTCGTCGCCGAATCTACGCCGAACGCCTACCTGCTAGATCAGACCCTCCTCTGTCATCCAGCGATCCGGGCGCAAAATACTCGCTGTAAGACCGGCATCGCTTTCAAAGCACTATCTTCTATTATCAACAGACTGTCAGCAAGGAGGCTCCCTATCTCGTTAGGAGGGCGTCGAAGATTTTCATCGCTCCTAGTAAGGCATCACTCCCAAACGGGCATTTCTTCCTTCACCGCAGACTACAGTCCGAGTCATTTTTCTAACTTTAACTTCCAGCATATTTCCCTCTTAGCTTTGCCGTTGATCCAGCTGTCTTTCTCCCTCTTCTTTTTTCTTGATCACTGCATGGATATCATTGTGTACGCTAGTCCAACCTGCTTTATTTTTAACCATTTTCCAATCATTTCTCTCACTATAACAAAAAAAGGTAGACCCTAAAACACTCGTGTCCTGTGAGCACCTGCGTCGGAAATAATCCAGTCACCCTTGGTCACAGTCCATCTCTTATGTTCGGGGTCAGCATTTTCGTCCACTGCGCCACATCCTCCGTGTTATTTTATTTTTCTTTATATCTTTCTATTTCCTGTCTCCTCTCGGCTATAGTAAGTTTTGGGTCTCTTCTCTCATAGAGCTCTTTTGTTTCCACCGCCAAAACATGCAACGAAACACATTTTAATCCTAACTGTGATATTGTATATTGTAAGTTTTTAAACTATTAATGGGGTTGTCCCATGTATAAAATAAATCAATAAATAAATAAATTAAAACACATCCATACTTCGAATGCGGACAGGAAGAAAAACTAGATCACGCTTTCCTTCATTGTCCAATTAATAAAAACAATTCATGGGATATACATAATGCGCTACAAACTGCAGGAGCGGTTGACACTTTTAGCATCAAAGTTATATTACAAAATGTTAATCAAAAACAAATAGTTTTAAATAAATTTTTAAACATGAATAAGATGGCTATATAAATAAAACATATGTTTATAAAGAAAATAACCCAAATTTATACCTTTTCTAGGTTGTTAGGGTAAGTGTGTATAAGAGTAGGTACGCATGTGTATAAGAGTCATCGAGCAAAAAGACAATAGAGGGAATGTAAAGGTAGTGGGGGCAAACATATTGTTAGACAGGAAGTGCGATCTTTAGAGGCCACATTAAAGTCTCTCTCCTTGTTTGACATCAAATTTAGTTGGGTTATGTTATTGTTTGTCCCAAATGTCACATGACATCTTATTTATATTGAAGTTTTTTAACAATTGTGTCGCATTTTAGACTCTTATCATTAATAATTAATTAAAACTTTCTCGTCTAAGACACATTCTGAAAAATATTATATAGCTACTGTTGATAAGTGTCGGAAAATTTAAATTTCGCGCATTCGCATTTCCGGATATGTCCGCCATCAGAGGCCACTTTTTTGGTCTCCTTTTCATAAGGATTAGATTCCCTCTTTTGTCTTATTGCTCGATGATAAGAGTACACACCTACTATTTGTAATACATATCGCCATCTATTAAAGTAAGTTTTACTTGAAGGCATTCTAAATACATTCCTACTGGTCTCCTTTTCATAAGGATTAGATTCCCTCTTTTGTCTTATTGCTCGATGATAAGAGTACACACCTAGTATTTGTAATACATATCGCCATCTATTAAAGTAAGTTTTATTTGAAGACATTCTAAATACATTCCTACTGGACGATCATAAACAGAAATCTGCATTATCGACCTAGTTTTGTCAATATGGTCGCTGCAACTAGTTGCCATTCAAAATTATAATTTTGTGTGTTCACAATTTAGTCAATTGAGAGGTATGCAAACCATCCGTTTTGTATAAAATAATTTTAGACTGCATTTATATGAAATAGTGACTACTTTAAAAAAATTGGCTGTAAATCTATTTGTTTTCGTAATAAACGCTATAAAATCACAAAATGCATATATGTATAAGAGTACGCAGTTACCGATGTATAAGATTACGCAATGCGAACTCTTATACACAGTTGGGTACTCTTGAACAAAAATTTTTTATTTGTTTTACGTTTTCTTTTTATTTTCATATTTTAAATTCATAATGAGTCGGTAGAAGCGACAACTCCATAGAAAGTTAATTTTTACTAAAGAAAACTTACGAGAAATGCAGCTAAAATTAGAAGCAGGATGTAATAAAAGAAGTGTAGTGAATGATATGGGAATAAATGAGGACACATTAAGAAAAAGATTAAAGTATGGAAATGTACCAAAATCATTGGGACGATTTCAAAGCGATATTCCAAGCGACTTCGAAGGCGAATTAGCACAACAGATACGAGAATTAGATCAGATGTTTTATGGAATTACAAAAAAAAAATCCAAATAGCAGCGTATAAATTTGCTGAATCTAATAATCTTTCTAGCCATTTTAAGAGAAATCTACAAATGGCTGGTGAATCATGGGTAAGAGGATTTTGTCAGCGGAACAAAAATGCGCTTCCACAGCCAGAAAAATGTTCAATGGCCCGAATTATGGGTTTTATTAAAAATACAGTAACAAGATTTTACGATAACCTTGAAAATCTTTATGAACTAAAGCAATACTCTCCAAGTTCAATTTATAACATGGATGAATCGGCTTTATCAACCGTGCCTAATAAGTTACCCAAGACATTAGAGAGCAAGGGAAAGAAACTTGTAGGGAACGGAGCTAGTGCAGATCTTGGGCAACTTGTAACGGCTATATTTTTCATGAACTCCACAGGTAACTATATTACTCCAGCACTCATATCCTCCAGAAAAAGAATGAAGGAAGAACTGTTTTTAAATGCACTATGTGCAACTCTGAAATTAATTTCTGAATCTGGATATATCAACACGGATCTTTTTTGTTAGTAGTTAATCCATTTTAATAAGTTTGCCAAACCCAGTGCTGAAAACAAAGTTCTTTTAATTCTCGACAATCACAGCTTTCATCGTAACCTGCAAGCTATAAAATATTGCCGAGAGAATCACATTGATCTTTTATCTCCACCGCCTCATTCAAGCCATAAACTACAGCCACTTGATATTGTTTTTTTTTGGTCCTTTAAAAAAAACCTACTCTAGGGAATGTAACAAGTGGATGGTAAGTAATCCAGGTAAAGTAATTGCATAATTACAAGTTGCTGGATTATTTAGTACTGCTTATGGTTCTGTAGCAAATATTCAGAAGGCCAAAAATTCTTTTAAAGCATCGGGAATATATCCGTTTAACCCTGATCAGTTTCATGACATGGATTTTGCCCCCTCCTATGTTACCGACGTACCTTTGGACAATCCAGTAAGCACGGTAGTAGATAATACTTCAAATAAAGTCCGTGTAGAAGAAGA
This sequence comes from Diabrotica balteata, assembly GCA_918026665.1. NCBI lineage: Eukaryota > Metazoa > Arthropoda > Insecta > Coleoptera > Chrysomelidae > Diabrotica > Diabrotica balteata. The sequence continues at coordinate 92,158,986 of OU898282.1, forward strand.
AAATAATGGAGCTCAGCTTCCAATACCATCGGAAGTAATACCTTCTTCAAAGCAGCCTGAGAATGACGATAATCTATTCTCTTTTTACGTTACACCACCTCTCGATGTGCCTTATCTTGATATCGAATGCGAAGATGGTACGATTAGTACCATCACAAGCTAGCACCAATAGCTTAAATATGTCAGTGTCAGCGGCAGAGATTTTACTATTACTCAAAATTAAAGAAAAGCCTAATCAACGCAAAACAAAATCTCAAAAGTCCGAAATACTTTCCAGTAGCCCAGATACAGAAGAATTTGAGAATTTGGAAAGATCGAAAGAAGTACATATAACAAAAAAAGAAGACGGAACGAATAAAAAGAAATTTATTGTCTAATTGTAGTAAATCATTGGGCAAAGTTCAAAAAGGGAATAAAGAAAATGATCCTGATGTAACGTGCCCAAGATGTAATGAATTATATTCAAATTCTGTTGAAGACTGGATCATGTGCTTTCAATACAAGAATTGGTGACACGAATCTTGTACAACTTACTTAACAGGAGACTTCATGTGTTTTAACTGTGAGGAGTAGCAATAGATTTAAAGATGAAATAAAAATGAATTCTAAAACATGATTTTCATATTTCTTTTTTATGTGTACGTATATTTGTGTTGCGTTTACTTTAGAAATAAAGCTTGATTTTTAAAATGTCTTAATATTTTTGTAAACTTCAGTAATGTGCGTACTCTTAAACATATAGATGCGTACTCTTATGGAAATTTGTGTATAAGAGTACGCATTAGCAGCTTCGCAAACAAAATTAAATATTTCTTATTTGAATACAAACATGGCTTAAAACTATTCTAAAACATCTTTTTAAATGGTTGATTAACAATATTAGGAATGATAATTAGTACATTTTAGTAAAAATAAAAAAATGTCGCACTTTTAATGTTAAGTGCGTACTCTTATACGCATTTACCCTATAACCGTTGGTAACTTTTTAGACTGCGTAATGCTCCGTTGCTACCCCAAAGAGACAGAGAGAGGGAGAGGGAGAGGGAGAGAGAGAAAAGTTTAAATTTTGTGGTCTATGTTTAGTGTAACAATGTTACTAAAAAATGTATAGGCAAATGCACTAGTATGCACGACAATAGTAAAAAAATAATGAAGAAAAAGAAGAAAAAAAAGAAGAACAACAACAGAAATGGCTTAATTCAGTATAATCCAAGAATCCAAATAATTCTCAAATAATGATTACCCATTAAATTGCACATATATTTATTTTACGTTAAATCTTACACAACGTATAATTTATTATAAATAAATTTGTATCACCATTTTGATATTTTAAATTTAAAAACATTATAGAATATACACTATATATTCTAGAATGTACTAAAATATAACACGCTAACTTATAATTGTACAAGACTATCAGTTGTTATGCAACTCGTTTATATGACAGTTTAAACTGTCAAATTAAAGATAAAAATAAAAAGAATTTGTATAATTCTTATGCTATGCATCTATTTCTACATTAGTTTAGGAAGTAACTGCCAAGAATTTAAGCGATCTACAATTACTAGAAGTATACAAAGAAGTATACATATACTTACGTTATGAAAACTGTCAGAGGAATCCAAATACCAAATAAAATCGGAAATACATATATTTTTCTAAAGGCCATAGCTGTTTTTTTTAACTGAATGTAGTAACGAATTTCACCAGGATGACTATTGCATGCACATTATCCTATTGAAAACTGATAAATACTGGTCTACATATTTTTTGTGTGGAATGTGTCAGGTAATGATTTCAAATCATTGTTTAATGGTTTTCTAATATTCTTCGCTTGGAATTATGTTTAAAATTATTTGTAAATTAATCGGTAGGATATCCGACAGAGGTCAGATAAGGAATATTACACACTCTAGATTTAAACAGAAAATTTCATTCTCGTGGAAAGTTAGGTAAATCACCTTTATTCATGTCATAATATTTTATATTGTATACATTGCGTTACTATGGTTTTTAAACTTGTATTGGGAATCGTTTATTTTCTACGTTAATATAATTAACTTATCTTGATATAAGAAAATTATTAACACGTGTATTTATAATTTATTTAAAAGATAAACTATTACGGATTAACATAAGTTTTTATGTACAATAACATTAACCGTCAATATATTATCACACAACGTGTTCTAAATATTATGTACAGTATAATCATAATTATTTTTCTAAATATTCGATATTAGAACATTTGCTCCATTTTCTCAGAATTATTTTGTTGCAAATAAACCACATATTGAATAATAAATTGTAGAGGAAATGTCCGAATACAGGTCCTCACTTTTGATTTCACCAATTTTTCAATTTTTTACCAATATCTTTATATTTTTTTGCAGACCTTCTACAAATCTTATTTTGTAATTAACGTTGTATTATACAAACGTTGTGATTTGAGGTACTCCTACCACACTGCTCTAAATATGCTATATACTTAACTTCTATCACTGAACTAAACACAAAATAAATATTTTACAGTTATATCATTTATTGACAAAAATACACATTTTATAACATTTGTTTACAAAAATCACAAATAATTAATAACTGGCCTGTTCTGCACCAGAACATTGTTCATGTGCCATAATTGGCACATGAGATAACAAATCCAGAGCTCTGCTCCTATGTCTTCTGATAATCGACCATCACAAAACATGCAGCCATTCTTTTCTGGAATATTACCTATTTCTTTTAAATCATCGTCTTCGTTAGCTAGTACAAAATCCTTCTGAATCGCTTTCAGGTTTCTTCTGTTTTTTTTTTGACTTTTTGTTTGCTAATTCAGAAACCTTCCTTCTTGCTTTTTCTTCAGCTTTTGCAACTCCTTTTTCCAATAAGATCTCCAACTCTGTTTGTACAGCGACAAAGTTAAAGTTTTTAATTTAGCAGGCTTTCTGCCTCGGCTGTTTTCTTTTTTAATAGCTGGTAAAGGTGGTATGTGAAATTGAGAAACAAACTTATCAGTGTTTGCAATATATTTTCTTGAAAAGATAGGAGAATCAATATTTTTGCTGCATCCCTTGAGACTTTATGTCTGTTGTCGATTTTGGTAATACAACAGTCGTGAACACAGAATCGCTTGAATAATAAAAAAGATATTTTTCTTTGCCACTTTCCAGTTGAGACTCGATGTCTTTTGAAGGATCTTTTGGCGATTTTGGTGGTGCATCATTAGTTCTCTAGAGAAGCAGAACTGCAGTTTTCTGCTGCTTTATCTTTTTCTGCAATGAAATCTGCTTCAGAATATAGGTTCCTATTAAAGGGCCAAATTCCAGTAACCTTGAAGCCGTTAACTGCAATTTCAACTGTTTGACATTTAAGAAACGCTTTACTAAGCAACTCTGCCAAATCATACCGAGTCAAGGCTCGTTGATTTTGCCTAAGCCATATACGTTTTTCTTTGCTATAAAGATTTTAAAGGCGCCCAAGAATTTTTTATCTAAGCTTATGAGACGTGTGACAATGAAATGATAACGCTTGATTCTTTTAATGCTTGATTCTTTACATTGCTGCACCAATCTCTGTAGAGTTGTTCTACTAACGTTAAATTCTTTAACGGCTGTTTTTGGTCCCATTCTTTTTATAATACACTGTATTACCAACATCATGTCGCTTTCTTTCCATACCTTCTTAATCCGATTTCTAGGAGATTTTCTATCATTGCCCATTGTGTATCAGCAAGAATATACGTTATTATCAAATGAGACGACACTTTCCTTGTTGCGGATATTGCTGAAGAATTACAAATACTGATAGATTAAGTAGTTAACAGCGGTAAAAAATATGGAATGAAAGTTAATAATATAAGAAGAAGAAAATTATGATCATAAGCAAATACCAAGTTGCAGATGCAATGTTTATGGCAGACAATGAGGTATTGGATAGAACAGAAAAAATAACATATCTAGGATGCATCATCACAGATAGCTGGGATCAGTCATACGAGATTAAATGTAGGATCGAAAAAGCTAGGACTGCCTTCCAACAGATGAAGAAAGTTATCTGCAATTTAACCTTGAACTTACATCTCCGACTCAAAATCCTTAATTGTTATGTGTTTTCTATTCTTATGTATGGAGCAGAGGCATGGACACTCACTGATGCGTCTTGCAGACGGTTGCAGTCTTTTCAGGTGTGGTGCTATCGTCGCATGCTCAGAATATCATATGTACATCATATAACTAACGACGCAGTAATGTAACGTTTACAAAAAGAACCTGAAGTTTTGAAATCAAATTAAAGAGGGAAAGTTAGCATACTTCGGACATATAGTATAAAATGAAAATAAATCCTACTATTAATATTAGAAGGGAAAATAGAAGGAAATAGAGGAGCAGGATGCCGCCGAATATCCTGGCTTAAGAATTTGAGACAGTGGACAGGTATGACCACCACAGACCTATTTTAAACAGCTGCTAATAAAATACGATGCGCCATTGTAGTAGCCAACATCCATAGAGGATAGGCACTAACAGAAGAAGATCAAATGATCATAATATGAGTTCAGGCCCATATTGCCAACAGTAAAAGGGCCCATTATACTCAACACATGTTTAAAGGTTTTACCGCAAAAATTGTTCCAACCTTACAATTTTAAAAGATTTGCCTCTAAATGATGTTACTTACATAACCCTTTGGTATCAAAATTCTACTATCCTTTCAACAAAATATAATGGCGATATTTATACAAAAATGTTTAAACTACTTAGGTAAAAAATATTCGAAAACTGGAAAACAAACAATTACAAAATATACTCACAAACTTTATCTGAGAACTAACCACGCCATGTAAAATGGTTAACTTAGATAGACGACAGTTACTTGTCTTGATACTGGATAGCATGACTGAAATCAGAAAATTACTGGGGGGTCCACATTATGTGCAGGCACATATTTATATCATTTCCTCAATATTAGACTTATATTTTCCCTAGATTATTTTTCTACTTCTTGTCACTATAAATTGACATTATAAGTGGTTATTTTATTTTCCTACGAATATTTTTCACCCCACCCTAATATTTATACGTACCTAAAATGTGCGTAAAGAGTATTGTTTTGGATTTGTCTTTTAGTGGAGCCATAATTATACTTGCCTTTATTATAGTACATATTGTTATCCAGCTATTTACTTGTTACGTCTGATTTAACTAAATTTTACTATTTTTTACTGAAAAAATTTACTATTTTTATTAAAAATTAAATACATTTTCTTTTGTTTTAAATATGTTTATTTTGAAGTTTTTGGTACTTATTTTCTAAACTTTAAAATAAACATATTTATATTAAACTAAAATTGTACTTTATTCTGTGTAAATATAGTAAATTATAAATACATACATAGCGCATTTTTTGTTTGTTTTAGACTTACCGTCAAACAGCCAGACATACAAGGAATAATACTGGATCCATCATCATAATTGACCTAAATGCCCTGACACAAAGTTAAGATTACATCGACATTAGAAAAACAGGACATACCTTTTATATCTAGAGAGGAGAAAAATTATAACAAATGGTTTTAAAACAAAAATAGGTAAACAATATTAAATAAAAAAAGTTGACAGAGCCAAGTGATAACATCCAAGGAGCTGATACTTTACATTTAAATAAATTATTTATTGTATCTTTAGTACAACCACAAAATATATGACCTAAATCACTTTGCTCTCCACAATGCTCACATTTATCGTCATTAAAAACTTTTATTTTAAATATGTGTTTAAGATAATATGTATCCGAATCGTGCTTTAATCTAGAAGCTCTACAAGACTTCTAGCAAGGACATTTGGGAATATCTGACTGAATAAACGAGTATCTATTTTGATTCACAAAAGAGTATTCCTTTCACTGGTAGCTACACTCTCGAAGCAATGTTGACTTGAAAGAGATGATACTATCAGAAAGTGTTACTTTATGTAGAATACTGGTATCGGATGAAATGCATTCTTTTGCTAATAAGTTCATTATGTTCAAATCCTACATGTTATAATATGGCGAAATCAACTTCAACTCCATAAAATAAAGCTTTATATATTGCAATAGTTTCTGCTGTATAAACCGAAGTTTCCTGTTTTAGTTTGAATTTTTTTTATATGTCCCTATGGTATAAAAAAAAGCGCATTTGGTTCCATGGGAAGATTTAGAGGCATCTGTATATAAAGCTACTGACTCTTTATAATTGCTCGTTATGGATAGATTAATATTTTATTCAATATGTGTTTTCACTAGAATTTAATACAATAATCTCTGTATGTCCAGAGAAAGAAGAGTACGTGTAGTTTCTTAATATGTAGTTCTTTTACCTATTTATTTTAAAATTACTAGGAAATTTTTATTATACGCTAGGCAAAGTAAGGGAGATTTTGTTTTTTGCCGATATTTATTAATCAGATCATAGTAATTCAAAGTCACTATTTATTTTTTGTATGAAATAGGTTCAGTAAGTATACTTTTAATAAAAATTTTTGGATCAAAAACTTCTCTTAAATTAAAAGGAGGTTCCAAGGCGTTCAAATACAAAGGTTGCGCTGGAGTGAATCTCATCGGTCCTAAACATATTTGTAAGGCCAATTTCTGTAAAACGTTAATTTTGTTTAGTAGTGCATTACTTGCTAATTCATACAAGAGTCTTCCGTAATCCAAGATAGATCGTATGTAAGCTCTATAAAATAATAAACTTACTTTAACGTCCGATCCCCACTAAGTTTTATTAATTAATAAGTTAAATACCTTATTGCAGATGTTTAACATGTCATCGATATACGTAACTTTCAGGTCAATTTCTAGTGTAATATTATTCCCAGATATTAAATTTTATTCTTAAGAGAAAATTGGTGCCCACCTAGGTTGATTACACTAGCATTAGGAAAGTTATGTCTCTTAAATAAACAAACTGTTGATTTACTGCAAAATAATCGAAACCATAGACACCTATTTAAGTTTTAAATGGATTGTTGATATCTACACAATTTGATGGTCTGTTTTATCATATGTAGATGAGCTCCACAGAGAAGTATGTGCGTTTATATCTCCTCCAATGATACAAGCGTATTTTAGTTGAGAAAATAACTTATCCTAATCTTTCTTCCCTAGCTTTCGGACATCTGTATATAGAGAGTACCGAAACGACTTTCGTTATAGTTAATTTTAATATCACAAGTAAACAATTCGTTAATACATATTTTATTAATTTTTATGTTTTCAAAAGGAATACCAATTTTCTGATCTTAGCGTATCACATTATAACCTTTATAACTATATAGACTGTTTAAACCATGTTTAACTTATTAAAGCTATGTCAATATCTTCGGTTACTAAAAAGTTAAGAATACTTTTTTTGTTAGCAACAGCTGATCGAGCATTCCATTGTATTATGTTGAGTTTAGATTTAAACATAATTAGATTAAAAGGAAAGATAGTTAAGATTTGATTTCACGTACAGTGCGTTTGTATATCCGCTTATACGTATTTCATCCTAAAAGGAATCTTCCGAGCGGCTATTTACAAAACGCTCTGAACGTGAAAACACTCTTTCCTGTCGTATTAGAAGCAACACTAAAATAGCTTCGATATGGACGCAATAGCAACATCTGATCATAAATCCGGAAACTAATTGGCGAAACCAAATTCAGATTTCGGCTTTAATCTGTGCCTTCTAAGAATTGCAAGGCAAAACAGACGTTGATAAATATATAATTAGAGACATGGGGAATCTAAAATTGCATTCCACAATATATCTCCTTTACTAAGCAAAAATCTTATTATTTCTTCTATCTATCTTATCTTATTATTTAAGCGAATTATTTCTAGTATTCATAAAGAGTCATCATCATCATCATCATTATTCAATCTTCGCTTATCCACTGCTGGATATAGATCTTCCTCATAATTTTCCATCTATTTCGATCTTGTGCCTCTTGCATCCAATTCCCACGACAACGTTTTAGATCGTCAGTCCAACGTGTTGGTGGACGATATCTGCTTCGGTAGGCATCATCTCTTGGTCTCAATTGCAGTATCCGCTTTGTCCATCTTTTATCTGCCATTCGAGCCACGTGACCTGACGAGTTCCATTTCAGTGTTGCTACTCTCTGCACGCTCCATCGCCCTCCACACGGATCTTTTAAACTGTTCTCCTTGTCATGGTCAACGTTTCCGCACCGTAAGTCAACACTGGCAAAACACACTGATTAAATATTTTTCTTTTAAGACATATTGGTATATCAGACCATTTGAAAATATGGTTCAGCTTGCCGAAGGCTGTCCAACTCTGCCCTGTCTTATACGGCAGAGAAGCTCAACGGTTTGGTTATCTTTTCCTATGCGGATCTCATGACCTAGGTATTTATAGGCCATTACCTGGTCTATGGAGCTTGTTCCTACGCATATATCTTCGCTGACTAGAAGATTTGTCATCATTTGGGTTTTAGATATATTTATTTTCAATCACCCTTCTAGCACAGAATAATAAACAATCAGAAGGGCCACTCTCAGATGCCGCCTTTGAAGTTTTTCAGCACGCGCGCCATGTTTTAGGAGGACACAAACATATGATTTGTGAGGCTATGCAATTATTTACATTTATGTTTAATTATATTATATTTATGTTATTATATTTAAAACTGTTAATATAATTGTATAGTATGTTCATGATTGCCGTAAGTCAAATAAACCTGGTTTTTTTTCCATGCACACCACATACACAACACTGGTTCCCTTTAAAATCCTCGTAAAACATGGCGGAACGTCTGCGCGAAAGAGACGCGCGTACTTAATTTTCCGTGGAGAGTGGGCATTCTGTTTGTTTATTATTCTGTGCTTCTAGTGGGGACAGGTAGAGCTGATTTTAAAGTTCTTCTTCTCTAAAGATCCTATCAGCTAGTAGTACAATATCATCTGCAAACCTTAGATGGCTAAGCTTTTCTCCGTATATGTTTATGCCCTTGTCGGCCAGTTTTGCCCTTTTAGATATATATCCCAAAAGCGTAGTGAACAGTTTCGGCGATATGGTGTCCCCCTGGCGTACTCCACGTTGTATCGGGAATTTCTGGGTTTGACGATCACCCACTCTAACACTGGCTGTTGCGTTTTGGTATCTGTGTTTAATTATATTTATATACTGGTAGTCAATTCGGCATTCTGTCAAGGCTTCCAACATTTTTTGTTGATTTTTCGGTGTCGAATGCCTTTTCATAGTCGACAAATATTAAAGCTAGTGGTTTATCATGTTCAGTGCATTTTTCTATAAGATTTTATATTACCAGTAGGTGATCGTTTGTTCCATAGCCTTTTCTAAAACCCGCCTGTTCTATGGACTGATAAAATTCCAATTTATTTTCTAGTCGTTTCGTAATTATTTTTGTAAATAGTTTATAAATATGTGAAAGTAGACTTATGGGCCTGTAATTCCTGTGGTTGGTAGCATCCCCTTTTTTATGAAGTATGATGTTTTCTGCGTTATACCACTGGGTTGGTGTTATTGATTATCTTTGGTAATGATCCACTCCGGTTACATTGCTGTTCTTTGTGTAGTTGTCTATAAAAACTCTCTATCGTGTTCATAATTTGAACTCTATCCTCAATGATTTGCCCCTGTTCATTTCTTAATTTGTGGACGTTTTTTCTTCCAATGGACATGCTCTGTCTGAGTACTTTAAAGCTTTTGTTTTCTTCTATTACTCTAGTTATTTCCATCGTATTGTATCGTCTTAGATCTTTTCTAACTTCCTTTTTAATTTTCTTATTCAAAATCCTTAGTTCATTTTGGTTATGATCCTGATTTTCCCCAAGCTTTATTCTTTCCTCTAGAAGATGTTTTGTGTTGTGACTTAATTTTTTGTTATTGTTTTCAGGACGAAGACAGTATTTCTTTTCAGCTTCTTTCAATATTTGAGTAATATTATTGTTCATTTCATTGATGCTGATATTCTCTAAGTCGTGTGTATCCAAACTAGTCTTAATATTTTCTTGGTAAAGTGTTAAATATTCTGGGACATCCACCTTCCACTTTTCTTTTTGAGGATCATTTTTGTTCTTTCAACTTTAGTGTTAAAAGTGGTTTTTGCTCTAATTAGTCTATGGTCACTTCCTGTTGAAAATTTATTCAATATTGTTACATCCTTGTTCTTTGGTTCTGACTCTTCCATGTCCACTTACGTTGGAATTTCTTTCCGAAGAATGAGTTTATCACAAAGAGATTTTCCTGATGTAAAAAGTTAAGAAGCCTGTTACCTCTCTCATTTCTCTCACCAAATCCAAAGTGTTCCATAGCAGATTCTGCATAATCTTGTTTGAATTCCAATTTGGCGTTAAAATCTCCAATTATCAATGTGTAATGTGTTTTTGAAGTTTGTATAGCTGCTCTGATATCTTCACAAAATTGATCAACTTCCTCATCCGGGTGGCTCGTAGTTGGTGCGTAAGCCAGTATAATTTTAAGTTTGTATCTTAAGTTTAATTTAAAAATTAGATAAATGACTCTGGTACATATACTTTTTATTGTGATTATGTTTGGTACCCATTTTTTATGGATTAAAAAACCCACTCCTCCAACAGATGAATCTTCGTTTCCTCTGAAATGGAACATATTTCCAGACTTAAGTATTATTTGATTTTATTTTCGACGCCTTACTTCACTTATACCGATTATTTCCCATTTTATGTGTTGTAGTTCTTTTTGCAGTTATATCATTGATGCTTCTGTTGATTAAGTTTGTATATTGTAGGCACATATATGCATTTGTCGTTTGTTATGGTAGCCTGATCTCTTCCGGTGATTCTTAGCACCCTCTGCTCCAACACTGTTCTGACCGCCACCTTGGTCAGGGAAATTAAATCCGCCGGGGACTGAGGGCCGTACACTTGATGTATCCAATATGAGGGGAAATTTGGCCGTGAAACGCCACGCTGGCCAAGCGTGTTGGCGAGTTTTAGAGTTGTAGTGAAAGGAAATATAGTGACCCATCTGCCTTTGGAATCCTAATTGCCATTCGGGTCGGAAGAAACAAGAGTTAGCCAAGAGGGGGTGATAGGAAAGATTAAAGACATTTTACTCAAAACAAGTTGAAAAAGAGTAAAATGCGAAGGCTCATATGATCCGCCATATTAATTCACTTTGTGTTCCCGCTTATACCTCGGGTTGTTGACTACAGACTGTATGGCTCGTCCAGCATGCTATAGCATGAAGAATAGGGTGCACGCCATTTTTACAAAGTTGACACCCCACTCCATGGCCTAACTACCTCATAAAGAATATATCGGAATAAAAGGAAAGACAGTTAAGAGTTGATTTCATGTACAGTGCGTTTATATATCCGCGTTTATTCATCCTAAAGGGAAAAGGATTTCTATTTAAGATTTCAAATTTCACTTTTTTACATGCATAACTTCCTCCGTACATGTCTCTTTTAACTTTAATAATATTATATATATATATATATATATATATATATATATATATATATATATATATATAATAGTATATTTAATATAATTTAACTAAGTAATCTAATAATAATTATATTCATTTTATCCTTGCCAATTTGATATTTGTTATTTAATATTGTAATTATTTTCAATTTTCATATGGTAGGGAAATATTTTAAAACATGTGATGTTGCTAATAGAAGGTTAATTTTTTGTAGTTTTTTTGCCCTAGGTTTTGTCTACCTTTTTGGGTGAGGAATTGTACAGCATATGGTCGACCATGCAAAACCAACTGCAGCTGCTGTTAAGAACTTAATGGCCATCTGAAGATATAAACGTGAAAGTATCGATATTCAGCTACATCAGCAACTAACCACTACATTCTGCAATCGTATCTTACTACTCAAAATCAACATCAGAAGCCATAAGTATCATTTAAAAATCTTTTTATGTAAAGCTGTAGGCAAGATTTTTTGTTTGATTTTGATTTAATAAGAAAATTTTAATTTAAATTTATTTATGTACAATAAATGTGATTAGTTAATATCTTGGTTTATTTGTTCCAGCCAAACTCATTTTTCTTATTTACTTCTAAGATAAGACGTTCTCACACCTGAGAGACTGAGCTAGACAAGGCCTAACAATTGGGTACCAAAGAAAGTTGTGAGTTTTATTATTCTACATTGGATCCTAACTTTCGGATGTAGTTATATTGTTATCCATTGGCACCATTTCTGTTGCATCAATCAATGCTTACAACTCTTCTTTTGAATACCAGATAGTTACTAGGTTTCAATTACCTTGCAGACAGTTACCAATAATACTGTCTGTACACTAGAACTTCATAGTGGTAGACTACCTACCCCAGACTACAGCGCTTCCATTTTTACTTTGTCAAATAGATCAATAACTACTAGCGACTAAAGTAAAAATAATACGATTTCATCATGAAGACAAAATTGCACTGCTCTTATAGGGGTGTACTGATCTTTGAAGTGGGAAGTTATGTTTATAGTAGTTAGCATGAATTAAATATATTTAATGCTGGAAGGTGGCAACATAAAACTAGTTTTCCGTAAAGTTCTAGAACTATAAATCGATGTACAAATAAAACGCGATATTATTTTTGAACTAAGTTTATTAAACAACAGTAAAAATTTAGTCACAACTAACAAATTATAAACCGTAACAATTCCCTACAAAAACAAATTTACATAACGACAAATAAATGTTTTTCAAACTATACTAATAAAACAAGTAATAATAAAATAATTAGAGTATTGCCGTATGAAAAGTAAGGATAATATTATTAGTCCAGTCGGTTTAAAAAAATGCCCAACTTTGCATGGCGAGCTAACCATCCGCAGCACCGCCGCGATAGCCGCTTCGACAAAAATAATAACGACTTAAATTATTGCAATTTCGGTTTTCTACAATTTCTTTTTTACAATTTTTTCGTGCGGTCGATATTTTCCAAGTTAATGAGGAGAATAGTGACAAGAAATAGGTGATAGGGAAAGGTACACTTACTTAATTATCATGTTTATTATTAACTTTACGACATAAATGTACATATATAAAAATGGTGACACTAATATATTATGCAATTTTGATCTCTTTGATTTTTTGTGCTACAATTAACATTTTAAGGTCCTACGCTTATGACACGTCAAACGAGATACAAGCGATTAACGAACCCTAGGTACCGACGTCATTAAAAGTAGGCCATAAACAGCAACGACTCCTGAAGAGAGGCTAGGTTTGTGAGCCACCAAAACAATTAAAAAATTACTAACAAAAACGGGCTTCGGCCACCAAAAAAAAATTAACAAAAACCCCAAAAACCGGGCACGTAGGGCCCAACCCGTTGAGCACCAAGTCGCCGAACTGAGCCGGGACTCAGAGCGGAGACTTTAAGCCCAAGTAAGCAATTTTAGTTCGCGGATAAGCCACATTAAGATAACAGCAATATAGCGATAATGCGCTGTCCTGAGTTTTTGCATTCGGTTAGAAAACCATGTTGGGGTTCTATTACCCAGAACCTCCACATGAAGAGCATTTGGCTGATTGTTGTGCCCCTATAGCGCATCAGAGTGCTATAGGGGGGAAAGGGATGTTCTAGAGCATTGGAGCACGGTGGGGTGACTCCTGTTTATATACGAGTTAACACACCTTGCTCCAATGAATTGTTACACCCGATCGTAATTCTTAGGGGTGAACATTTCTCATAGGCTGGGTTCAATTAAATTGTTTGCTTGCTAGGTTTGTGAACCGACGCTCTTAGGAGTATACGTATTGCAACCAAAATGGAGCAGTGTTTCGTGTGTGAAGAAGCTTCAACCGAAAATAATGTTGTTCCAGTATTGAGGTGTTAAAACTTTATATCATCAAGCATTATTTATAAAGACCGCTTTACAGCTTGCAAGAAAACTTGCTGCAACTTCTTGCACGACTAACTTTCATGCAATTTATTGCAGGGTCTTTATGTGCGACTTTACAGCTTGCAATTAATGTTGAAATTTTTACTCTTAACCTAACTTATTTATGATTTTTTTTTTAATTACTTGTTTATTTAAAACACTTTAGTCGATTTAGTTTGATAGATAGATTGAATTAATTTCGATAGATAGATTTAGAATTAATTTCGATAGATTTAGATTAGAATTTAGAATGATATATTTAGAATTAATTTCAATAGATATATTGATTTAGATAGATATATAGTAAATTTCGTAATGCCAAGACTATGCAAGACATTGTTGGTACTTCGGGCAGAAGATAGTTCAATTTTTGATGATACTCTAACGTATTAATTAAAAATATTAAAATTAGAAAAAGCCGATAATCTACAAATCAAGCCAAGCTAAATACAAATGTGTGGGAAAGGAAATAATAAACAAAACAGGAAACAGCTGATCGGCATGTCTCCGTATCAGCAAAGAATATAGACGCTAAGCGTCTATATTCTTTGGTGTCAGTGATCTCCGTGTCAATCAGTGATTATACCATTTGACATTGTGAAAAAATCAAACTTCCTACAAATTCCCCTAGACTTGCATGAAAACTTGCACAGAAAATGGCACCAAACCGATTATCGCGCAACTGCAATAAGTTGCAGGCAATAATCAGCTGACGACATACTGCGCATGCCTTTGGGCAACTTTCTTGCGTCTTGCAGGTAAAATTGCAAGCTGTAAAACGGACTTAAGTGGTGCTGAAAAACATATGTGTATGCTCGTAAATGTTGACAGCATGGTCATATATCAAACGTGTCATAAAAGAGCAAAGTAATGAAAACAGGGAAGCTATCGGAAAGTCACGTAGAAGAACCACCGACGCATCTCAATTATCATCAAACCTACATAAGGCCTACGTCCTTAAATATAGTTTATAGGAAAAAAATAAAAGAGATCAAAATTGTATAAAATATATCTTTATTTTTGTTTAAGTACATTTCTGTCGTAAAGGTAATAATGACTTTCCCTTGGCCCGGAAAATATAAAAAATTGTAGGAAATCGCAATAGCCATAATTTAATTCTTTCCGATTTAATTAAAATTAAGACCATTTTTGTTTAGGTACAGTCGTGTCGTTAAGTAAGTTAATAATAAAAGAGATAATTCAATAATGATACTTTGTCACTACTTTCGCCCTTGGCTCGGAAAATACAGACCGCACAAATAAAATTGATAAAATTGCATTTGTAATAAGTTTAGGTCTTAACGTTTTTGTCGAAAAGTAGAAAATGGTGGAAATATTAAGTCAAAAAGTGGTTCACCTTTAAATTTAAGATGTCTTCTAACGCGGCGGCGAAATACAGGCGCGATTTTAAATTTACACTTTTATTCACATTTCTAAAGGTTATAACAATAAAATTTGGGGTAGCTCATCATGCAAGGTCAAGTGATATCACAACTAGACTATTTATATTAGACCCATCCGTATAAACAATAGCAGAGAATACTATAAGATTACAAAAGTTATCAATTATAAAAAATAGTTTGGCATGGTTATAGACCTATGTACAACACTTTCTTAATATTGCTTAATATTTTATGTACAACACGTTTAGACTTTATTTAAGTTGATTAACATTACAAAAACATACGTAACTTGTGTTACTTTTGAAACAGCATTTTCTATTTATTAAAATTTGCTTTTGTTTGGTTTAATTGTGTTTACTGTGTCATCAGTAATATATGACTAAGCACCGGCTAATATCTCTAAGATGTAGACATTTTCAGAATTGTTGAAACTTACATTAATGTTGTCAACATATGTTGTGTAACAACAATATTTAATATTTTTATTTAATGTTGTATCATATTATTATATCACACTGTATATTAGTTTAGATTTATAAAATTCCTTTGTACCATCTAATAATCTGTAAGGCGCCGATAGCTTGCATTCAAATAACTTTCTAGACACAAGTTTCTAAAACCTTCGTAAAATCGTAACAATGAAAGGATTAGTATTTTCCAAATTATCGGTTTGACTCATTCGAAAATTCTGAAAGTTGAGACAAATACCCTTCTAAGGTAGTTTTTACCAATGAATTAAAAGTCGAGGGTATTTGAAATGTAAACATATCCTTTAAATACGTCTAGGGGTCCAGGGGGGAGATTGAATGTTTAGAAACAATTACGAGCGTAGTGATTGAAGGAAGAGAGTGGACATCAGTTCGCAGTTCAAATTAGTATTAGTTTAAATTCCAGCATTGGAAGAGGGCTAGGCTCAGTTCGTGTCAATATTGTATCACCGACAAGTTATATAGTTTTATAGTTTCATAAAGTTTAGTTTCATAAATCAGCTATCGTATGCAAGTTATCGGCGTCCAAAATATGTTGTAATTGTTTAAATAGACGTTCCTTTCGAATCTTTTATTTGTCCCAGTTTTCTGGGAGTCCTTCAAAGAGGTATATAAAGTGAACCTATTTCCCTAAGGAAAAACCTTGTTCCCCAAGGGAAAAAACCAGCGACCTATGACTGGTGCGCGAAACAAAGCCATCAGGACAAGATGTAAGGAAAAACACACATTCAGAATCGAAGATTTTGTTGAAAGAATGTTACACGTCGGAGATAAACTAAAGAATATATTAGAAGATAACTTTAAAGTAGAAAATTTTCAACCAGAATAAAAATCCAACGACAACTAAAAGAAGTTCGCGATACCAGAATAACGGGCATACAATTAGAATCCAAAAAAGTTTCAAAACTTCAGAGACGTCGTGATTACGACTATTCTTTACTGGAGAATATTAAACATAAAGTAGCGTTTTGCTCATATCAGAAATTTCTGCTTAAACTCAACTGATGGGAGGAAAATTGACATCTATCAGAAAAAAATAATTAGTTTTATTTTACTAATACACTTCGGTAGTCATACGAAGCAGGCTCAATTATGGTGTAGGTGGCATATATTTAGGAACAGGCATATATTGGATGTTACTTTGCTGGCGAAACTTTAGATCGGTACTTACTAGCACTCTTCAAAATAATGTGGTACCTTTTTGGACCTCATATTGGATACAATTTTCTCTTTATATAAGACAATTCACACCCGCACATGGCTTGTTGTGTTAAGAGAACCCTAAGGTTAAGAATTCCTAATACTCCTTAAACGTAAGAACTAATCTAATTGAAATATGAGAAGATATTAGTCAAAAAATGAACGATAACATCAACAGACCCTAAAAGTATGAAAGGACAACAAGCTGCAGTTGATTTTGTGAAAATTATTTTAAATTTTGCTACAATGCAAAAAATATGGTAGAAGTAGATATTTCTGACTGTGATAGTTGTGGCATGAATGGGGTAGCTCAACACCGTCACACTAAATAGTACTCTGTGCGGACTAATTCACGGTTACAGATGAAGACCACAAGAAGATTTTAGACGTTGTGGAGAAACATATGCTAATGTGGATATTATTATTGGATACTAGACTATTGGATACTACATAGAAGGCATGACCGTAATAATTTTATAACTATAAATTACGATGAGGAGAGCATGAAAAAACTACTTTATTAGGTATAGGCAATCCCTAGGATTGCCTATGATCTCTAGGTAATCATCATAGTCATATCCAAAAAGGAACAAGGTACTAATTATGGTTTATCGATGCCAATAGGGCTCCCCAGGGCACAGCCAATCTAAATCTCTGTTTACATAGAATATAATAGTTCTACGCTTACTATACCTAAATGGAAGAGTAATTAAACCAGTGGTCACATTGGGATGTGAAACGTGGACAACCAGTCCTGAAAACTAATTAAGAATATTTGAGCACAAAATATTGAGAACGATATTTGGACCAACCCATTGTAGCGTTAGTTCTTGGAAAATTAAAAGTGAACCATAAGCTCGATTAATTAATGCAAAGCGCATATATCGTGAGATTTGTAAAATCACAAAGACTAAACTGGCTTGACCACTTAAAAAGAATGTCAAATATTCGAGCTGTAAAAGTAATCCACAGATGGAAATCCCAAGGAAATAGCACATGTGGAAGGGTCTGTAAAATCTGGATAGACGAAGTAGAGGAAGATCTTAAAACCATGAACAACAGGCCACCATGGCAAAGGAAAGTATCCGATAAAGTAGAATGAAAGAACGTAGTTAAGCAGGCCAAGACCCACAAAGTGTTTTAGCGCCAATGGAAAAAGTGGAAAATGGATATCTACCGGGTGACAACAAGGCGTATATTTTTGTTTCAAATTTTATTTCAGGCTCACTATATGATAAGCTTCAAGTAGAGCGAAACCAGTCATAATGCTGCTAAAATACATTTATGTATATATCTGATACGATACAGCTAGGGACATTCATATTAAATTTATGTTTTAAATACAATTGAAAGTAGTACGCAGCTCAGAATTAGCAGACTAATATTTAAATGAAATGTGTATTACTATCTAATCTACAAAATCTTCCGTTTGATAAATTTCTATTGCATTTTTACAGCATTTCATTTATAATTTGTTAAATCATCCTAAGCCTCTCCATTTTAATGTTTGCTAATTTGGTTTCTTACGCCTACTGGCTTTTTTCCTAAAACAGTAATATTGTGGTAAATCGAAACTAAAAACTAAAAAATAAACCAAATAAAGCAGAACCCTGATTATTCCAAGTGGTGTTGGAAACATTTGATTAATCAAATGTACGTTGTAAACTATTTATTAAAGATTTTTATTCATTAAATACGTAAACGCTACAAAGGATAAATAAAACACTGTTTATATTTTGTAGTAAAATATAGTCAGTATATAGCTAAGAAGTAAATATCTCTCCACATTTACTACATACTTTGATCTTCTTTTTGCTGTTCCAATGTTTCTTTAAAGATTCAAAGGAGACAAATTTACTGCTGGTACTCCTATTATTATCGTTACCAATGAAAGCAATTATTGTTATCGATTTCTTCAGCTCTCCAAAATGGGTCCAATATTTTTTTAATACTGAATTCTTAAATATAATTGATTAAAAGCCAATATATTTCAACTCGCCTTATCATTGTTTAACAACATTTCGCAGAGAAAATTTGTATATCTCAACCTAGAGACTAATTTATTTAATGGAAATCTTATTTACTGTCATTATATATTTTAAAATCAATTATATTTGCACATACCTATGTATTAAGATAAAATAGATGCAATTCAACTATAGATGGTTTTAAATGTGTGGGTTAATTTCTTACCTACTTTTTGTTACACCAAGTTAACATTTATCAATGGAATCTATTAAAAAAAATAGAAGAGAAGATTTTCGATTTTTCTATTCTTAAGAAATGTTTTAGTGATTTAGCTTAACAATACAATTTTACCCACATAAAGATCTATACTTCATCTAATTTACTTACCGTTGCACGTCATCCACGTCATTGTCCGTGAGGTCACATGATACCAACACGAAATATTTAGGCGGTAGGTGTGTTCTTTTTTAGAATCACTTTGCGAGTACACTGGCATTACAGCCACTAGACATATTTTATTATATACGCGTAGAAACAATATTTTAAAATTTCTATTAATGTTAACTTAAAGAAATACACAAAAATATGTTTCATTTAATTTGTATAAATGTCTTATAAAGCGTTTTTATGAAAACCATTTGCTCGGAACACACTGTTACTGTAATCGAACAAGGGTGATATTTTGGCATAAATTGGTAACACTTATTTGACAGTTTCGGTGTTGACACTTTTTGTACTTTATTATTTTGAATTTTAAAGTGAATACCTCTTGTTTTATACTTTTACCTATTTAATAAAATCTGTCCTTTTTAGAACAAAATTAGTGTGTTTTATTTTAAAACTGTCACGTAAGGATTTAAATAGTCTTTGTAAAGAGATGGTAATACTTTTGCAATACTTATGTGACCTGTTTGATTTAAAACGAAGTCAGGATTTTTTTATACTTTGGCAACTATGTCAACTTCAATCTCTGTCAATGATAATGACGTGCAACGGTAAGTAAATTAGATGAAGTATATCTGGTCTGAAGACGTCTGGGTTGTTTAACAACACTTTTTTATTTTGATACAATCACGCGCTTTTTGACTATATTAAGTCAGGAAAAGGCGTTAGTTTCCTGTTTACCTATAGTATTATATATATATATATATATATATATATATATATATATATATATATATATATATATATATATATATATATATATATATATATAACGAAATAAACACAACTCGGATAATCGAAGGTTCTACTGTATACTGCTTGGAAGCTTGGAAGCGTGGAAGCTTGTAAGCCCAGAGGCTGCTGTAAGATCTGTGTGTAGAAGAACTTATTTAAGAACCTCTTGAAAAACACAAGCCAACTTTACATAAAATAGTTAAATATTTTATTTGTAATAAGCAATAAAGTTCATATTACAACTAGCTTTTTTAAGGTCTCAAAGGCATTTTGGCAGTCTACATCCCAGCGGTATTCTCTTGCTTCCTCTGTAAGTCGCGTTAATGGTTTAGCGATATCTGCAAACTTCTTAATAAACCTCCGGTAATAAGTACATAGTCCAAGAAAACTTCTCACTTGATGTTTGTCAGTTGGTTTTGGCCATTCCTTAATGGAATCGATTTTTCCCTTATCCACGGCCACTCCTTCTTTACTGACTATATGACCCAGATAATTGACTTTACCTTGAAATAGCTGGCACTTCTTGGGGTTTAACATCAATTGGGCAGCTTTAAGTCGATTAAAAACGTTTTCTAAATTCTTCAGATGGTCCTCAAATGTCTCCCCCAAGACGATTATGTCGTCTAGATAAACTAGGCACGTTTTCCAAGATAACCCTCTCAACACATTTTCCATAAGTCTCTCAAATGTCGCAGGAGCGTTACAAAGTCCAAATGGCATAACGTTGAATTGCCATAATCCAGATCCTGTGGTGAAGGCTGTCTTTTCTTTATCTACCGGGTCCATTTCTACCTGCCAGTATCCAGACTTCAAATCCAAAGTAGAAAATAATTTATTTCCAGCCAATGTGTCTAATGTGTCATCAATCCGAGGCAGAGGATAACTATCTTTCTTGGTAACGTTGTTCAGCAAACGGTAATCCACACAGAACCTCGTTGTTCCGTCTTTCTTCTTAACCAGGACTACCGGAGAGACCCATGGGCTCGTAGAAGGTTCTATCACCCCGTCTTTCTTCATTTCCTGAACAATCGTTTCAGCTTCCTCTCTTTTCGCCTGTGGTAATCGTCGAGCTGTTTGACGAATTGGCTTAGCATTACCAGTATCAATTCTATGCTTAACAACGGTAGTTCTTCCCGTCTTTCCTCCTTTCGGTACGAAAATATCACGATACTGCCGAAGAAATTCCCTTAATTTCCTTATCCCACTTCTGACACCACTGTGACGTCTTTTTATTGCTCTAATTTATTTGTCTTTATTCTAATTTATTGTCTATATTCTAATTTATTAAAACTCACGATAACTAATTACGAATTTATTAAAGTCTTTATTAATTCTAATTTATATTACAAATGTATTTATTTCACGTTTCGTTACATTTTAAATATCGCGTTTACCGATCTTCTTATGACTGACTGCCAAATAAAAATCTTTCATTTATATACACAACTGTGTCATCTAGAGAATTCGGCGGACTTCCTGAATAGTCTCGTATTTTGGTGAAGGCGCTCGACTCGTTTTTCAACCTCGAGACGTGGATGACTCACTAAAAATAGTGTCTAGAGATTTCTGGTAAACAACTGGTAGCTAAGCTCAGGTATATTTTGACCTACAAATTACGAGAATCAATAAAAGAGAATTAGTCATAAAATATTTACAGTTCTATATGCCATAACATTTAAAATCGTAACAATATATTCCATTATAGCGCATCAACATATTATAAGTGTTATTGAGTTTTTAATAAAATGTTATTATATACTAGTATAACAACAAAAATTATATACAAAAATAGATTTACAAACTAAATTTAATGTGGGCTTGTTTCATTACATAAATTAGTTGCTTTTAAAAAGTTCAGTACCTCATTATCTGGAGTATCAATCTTATTTGCTGCCAAATTCAGATAGTTTAAGATAATACATACCTTATGCTTGCGTCCACTGCAGATTATGATCATTACCAAATAATTTGCTTATTTTAGCTTTCTAAATTTTTTTATAATTTATAATAATTTTATAATTTTAATTATAATAGATTTTAAAGCATATAAAATAAAGTATGTTTAAAGAATAATACAACATATATCTCTGCATTTTTCTTGTTTTGACCAAATTATCAAAATATTAAATTACAAAATTTGATCGATATTATAATCTTTCGATCTTAATAATTTGATAAGGTTAAATGGTGATTTGATGATTTTGATTCATTTCTCGCGTCACGAGAAATACTTCTACGAAGACGGCATTGGATGAAATATGTAGTTGAAGTTGTGTACTTTCAAAAAAACGTTACTCTAAAATCGAAAAGAGCAGTTTTAAACGGTTGAGATCATTTGTATTTTGAACGTTTAAATCCAGCGTTTTTAGTTCCTAATATGTGCCCCTCTAAGCTACAGACAAAATTAAATAAAAAACAAATCAAACCAAAACATTATGACAAAACCAAGTATTATGACACAAATACATTCCATAATTGTACTTAAACCTTTCTTCGTTATTTTTGTACTTTAAAGTGTTAAATATAAAATCATCATCACGTAGCGCTACAACCCTGGGTAGGTCTTGGCTGACTGTACAACTTTTTTTCAATTTGTTCGGTCTTACATCAACCTAGGGTCAAATAGAATGTTAATTTTCCGGAGATCTCATTGGATGTTATCTCTCCATCGCATTCTAGGACGTCCGAGTAGTCTTTTGCTTGTGGGAATCTCCTCCCATACCAGTTTTACAAGTCTTTCGTTATGTAGTCTGTGCACGTGACCTGCCCATCTTGATCGCTATGATTTAATTTCTTGGACAATCTCGGCTCCATTGTAGAGTGCTTTTAATTCGATATTGGTTCTGATCTTATACTGGTTTGTGGTGATGTCAGTGGTGATGTCATGGTGAGGACCGAAAATTTGTGTAAGTATTTTTTGTTCAAAGCGTCTGAGCTTCTCTTCGTTTGCTTTAGTCATGGTCCACGTTTCGCATCCGTATGTTATTACAGGTCTGACGATGGATTTATAGATTTTGATCTTTGAACTTCTTGTAAGATTTTTTTATTTTATGAGCTTATCCAGTACGAATAGACAGCGGTTTGCAGATTCGACTCTATCTTTTATTTCTTCAGTAACATCGTTGTCAGCTGTAATTATGGCCCCCAGATACTTAAATCGTTGTATTATTTCGAAATTGAAGGTATTGACCGTCACATTTTGTCCTATTCTGTCTCTTCGTGTCGTTCTATTTATACACATTTTATTTATACACACATATATTTAAATAAAAAAGCTAGTTGTAATATGAACTTTATTGCTTATTACAAATAAAATATTTAACTATTTTATGTAAAGTTGGCTTGTGTTTTTCAAGAGGTTCTTAAATAAGTTCTTCTACACACAGATCTTACAGCAGCCTCTGGGCTTACAAGCTTCCACGCTTCCAAGCTTCCAAGCAGTATACAGTAGAACCTTCGATTATCCGAGTTGTGTTTATTTCGTTATATATATATATATATATATATATATATATATATATATATATATATATAACGGATAATCGAAGGTTCTACTGTATACTGCTTGGAAGCTTGGAAGCGTGGAAGCTTGTAAGCCCAGAGGCTGCTGTAAGATCTGTGTGTAGAAGAACTTATTTAAGAACCTCTTGAAAAACACAAGCCAACTTTACATAAAATAGTTAAATATTTTATTTGTAATAAGCAATAAAGTTCATATTACAACTAGCTTTTTTATTTAAATATATGTGTGTATAAATAAAATGTGTATAAATAGAACGACACGAAGAGACAGAATAGGACAAAATGTGACGGTCAATACCTTCAATTTCGAAATAATACAACGATTTAAGTATCTGGGGGCCATAATTACAGCTGACAACGATGTTACTGAAGAAATAAAAGATAGAGTCGAATCTGCAAACCGCTGTCTATTCGTACTGGATAAGCTCATAAAATAAAAAAATCTTACAAGAAGTTCAAAGATCAAAATCTATAAATCCATCGTCAGACCTGTAATAACATACGGATGCGAAACGTGGACCATGACTAAAGCAAACGAAGAGAAGCTCAGACGCTTTGAACAAAAAATACTTACACAAATTTTCGGTCCTCACCATGACATCACCACTGACATCACCACAAACCAGTATAAGATCAGAACCAATATCGAATTAAAAGCACTCTACAATGGAGCCGAGATTGTCCAAGAAATTAAATCATAGCGATCAAGATGGGCAGGTCACGTGCACAGACTACATAACGAAAGACTTGTAAAACTGGTATGGGAGGAGATTCCCACAAGCAAAAGACTACTCGGACGTCCTAGAATGCGATGGAGAGATAACATCCAATGAGATCTCCGGAAAATTAACATTCTATTTGACCCTAGGTTGATGTAAGACCGAACAAATTGAAAAAAAGTTGTACAGTCAGCCAAGACCTACCCAGGGTTGTAGCGCTACGTGATGATGATTTTATATTTAACACTTTAAAGTACAAAAATAACGAAGAAAGGTTTAAGTACAATTATGGAATGTATTTGTGTCATAATACTTGGTTTTGTCATAATGTTTTGGTTTGATTTGTTTTTTATTTAATTTTGTCTGTAGCTTAGAGGGGCACATATTAGGAACTAAAAACGCTGGATTTAAACGTTCAAAATACAAATGATCTCAACCGTTTAAAACTGCTCTTTTCGATTTTAGAGTAACGTTTTTTTGAAAGTACACAACTTCAACTACATATTTCATCCAATGCCGTCTTCGTAGAAGTATTTCTCGTGACGCGAGAAATGAATCAAAATCATCAAATCACCATTTAACCTTATCAAATTATTAAGATCGAAAGATTATAATATCGATCAAATTTTGTAATTTAATATTTTGATAATTTGGTCAAAACAAGAAAAATGCAGAGATATATGTTGTATTATTCTTTAAACATACTTTATTTTATATGCTTTAAAATCTATTATAATTAAAATTATAAAATTATTATAAATTATAAAAAAATTTAGAAAGCTAAAATAAGCAAATTATTTGGTAATGATCATAATCTGCAGTGGACGCAAGCATAAGGTATGTATTATCTTAAACTATCTGAATTTGGCAGCAAATAAGATTGATACTCCAGATAATGAGGTACTGAACTTTTTAAAAGCAACTAATTTATGTAATGAAACAAGCCCACATTAAATTTAGTTTGTAAATCTATTTTTGTATATAATTTTTGTTGTTATACTAGTATATAATAACATTTTATTAAAAACTCAATAACACTTATAATATGTTGATGCGCTATAATGGAATATATTGTTACGATTTTAAATGTTATGGCATATAGAACTGTAAATATTTTATGACTAATTCTTTTTTATTGATTCTCGTAATTTGTAGGTCAAAATATACCTGAGCTTAGCTACCAGTTGTTTACCAGAAATCTCTAGACACTATTTTTAGTGAGTCATCCACGTCTCGAGGTTGAAAAACGAGTCGAGCGCCTTCACCAAAATACGAGACTATTCAGGAAGTCCGCCGAATTCTCTAGATGACACAGTTGTGTATATAAATGAAAGATTTTTATTTGGCAGTCAGTCATAAGAAGATCGGTAAACGCGATATTTAAAATGTAACGAAACGTGAAATAAATACATTTGTAATATAAATTAGAATTAATAAAGACTTTAATAAATTCGTAATTAGTTATCGTGAGTTTTAATAAATTAGAATATAGACAATAAATTAGAATAAAGACAAATAAATTAGAGCAATAAAAAGACGTCACAGTGGTGTCAGAAGTGGGATAAGGAAATTAAGGGAATTTCTTCGGCAGTATCGTGATATTTTCGTACCGAAAGGAGGAAAGACGGGAAGAACTACCGTTGTTAAGCATAGAATTGATACTGGTAATGCTAAGCCAATTCGTCAAACAGCTCGACGATTACCACAGGCGAAAAGAGAGGAAGCTGAAACGATTGTTCAGGAAATGAAGAAAGACGGGGTGATAGAACCTTCTACGAGCCCATGGGTCTCTCCGGTAGTCCTGGTTAAGAAGAAAGACGGAACAACGAGGTTCTGTGTGGATTACCGTTTGCTGAACAACGTTACCAAGAAAGATAGTTATCCTCTGCCTCGGATTGATGACACATTAGACACATTAGCTGGAAATAAATTATTTTCTACTTTGGATTTGAAGTCTGGATACTGGCAGGTAGAAATGAACCCGGTAGATAAAGAAAAGACAGCCTTCACCACAGGATCTGGATTATGGCAATTCAACGTTATGCCATTTGGACTTTGTAACGCTCCTGCGACATTTGAGAGACTTATGGAAAATGTGTTGAGAGGGTTATCTTGGAAAACGTGCCTAGTTTATCTAGACGACATAATCGTCTTGGGGGAGACATTTGAGGACCATCTGAAGAATTTAGAAAACGTTTTTAATCGACTTAAAGCTGCCCAATTGATGTTAAACCCCAAGAAGTGCCAGCTATTTCAAGGTAAAGTCAATTATCTGGGTCATATAGTCAGTAAAGAAGGAGTGGCCGTGGATAAGGGAAAAATCGATTCCATTAAGGAATGGCCAAAACCAACTGACAAACATCAAGTGAGAAGTTTTCTTGGACTATGTACTTATTACCGGAGGTTTATTAAGAAGTTTGCAGATATCGCTAAACCATTAACGCGACTTACAGAGGAAGCAAGAGAATACCGCTGGGATGTAGACTGCCAAAATGCCTTTGAGACCTTAAAAAAGCATTTAATCACAGCACCGATTTTAGGGTATCCACTGCCAGAAGGAGAGTTCATCTTAGATACAGATGCAAGTAATGTGGGAATTGGAGGAGTGCTGTCCCAGATTCAGGGAGGACAGGAAAGAGTCCTTGGATATTTCAGTAAAGTTCTCTCAAAACCTGAGCGGAATTATTGCGTCACGAGAAGAGAACTTCTGGCAGTAGTGAAATCAGTAGAGCACTTCTATCAATACCTCTATGGAAGGAAGTTTTTAATCCGAACCGACCATGCCGCCCTTAAGTGGTTGATGCAGTTTAAGAATCCAGAGGGTCAGATAGCCAGGTGGATCGAACGACTCCAAGAATATGATTTTAAGATTGAGCACCGGGCCGGAGTTAGCCACCGAAACGCTGATTCTCTTTCCAGAAGACCATGCTCAGCAGAGTGTTCTCACTGCAACAAAACGGAATCCAAGGAAGCAGCAGTGCTAAGAACGACGGTGGTCCACGACGACTGGACGCCTACCAAGATCAGGGAAGAACAAGAGAGAGATCCAGTTATACAGAAAATCCGAAAATGGAAAGAAGAAAACCGTCGACCACCTTGGCAAGAAATATCGAACCTAGGCTCAATAGTTAAGACGTATTGGGCCCAGTGGGACTCATTTATCATGGAAGATGGCTTGCTCAAACGAGTCCTGGAAAATGATGACGGTTCAGAGAAGAGAAGACAGTTGGTGATTCCAAAGAGCAGAATAGCCGAAGTACTTCGTCAGTTACACGACAGTCCATCAGGAGGGCATTTTGGTGTGAAAAAGACCCTTCAGCGAATTCGGGAACGGTTTTATTGGATGAACAGTTCCGACGATGTAAAAGACTGGTGTAAGAAATGTACTATTTGTGCTACGAGTAACGGGCCTTATCGAAAAAGGAGAGCTCCTATGAGACAATATAATGTTGGAAGCCCGTTTGAAAGAATAGCTTTGGACATTGCTGGGCCGTTTCCAGAAAGTGATAATGGAGGCAAGTACATGTTGGTAGTAATGGATTACTTCACTAAGTGGGTCGAGATTTACGCACTTCCAGACCAGAAGGCGGCCACCGTTGCAGATAAGTTGATCCAAGAATATATCAGCCGATTTGGAGTGCCTTTGGAGATCCATAGTGACCAAGGCAGGAACTTCGAAAGCGATTTATTCCAAGGAATATGTGATAGACTAGGTATGAAGAAAACAAGGACTACGGCTTATCATCCGCAATCGGATGGTATGGTAGAACTAATGAATAGAACAGTTGGCAAGTATTTGACAAAGATGGTGTCCGATCATCAGCGAGACTGGGACCAATATCTCCCGTTCTTCACAATGGCCTACAGATCTGCTGTTAATGAATCAACAGGCCAGACACCAGCCAAAGTCCTATTCGGACGCGAGATGCGACTACCTTGTGATCTAGAGTTTGGGTGTCGACCTGGAGAAGATGTAGCAGGTGAAGATTATGTGATCGAATTACGAAGAAGAATGGACGATGTACACGAGTTGGTCCGTTCCCATCTCCAGATCGCTAGTGACCGAATGAAGAAACGGTACGATACGCAAGCCGAAAAGGGGTGTTTTAAGAAGAACGATAAAGTCTGGCTTTATAACCCCAAAAAGCGAAAAGGTTGTTCTCCCAAATTGCAGCAGTTTTGGGAAGGTCCATACCTCATTATGGAGAAGATCAATGATGTTATGTACCGAATAAGCAAGATTCCGAGAGGAAAGCCGATGATAGTACACCATAACCGGCTGGCGTCTTTCGAGGGTGACCACGACGTAGATGAAGAAGTGGAAGTAAACCAAGTCCAAGATGTGTCTGACCTCACGTTTGAGGAATTCATGGGTGCCTATGGAGGTACCGGTAAAGCAAGACATGGTGTTACCACTGAAGAAAGGCAAGATCTACTCGCGCTTCCCGATGACTACTCACTGGCCCTTACCATCCCGGCCAGTATCAAAGATGCACCAGGGTTGGCATCCGTCTTTCGAAGGAAGTTTGGTCGAGTTGCAGAACTTCAATGCCAAGTGCCAGCTCCTGGTAAAACCTTGAAACTTCAAGATGCATCACGTTACCTTTTCTACCTGGTAACAAAAGACACTGCCCGTGACCAACCTACCTACCGAGATGTATGGGAAGCCTTACTTCAGTTGAGAGAGCACGTACTAGAGTCCGACGTGCAAAAGTTAGCCATGCCAAAGTTGGAGTGCCGCCAATTAGATTGGAGGGTTATACGAAACATGGTGGAGGAAATCTTTAAAGACACCGAAGTCCAGGTGTTAGTCTGTTGCAATCCGCATAGTTACTGCTGCGGAGAGAAAACCGTCCCTTGTCATTTCTATACAACTGGAAGTTGTAAAAGAGGGTCCAGTTGCCGATATCAGCATGTCGTTCCAGTTCCAGTCCCGACAAGGTTCCAGGAGGAACCATCTTTTAAGAGGGGGGCAATGTTACGATTTTAAATGTTATGGCATATAGAACTGTAAATATTTTATGACTAATTCTTTTTTATTGATTCTCGTAATTTGTAGGTCAAAATATACCTGAGCTTAGCTACCAGTTGTTTACCAGAAATCTCTAGACACTAATTTTAGTGAGTCATCCACGTCTCGAGGTTGAAAAACGAGTCGAGCGCCTTCACCAAAATACGAGACTATTCAGGAAGTCCGCCGAATTCTCTAGATGACACAGTTGTGTATATAAATGAAAGATTTTTATTTGGCAGTCAGTCATAAGAAGATCGGTAAACGCGATATTTAAAATGTAACGAAACGTGAAATAAATACATTTGTAATATAAATTAGAATTAATAAAGACTTTAATAAATTCGTAATTAGTTATCGTGAGTTTTAATAAATTAGAATATAGACAATAAATTAGAATAAAGACAAATAAATTAGAGCAATAAAAAGACGTCACAATATCCCTTTTTTTTTAATAAAAAATGGCATATATTTTACACTGGCCCACTGACGTTGTCATTATGGTTTTTGTAACCATAATTAAAATAAAAGTGGTATTATTTTATTATCTGACCTAAGCAGCCTACCGCTTTATAACTGCAACATATGCCACAAAAGTCAAACCTTATAAGGTAACTTGGGGAGAGTTTGAAGTAATCTTGAAGTAACTTTGAAGTTTGAAAGTTAAGTCTTAAAATGAAACAATATTTGATTCCTTAAAAATTATAGTATACAAAAAAAATATTTTATGATTCACATTTCACCCATACTACTGTGGGTTAGTTGGTAATATTTGGGTGAGATAGTAAACTAAAATATATGGTCAGCATCACATTTTTTTTTTGTTAAAGTATAAACTTTCCACAGATATCACAATAATTTTTTGCGTATCTCGTACAGTCTTTAAAGGGCACACTTTATCCAGACAATAACTTTTTTAGTAGTTATATTGTTCACCACATTAAACACAGTGGTCAGTATCGTTTTCTTCAACTTCATCAACATCATCATCATTCAGTTCTAGTTCACTTTCCCCATATGATGTGTCAATTATATATAATATCTAATTTCATTATTTTGGGTTAGTTTTTCACTTCTTTCATAGATGATTTTTCTATCTTTCTGCGTTTCTATCAAACTTTTTCCTTTAGATTTTTAAATTGGTCTTATTATTCAGAACCAAAGCTAAATTTCTTGACCTTTTGTGAACCTCTGAAGTAGGCTGGGTACTGGTGAAATGTTTCCAATATTTTTCCCGGTGTCATCATTTGGGATAGTTGAAATTAGCAGATTACTGCATGTCTAGGGTCCATCCGATTATAGTGATTCAGATGAAGGGATATTTGATGGTCCAGGTTTAAGAGAATCATGTTTACTAGGTGTCTGATGAGAAGACGCTTTTTTTTAATATTTTCAACCGTTTTGGTAGCTACCTGATGAGACGGACCTGGTTGAGGATTATCCACTTGCGACTAAACATCTACTAAAAACGCATAGTCTGGAATGATATGAATGTTAAATGGTATAATACTGGTGGCGCGAAATCTGGAGATTCCATTGCTCACAGTTGCTGCTCTTGCCTTTGAAAATACATGCAGGTAAAAGAAACATACTTTCTCCATTGCAACAATCAACACTGGATATTGTCCCTTCTTTTTTTCCTGATGTAACATTAGAAACACTTTTAGAGTCCTTTGTGGACACAAAAATATTATAAACATGGAAAGGTTTAATAAGTAAATTATTTTTTAATAAAATATCTTGAAGCAAATCACAGTACTTAGTAATATTTTCCTTTTTCATATTTTCAGCACAAGCTTGGGGAGTACCGTAGGATTTTCTTATTGAAAGCTTAGAATTACGATTTAAAAATAAATGCAACCAGTCAAGGTCTGCCAGTTGTGTTGTTTTACTGAAATTAAGTTTGATTTTTAATTGTTCAGCTCAGATAAGCCATTGACCGCACATATCACATCTTGTAGGAGTAAAACCGTATTTTTGAAAATTTCTGATATATTGAACAATTATCTTCTCATTTGCGATACCTAGCAGCGACGATGGACCAAGAAATTTTTTTCTAAGCAATTTTTATAATTACTTTTATATGGTCTCCAAAGAATCTTGATCCCATTTTAAACTCATGCCGTCATTTTGAATTGCACTTACAGCATTTCTTAATAATTTTTTAGTCCACTCACTATGTGTAGATGTTCGATTTCTCTTATAAAATGTTAACATTATAATCTACAAAAAAAAAAACATCAGTGTTATATTATAATTAGTAGTATTAATTTGGTTCACCATATGTCCTCTTTTAGAGTTCATCATCTATCCCGTTTCTAAGGGATACGTACGTAAGTCAACTTTAAAATGCAAGTATATTTAAAGATGAATACTTGCCTCATATTATTAATACCGATTTTTAGTATGTATACTTAAACTTTTAAGTAAGTAAAAATAAATTTTAACTCCTTCGAAATATTATTACTTTATTTTTTAAGAAACGACCAAATATTTAAGCACGTGTTGTTTCAATTACGATGTAGTCTACACTAAAACCACAGTTTAATGCTAAAAGCATTCTTTAGAAATATACTTTGCTAAAGCATCGTACTTCATCACCGAGAACTATCTCTACCTAACATTATATGAAATAGTCCATCTCTCCCCGAGTTACCTTCATTATAAACCTAAGAGCAAAAACTCCTTTTTCGTGTGTTTCGATGATGCGAAGGACTGGGTGTTGCATATATTTATGACAGGAAAGAATTTGTTAGTTGACCCAAGTTTTTTAATTTTTAATTTATTGATTCCATTACAATTATAATGTTTTTTACAGATTTCTATTTTAATAAAAATATGAATTATCATGGAATATCATAAATAACTATATTTTATTCTTATCGTATTCGTGATCATAAATATAAGTAAGACTAAAGTTGAAGATAAAGGAGTTGACTCTAAAAATGAGTCATAATCGCGCTTTTTTAGCGTGAAATTAAATGAATGAAATAAATACTGTAATTTTCGAAAGTTTCTTCTTCTTAGTATTTAATTTGGGTCACTAATAAAACTTGTAGGTACCACTGAAATAAAGTAAAATTGTTGTTGTTTGTGGAAGGAGGACTTTAATTGATTTAAGTGTTAAAGCAAGTAATGGCTTTTTAAATACGCGATTGATCAACCATATATCATTAAAGATGTAGCGATGTACTAATATTGTATTTTGTAATACGTGCAAAAATGGTATGGTTGGCAGTAGACTATATTTGGATTTAAATTTCAATACAAATCTACCTTTTGCCGGGACAAGGAA
Source organism: Diabrotica balteata (assembly GCA_918026665.1). Lineage (NCBI taxonomy): Eukaryota > Metazoa > Arthropoda > Insecta > Coleoptera > Chrysomelidae > Diabrotica > Diabrotica balteata. The sequence continues at coordinate 92,191,675 of OU898282.1, forward strand.
CTTAAATGTATAAGAAGAGGGTTGATCAAATAATACCTATACGTTAAATCTACACATTTAAGTTAGATTAGGTTAGGTTCAATACGAATTGGCGCTTAACTACCCTTTCACTCGATCTCAGAGGTAAATTGTAGCTCATCCCTAGGGGAAAGTTGATTCAGCCCAGCTTTTCAACAAAGTCTGTTATATCCAGGTGACACTTGTATGAAGTCGTAGGTCTCTAGTTAATAATTTTCAAATATATTGAGTTTCATCCTATCCAACCCTGGGTAGTTGCACATAATGTGTTGCCGTTCTCATTATGAGCCTGACAAAATCTGCAATTTACACTAAACTGTTATTCCTATTTTATTCAAATGGCCTAATATTTATGTACAGCTGATTTAATCTGAAAATACCGATAGTTTTTTTTTATTTTTCTGTTACTATTTTTGTATACCTCATATCAAGTCACTGCTTTAACTATCCATGTAAAACACTAAGAGATCACCATTGCCATATTTACACGTTGGTGTATTTTTTGGGTGGTTGGATTTGATTTTCGCATATTCCATTACTGTTACTTGTTGTATTATTTTCTCATTAACAACCAAATTATATCTTTTTGGTCATACAATCACTATCTTTTTAGTTTTTTATTATATAAATTACCATGTTATATTAGAGCGCCAAACAACAATTTTTATGTAGGAGAAACTGCAAGACCATGTGTCAGAGTAAACGAGCATGAAACATACATCAAACACAGAGACTTAACAAATCACAGATTTGCAAACATGCCTAGGATAACAAGCACAGAGTACAAATTAGACAAGAAAAAGAGAGTAATCAAAGAAGCAGCTATCACCCTACCTAATGATCGTAAACTAACAGAACATCCCAGAAGTGAAGTAGATCTTACTTAATTTAACACAAATTGGGAATTTATAACAATCATGCTTCAAAAACGGTAGATGTAGTGTGGGGTAAGATATCCAAAAAGCAACAATAGAACTGATTTAATGAAGAATGCAAACGAGTAACCAAAGAGAAGAATGACGTGTATCTGAAAATTATCAACAGAAGGATTAGGAGCAATGTTGAAGAATATCTAATAAAGAGAAGAGAGGGCAAACAAAAGTACAAGCAGAAAAAGCGACAACAAATCAATAAAGAAATAAAAAAATGAAATAAACACGAACCCAGAAACTTTTACAAACAACAAACAACAAACAACAAACAATACAAAAAGAAAAGTCGCCAGCAAACCAAGACACGGCTCATAATGAAATTATTTTGAACTTCATAATATAAGTACTGAAAAGGTGACAGGAACACTTTAGTACGTACTTAATAGAGAAAGTGAAGCTGAAGGTAGAGATAATGTAAACTGGAACAGGAGGAAACTAAGCTATCAACTTTAGAAGAAATGAATGCAGCAATTCAGTCTCTAGCCAAAAATCAGTTACTCAGAGCAGACAACCTACCCGCAAAAATATTTAAATGTGGCGGTCAAGCTTTTATTGCCCTCTTTTAAAACTATTAATGCAGTTATGGCAAGAATACGATTTACCAAAAGATTTGAATAGCAGAATTCTATTCTTTAGAGACAAAAAAAAGAAACGTGCTTGACTATTCCAACTTTAGAGCGATTTTCCTTCTTACTACAGCATACAAAATGTTGTCTGACAAAAAAACTATAGGATCCTACAAAAAAGGCTTTTTGAAAATCAGATTGATTTTGATCACATATCATTCATCAGAAAAATATTAAAAAAAACGACATAGACTGCCATTATATCTTCGTAGATTTTAAGGTAGCGTACAATAATGTTGACAGCCGCCAATTATTTTTGCCTATAATCGAGTTTGGAACACCAAACGGATTGATATAATTAACAGAAATTGATATAATTAAGTTGAATGTAAAGTGAGGAAACGAGGGGACCTTTTAGAAACTTTAACAACTAACAAAGAACTTCGCCAATGAGATGCGCTATCATGCACGTTGTTTAACCGAGCGTTAGAAAAAGTTATGAGAGACTCAGAGTTAGAATACCGTGATTATTGGAAGAACTCGAAATGAAGCAGTGGAAAAATGCTGCAGAAAACATCGAAATTCTGATGAACACCCAGAAAACTAAATATATGCCGGCTACATCAAGAATGCAACAAAATAACTTAGAGGTGATACACGAAACTATAGAAACGATTGTAGAATTCTGCTACTTAGGGTAACTGGTAGTCTGCAAAAACAACACATCCAAAAAAATTCAAAAAACAATATGCGTGGCTAACCGCTGTTATTTTGGCCTAAGCCCTCAACTAAGAGCGAGAAATATGTCAATGACAAACAAAGGCAAATTTTATAAAACAATAACATGCCCAGTACTCACTTACGGATCGGAAACATGGGTAATGATGAGTCAAGGTATGAAGAGTTACTACGAACCTTTCAAGAAAAGCATTCAGAACCATATATGTCGGAGTTAACGAACAGGGTATGTGGAGAAGGTGATATAATTTCAAACTCTATAAACGTTTTGGTAATACAGATATAATGAAAATCGTCAAAAGAAACCACCTAAGATGGGTGGGCCACATTATGCGGATGGATAAAAGTGATCCTGTTAAAATAATCACGCTAAATAGGTTGTAGGGGCGACCTAAACTTAGATATCTGCTTATCTCAAAGTCAATGGAAGACAAAGAGATAGCAATGGCCGCCTTCTTAGATATAGAAGGGGCATTTAATAATGTTACCACCGGCTCTTTGATAGGAGCTATGAGTAGACGAGGCGCACCTGCGGTAATATGCAGATGGATAGGGGCATCCCTAGAGAATAGGATAGTAATGTCCACTCTGGGTAAAGCAACCATTAAAGCAAAAGTAGGTGGAGGCTGTCCACAAGGAGGAGTTCTGTCCCCTCTACTTTGGGCAACCTTGGTAGATGATCTCCTCAGAAATTTGTCAACTATTGTCTAGGATATGCTGACGATATAGCAATTGTCCTCAGCGGCAGGTTTGCTCAGGTGGTGTCTAGGAGAATGCAAGCAGCCCTAAATATAGTTGACGACTGGTGTAAAGAAGAGAGACTGATAGTCAATGCTCAGAAAACACAAATCGTCAACTTTACCAAGAAAACAGCACTACAAGGCCTAAAACCACCGGTGCTGGGAAGAACAGAGATTTCATTTGCCAAAGAAACAAAATACCTATATATATATATATATATTATATATATATATATATATATATATTATATATATATATATGACTATAAATACCTATATATATATATATACATATGTCTATAAATACCTACATATATGGCTCGGTGACGTGGTGGACAAAGACGAAGCAAGTGGGAGCAATAAGGCTGCTAGGTAGTACACAAAGGCTAGCATGCCTGTGTATTACGGGGGCCATAAAAACAACTCCTACTGCATTGTTGGAAGTCCTGTTGAATTTACCACCACTTCATATCTTTATACAGGGCGAAGCCAGATCAGTGATGCACAGATTAATCCATAGTCAGCGACATATAAGCCAAACGCATGGTACTGACAACACAAAGCTAATCGAGGAGCTAAAAGCCGATATTGTGATGGGGAAACCTATCGATGCAACAGCTACTAGATTTAGCTTTAACAATAAATTCACAATTAAGATACCGGGCAGGGAAGAGTGGAATAAAGGGGTACCCATAAAATCTGCTGCTACCTGGTACACGGATGGCTCAAAAACATCGGAGTGTGTTGGAGCCGGCATAGTAGGGACAAATCAAGGGATACATTTCCCGGTAAGTCTATCTAAGGATGTGACAGTTTTCCAGGCGGAAATAACTGCAATCCATCACTGTGTGGAAGAAATAGAAAGGCAGGAAACAACGTTCTGTTCAGTTGCCATCTTCACAGATAGTCAGACAGCGCTTAAGGCACTCAATTCTGTAGAGGTCAATTCTAAGCTAGTATGGGATTGCGTGTGTGCCCTAAATAAACTAGGAGACCGTAGCAAGGTTACGGTAGCCTGGGTACCGGGGCACGAGGGTCATAAGGGCAATGAAAAAGCATATGAAATGGCCAAACAAGGCTCATCAATGCCATTTATTGAACCGGAACCCTTTTGCGGCGTTGCAGTCAGTAAGAAGAACGGCTACAAAGGAGTGGGTAGCTCACAAATCTCTGGAATGTTGGAGGAATTCACCAGAACAAAGACAGGCGAAACAGTTCATTAGAGAACATTCGCCAAAATTACGGCAGACCTAATTAGCAAAAATAGGAAAACAGTCAAAGCCATAGTAGGTCTTCTAACAGGGCACTGTAAGCTGAATAGGCACTTGAAGCTAATGGGATTATCAGATGATGACCTGTGCAGATTCTGTCACCTCGAAGAAGAAACGGCAGAGCCCATTTTATGTCAGTGTGACAGTCTGGCAAATGTGCGGTTTTTTGCATTAGGAGAAGAAAATCCACCGGCAAACAGCTACATGGAAGGTACAGTCTCGAAGCTACTAGACTTTATAAAGAGGGTCAGGCTAGAGAATGTTGTCTAGGAATAGAGGACCTCAATAGATCTGAAAAGGTCGCAGTGAAATAGGCCGAAAGGCCACCTCTCTTAATCTAATCTAATCTAGATCTCTGCTTAGGACGATTTAAGGAAGATTGAAATAATGAGAGTGAGAAGACAGACACTCGACAGGGAAGGATGGAAGAATGCATATCTACAATATCTGCTGTTCATCTTTATTTTCCCTCTTTATTTTCTGGTATTCCAGTACCTCCGCCAATGGTAAAAGGTGCGACGATTTCCTTGATTGAATAGGTTAGGAGTCATTTCCGACGTAATGGCCTGTCTTAGGCTACGATAAATGCGGAGAGTTGTAAGGCTAATTCTCTGCTATAAAAAAAATTATTGCTCTAAGACAGTGTGGTACAATCTCAGTTAAACTGTGTTAAATTGCGGACCCTGTAAATATATTTCTAAAATATTACCATTGATAACATTTACCTGTTCCAAACCTGTCTAACTTTTCATAATCTTAAGAAAGTAGTTAACCTTCAACACCCACTACCGATGAGCGGGCAGTGAGCTTCAGTCAGATGCACGTGTCGTGTTTTAATTAACAGTGGCGAATAAATTGAATATTAAATTTAGAATGAGTAGTGCCAAAAAACGCAAAATTTTTAAAGAAGATTGTAGGTACGTTCCAATGAAAATGGAAAAATCAATATTTCTTTATCGAATTAAAATACAAACCTCAGCGCATTATTTGTTGTCAAGTACTCGCGGTATCAAAAGAATACAATATTATAAGGCATTATGAAACCTAGCACAAAACAAAATACGACAAATATCAAGGTGAAGCTCGCAAGACTCTTGTAAAAGAAATTAAAGCTAAATTGAATAAACAAAAATCTCTATCTACAAAACCGACAGGCGCTCAATCATCAAGCTTAGCAGCATCATAGCAGCGATGTGCCGTTAAAATGGCGCGATCCTTTGGAGACGAAAATATGGCCAAACATTTTGAACGTGTTTCAGTTTCCCATCAAACTGTATCTAGAAGAGTTGATAAGCTAAATAATCATGTATTTAAAAAAATGGTCGACATAGTTCGTGATTGTTTGTACACTTCCCGTCATATAAAATTGGTACACTTTTTTTTCCAATGTAAACCAGTGTTTAAACTGGACACAATGGTTCTGAACCAATTCGTTGTTGCCATCACAGATAACGAAATTGCATCTAAATAAAAAAAAATAACGTTCAAAAATATATAAAGTGTTTAGATCGATATTATTTTTATCATTAACAACAAAAAACGGTATTTAATAAATTTAATAACCAGAGAGACGGTTGAGTTAATGTCCAAAATGTTTTTTTAGTAATAGAGATATATCAAAATATTAATATTTCAGCAGTTTCGAATTGTAATACATATATTTAAATTCCACACTTGTTCACTGTAAAAGTTATTTATTTTGTATTAATTTTAAACTAAATTTTTAATTTTTCTAGTGTGTTCTATTTATTCTAGTATGCCACAAGTTTTGTGCTACACTTTACGAGAAACGAATGACACCTCTCGATTTGAAATTAAACATACTAATTTAAAGTCAAGTCAAGATTTTTTATTATCTAACATTATTTTTGAATTAAATATTTTCATAAATTATAATAAATAATAAGAGCAACTTACACAGCTTGAAAAACACGATTTTCGGTTATAAGAAATGTACCAGTTTTTTATTACGCGAACGGTACTACTTCTTAGCCCTGGACGAATCTGTTGATATTACTGACAAAAATCAGCTATTAATTTTTGTTAGATGCATCAGTAAAGATTTTTGTGTAACTGAGGAACTGCTAAAACTACACCACGTGGAAGACGGGACCAAAAGTATAAATATATTAGAAGCAGTTACTGACGCTGTGAAAAATATAGGCGGTTTTCAAAAGTGCTCTTGCGTTTGCACCGATGAAGCAAAAGCAATGACGGGACGCATAACGCGATTGGCTGGACTTTTGCAGAAAAATAATATTAACTGTGTTAAATTTCATTGTATTATCCATCAAGAGGCTCTCTGCGGAAAGATAATTAAAATCAACGATACTATGAAAATTGTAGTGCAGATAGTAAACAGCTTAAGAGGAGGAAACATGGCTCAACATCACCGAAAATTCATCTCTTTCTTGGAGGAATTAAATACTGAATATAAGGACATCCCCGTACAATAAAAGATATGCTGGTTAAGTGCAGGTAAATGCTTTAGGCATTTTTTTTTTCTTTAAGAAAAGAGATCTTACTGTAACAAAGCTAAAGAACAAAACATTTCTTCATGAACTAGCATTTTTAACAGACACTACCGCTCACATGAACATATTAAATTTACAACTCCAGGGGAAAAATAAGACAGTACCACAGTTGGTTGGTCAAATTGAGAAATTTCGCAAAAAACATGATCTTTTCGAGAACTACATGAAAATAAACGACTTCACACATTTTCCTGCGTGTTTTAAAATAAATAAGAAGAAACCATGGTCGATTTCTCGAGGTTTGCAAAAGTTCTTACAGAAATAAAAAGAGAATTCGATAAAAGGTTTTCGGAATTTGATGCACTAAAACCCGATCTTGAGCTTTTTAACAATAAAATGTGAGTCAACATCGAGAACCAATCAACAAAATACCACGTACTACAGTCCGATTCGTCGAGCTGTGCGAACTACAGTCCGATTCAGTTTTTCAAGCAAAGAAAAATGAAGACGTTAGTGAAAATTAGTTTCCAAGGATCGTTTTCCTAAACTTCGTAACTTTGCGTTGTAACTATATTTATTGTTTGGTAACACGTATATATGTATGTGAAAGTACATTTTCTGTTTTGAAGCATATTAAATCTAAAACACGTAATCTCATGGAATATGATTCTCTGGAAGGGTCTATTAGACTCACTACGACTAGTATAGATATAGATGTGCAAAAGTTAGTAGAGGTTAAACACTTGCCTCAAATATTCCATTGATTTTTTATATTATGTTAAATTTTAAACATAACATATAAATTGTAAACCATAATAATATTTCGTTTGTATATTATTTTTTCATTCAATTGGTCTAGACAGCAGAGATCGCCGTATAATAAACAATATATTACGAACAAACTTCAGTTGATAGAGTAGGGGATCAGTTAACAGACGACATAAAAATAAAAAGAGGTGTGCGACAGGGATGTATATTGTCCCCATTATTGTTCAATACATTATCAGAGCACATTATGAACCTAGCGCTAACGGACATAGGCGGGGGAATATTTATAAACGGAGAACGATTGAACAACATGAGATACGCTGATGATACTGTCATTTTTGCAGACAGTCTTGAAGGTCTGCAGACACTTGTCTCAAGGGTGGCAGAAGTAAGTAGCAGGATTGGGCTTGACTTCAAAAAAACCAAATACATGGTTATAGCAAAAATACCACCTGGTCAATTAGTAGTTGACCAACAACATATAACACAAATCACCAACTGTTGTTATCTGGATGCAAATTTAAATAAACAGTGGGACCAATCGACGGACATTAAGATAAGGATCGAGAAGGCAAGATCAGCTTTCGTCAAAATGAAAAAAATCTTTAACAGCCACGATATAAAATTGGAAAGAAAAGTTCGTTTACTGAAATACTACGTATTCTCCTTTCTTTTATATGGCGTGGAGTCATGGACCTTAACTGAAGCATTACTGAATAGACTCGAAGCATTTGAGATGTGGTGCTATAGACGCATGTTAAGGATTTCCTGGATAGACAGAATTACCAACGAAGAAGTACTACATAGAATGGGTAAAGAGCGAGAGCTAGTAACCATAAAACATCGCAAATTGGAATACCTGGGCCATATAATGCGTAATGAACAACGATATGACCCACTTCGGACCATACTTCAAGGTAAAGTGCATGGGAAAAGAGGTCCAGGACGAAGAAGAATATCTTGGCTGCATAACCTTCGAGAATAGTTTAACTTAACCACTACCGGACTTTTCAGGGCAGCAGTCAACAAAGTCAGAATAGCCATGTTAGTGTCCAACATCCGTAATGGATAGGCATTATAAATCGAAGATATAATTTTTTAAAATAAACTTTTTTTGAACGAGTCGAGTTCCCTGGCCCTTCATAATAATTTCAAATTTAGTACGGCCCGCAACGTCTAGAAGGTTGGACCATACTGCTCTAAGAACCGGTAATTAGCAATGACATGACACACTAAAAACTTCTGCATCAAACGAAAAATATTAATATTAAAACTGCAAAGAATTGACGACGATTTATGAATGAGTAAACGTTTATGAAACTTCACAGAAAGAATAAAAGAAAAATGTTATGAAAATAAACACTTAGGTATGAAGAATAAACTGTACTAAAAATTAAATAGTAATTAAATATCTGACAATCCATTTTATAGGTTTTTTGGGGGTTTTAGTAAGAAGTAATCAAACTTAATATGTTTTAATAAATGTTTAGTGGTTTCTTTGTTACTGTAACTACCAATGCCTGATAAACAGATTTGTACTAAACGTATAATAAATAAACAAAAATCTACTAAATATACAAATAAAAATACTCAGGGTGTCATATATACAATTGTACAAAAATATTTTTACTAACTATTCACAACACAAAAGCTTAAGCGTTAATAAAATAAAGTAAGTCTAATATTTAAAAGCAGTTTATTACTCATTTACTCAACTCCTCAGTTGTTGTATTACTGGAAGTTCGTTTCAACTGGTTATTTGGTTTTATTAAGCCGGTATCGATTAGTGGTTCATGAACTACAGTATTTTCAAATTCTTTCTTAAATAACATTACATATGTCATTATGGATGCAGCACATAACCATTCTGTAACGCTGCTGATTAAATGTAATTCATAACCACCATCTTCGTATTTCCAGTGTAGATAACTAGTGCCTAAAACATTAATAAAATATTAAACCAGTTTTATAATCAATAAAATATAGACGCAATAAAGGTGGACAAGAAATTGAAGCTTCTGAAATCGGTTTTTTAAGTTAAAGTGAATTTCTTGTAATCGAATGAACCATAAATATTGTCCGAGGAGAGCATCTTAAAGTTCACTATTTTTAAATGTTAAATATATGTCTAAATAGGCTTTATGAGTGGAGCGCATAAAATTAACCTATTCGAAGAATCTTTTCCATTTCCAATTAATGAAAAAATTAATTGTTTAATTTGGAGTACGACATGGATTATATTTTATTCCCCCTCCTACTCAACATTTATTCTGATTGTTTAAGAAAGCTCTAGAAGGATGCGATAAAGAATAGCAACATAGTTTTTGCAGATAATCTGAACTATTTACATAAAGTTTACCTATGTCAACTACGAATTTGCTCGATGGTTTCGAGATATGATTTTAGAGGCATATCGTACGTATGGAATGTGTTTATCCAGATCTCAGTGTGAAACTCCTACGTAGAATGGGAAAAAGGTACGAAAATATGATGACAATTAAATCTCGAAAATTAGTATATCTGGGACAGATAGTAGGCAATGAAAAACGATATGGCTTTGTTCAATAAATTCTCCAATTTATGGTACATGGCAAAAAGAGACCCGGAAGAAATTATATAACATGACTAAAACTCAGCTGCTCCCCGCCGCAACATTCTCAACATATTTATAGTCACTATAATAAAAAAAATATACTGGTTATAAAAATATCGAAAGAAAATAGTTTCAGAACCAATATTATCATTAAGCATGACAGATGGCAAGAATATATCCATCTCAACTAATAATAAATTCTATAACATTAAACCTTAAATCATATATCGTATAAAAATTGTTAAAACCAGTCATAGCTTTGGCAAAGTAGTTTGACAGTGTCCAGAGAAATCATTGAATTGGTTTTACCGTTGACAAGACTAGATCTCTATTTAGTTGTTTATTTAAGGTTGTGTTATTACCCAAAAGTATACGTAGGTTGGAAAGGAAGAAGTTTTAAAAGATGAATAACGAAATACAGGATAAAATCAACTCAATATATACCGACCATATATAAAGAATGGGGGGTCCAAATGGGGTCGTGATGTACAAAATATGACGCTGTTAACGTCACTCATAAAATCGCATGGACCTCAATCGACCACGAATCCCTCTTAATCCCCAAACTAAAATTTCATTGACCTCAGTTGACCACTAAACCCCTCTTTTCCTGGGAGGAATTCAATTTTAAACACTTTTAAATCAAACTTCACCTTAGCTAACAAACAAAAAGTTAATACAGTAAAACAGTATATATATATATATATATATATATATATATATATATATATATATATATATATATATATATATATATATATATATATAACCAAACAACACAGTTTATTAGGGTTGCAGTCAGAATTATTGGCCGGGATGTTAAAAAAACACTCTTTTGACTTTTTGTCGAGCTTTCGGAATATTTTTATTCCTTTTTCAAGACACTGTAAAAGACAATTATGTAAGTATTTAAAAATAATATCACCATTCTTCAGTGTAACTTACTAGTCGTTGAGATTATTTTTGTAAGCATTGAACACTCAACATTAATACCACACATTAAAATATACAATTATGGACAATACATCATAAAATTTTTAAAAATTTGTTGTTAAAAATAGTAAAACTTGATTGATGGCATGTTTTACTGGTGTATATTAACTCATACAGAGAATGGAAAGAAAAAACAGTGTAATTAATATGTAATTAGGTGTAAATTGATGTTATCTTTCTTTACAAGCATTACTAGAGGCCTTTCTTAGGTGTCTATAATTTTTAACCTGTCTTAATGGTATGCAACATATTATACAGAGGTGTAATTTTTCGTACAGGTAAATATTTATTTTATTTTTATTTTTGGTGTTTTTCTAGTAAATAACAATAAATGTTACTTAATTTGTCTATATCGGACTTTTTATTGATACAAGATGTGCTAGATTTTATGAAACACATTTCCAAAAAAACACGTTTTAAATGGTTCTTTTCTTTTGCCAAAATACAGGAATCATCGAACTTGAACTCATGTTTTAGAGTTAGTGCATGTTCTGTCAATGCACATGCATTGATTTTTTTGGTTTTTATGTCACTGCGATGTGATATCACCCTGCTGTGAAAATTACGAGATGATTCTCCTATGTAAATTTTATTGCAGTTACTACACGGTATAGAATAAACAACATTCGATGACTCCTGTATTGTGAAAGGATCTTTTGTCTTTGTGTAAAGCTTCGATACTGTTTTCACATTTTTGGTTGTAATTTTTAAGCCACTAACATTTTTAAAGATGTTCATTAGCTTAGGTGTCAAAAATGGAATATAGGGTAGGCAACCATAAGTTATTTTAGATGGTAATATTGCTGCGTTATGTGTCAATGTCAATTGTCGGATCTCATTGTTATGAAAATTTTGGTTGACAGAAACTTGTGAAGGAAAAGGAGAACCGAAAATGAGTTTGTTTAACAGCCCTATGGGATAAGAATTCTCTTGTAGTATGGATCTCAACTTTTTTAGTCCCTTGTCTCTGAATTCTGTATGTGACAAATTGATAACCCTAGTTTTTAAAGCCAAAACCAAATTTGTTTTCATCTTAGATGGATGTTGAGAATAAAAGTTTATGAAACGGTTACTGAAACAAGGTTTACGATACCACTCCGTCTTTAGCATGCCATCATTGCCACGATGGATTAGCATGTCTAAAAAAGGAATCATATTATCAGCCTCTCTCTCAACCGTAAACTGTAGGTGTTCACATTGGGCATTAAAAGTGTTTAAAACATCAGTTACCTTGTTTTCAGGGACCGATAGAATCAAATCATCTACATAACGTTTAATAAATGGTATGTGAAAAGGTATGTTTTCTTTACATGTTGTTATAAGTTCATCCAAAACAAAATTACATAGTATGGGGGATATTTTACTGCCCATTGGAGTGCCAAAAATTTGTTTGAAAAAATTACCATTGAATACAAAGATGTTAGAATCAAATATAAATGTTAAAATTCTTATGAAATCATCTAAACTGATCTTCGTATGTGGAGAGATGTTGTTCCAGTTATTTTTAATGCTGTTAAGAATAGCATCTAGTGGTAAGTTTGTAAACAATGACACAACATCTAAACTAATCAATATATAATTATTTGGAACTTTAACATTGTTAATGAAGTTACTAAATGAAAAAGAATCTCTAATATAGAATTCATTGGATTCATTGTAGGAAATTGTGAGAATATCTGTAAGGTGTTTAGCAAGTTTACTATTAGGAGCATCAATGGAAGATACAATAGGCCTCATTGAAATAGTGGGTTTATGAACTTTAGGTAGTGTATAAAACCTAGGTGCAACTGCATTGTAAATTTTTAAGGATTTTGCAACTTCTGTTGTTATGGATTTGGAAACAATCCAGTCAATAATATCCAGTATTTCTTATATATATATATATATATATATATATATATATATATATATATATATATATATATATATATATATATATATATGTTCGGAAAGATTTCCACGGTTAGTACAATAAAACCTAGAGCTAAGATTAATATTATTACTAAAATTAATATCAAACTCAGCAGTCTTCCGGGTTGAACCGCGTCGATATCCATTTTGCCGAGCTTTCGGCATCCTCTCTGATGCCTTCCTCAGGGCTTCCGAGGTCTCAGTCTCCCGAGCCCCCAGACACTACTACACTGTTCACTGATCACTACGCTATCACTGCTCAGTAGTGATAGAGTATCAGAGAAGATGCCGAAAGCTCGGCAAAATGGATATCGACGCGGTTCAACCCGGAAGACTGGTGAGTTTGATATTAATTTTAGTAATAATATTAATCTTATCTCTAGGTTTTATATATATATATATATATATATATATATATATATATATATATATATATATATATATATATATATATATATATATGTATATATATATATACATATATATATACATATATATATATATATATATATATATATATATATATATGTGTGTGTGTGTGTGTGTGTGTGTGGGTGTGTGTGTAAAAGAATAAATCTTTTAGCAAAAGCTGCTATCGCTCTGTTAAATTAAATGGCCAAATATAAGGCCTAGGAGAACAAATTCGTTAAACTGTTCGTATCCACATCAGTATCAGTAGAGTGTTATGACTCATTTTAGAATATCGCAGCCTAATCAGACACTCAGGCTGATACAAATTCAAACTCGGAAAGTCCAACGAATGCCAAAGCTTGACTACTGCAGTGGTTGGCGTACAGAGGTGCCACCTGCTTTGGCGGCCATGAATAAAAATTATTTATAAATATCATTTTCTGTCCTCTGGGATATACGAAATGTGTAAAAGATTAAATCTTTTAGAAAAAGCTGCTATCGCTATGTTCTATTATATATATATATATATATATATATATATATATATATATATATATATATATATACATTTGCAATTTATTTTATATAAGCCGTCAAAATATGCGCTTACGTCAATGCCTGTATTTCTCTCTAGTTTTGTCTCTGTTTACTTTAGGACATGACGTATTTTGTCTTTTCTGAAAAAGACAAACGCTGGTATAAAAGTAATATTCGCACTCTTGCTAAATGCCGTTATCTAATTTAGATAACAGAAAAGACTGCATTATGTATCTTACTACCTAGGGACCCCATTAAATATTGACCCGCAATGAGAAAAAGAAAATTTGGTTAATACCTTTTATAAAGGTCAGTATATTATGTAGTTATGTATGTATTACCAAATTTAACTACCTAGACTATTCATTATCTAAATCTAACAATAGATTGTTTTCAAACTACGGGTATAAATCATTACTTTTAATTGAAAACAACAACATTCCATTTGCGTTAATTGCTATTTTATAACTTTTTCTCCGTCTGAGACATTAGTCAAAAAATAAAGCTAATTGATATAATTGAATTTATATCCATATACGTTACCTTTGAACTTAGTGTAGGAAATCATCGCACAAACAAAAAATATTATAAACGTTATAACTGATAAAGCTGAGATCACAATCCTTATTTTTGTCAACACCATTTGTCCAATTACGGGAGTGATTGCTAAGTAAATACTAGTCTGAAACATAAATTATAAAGTTAAATACATATGTTTAGAATAAATAAATAAATACATATATATATATATATATATATATATATATATATATATATATATATATTATATATGTGTATGTGTGTGTGTGTATGTATGTATATAAGATGGAAGGCAACTGTATATACGTATTTCTGCCAAGTTAGAAAAGGAGCATGTTAACTTGAGAAAGGATCACTTCAGGAGCAATGCGGCCAATTTGTGGCAATGATGTTGTGACAATGAAAGCAACAACTAACACATCCACGGAGGAAGCTAAGTTACCTGAGGAAAGGAATGCCAAACGTTTAGAACATTTCAAACAATAATAAAAAATAATAAAAAGGTTATTGCGAGTTAATGGTACAATAAAGGTAGAATGTATTAGCATAGCTCGCAAAAAATAAAAATAATAAAATATGTGTATAGGATAGACGGCAACCATAATTATATACGTATTTCTGACTATTGTTACCAATGCGGTGCAGCCAAGCTAGAAAAGGAGCGTGTTAGCTTGAGAAAGGATTACCATAGGAGCTATGGCGATACCTTCTACATTTACTTTACTATTAAATCGTATTATCTTTTTTCTTGTTGTTTGAAACGTTCTCAACGTTTGACATTTGATTTTGATTTGACATATGATTGTCTTTTAAGTAAGTACACAAACCATCACTTTTTTATAAATCTGTGTCGTGTATAAACTGAAGAGTGTGGTTAAATAGACATTGCACTGGTAGTAATCACCGTAGTAGTGTCTGGAGGTTCGGGGGACTGAGACCTCCAAAGCTCTGTAGAAAACATCAAAGAGGATGTCGAAAGCTCGGGGCAATGATGATCGATTGAACCTAAATATAGTCTCCGAGTCTATTCCCTATGATTAAGATAATCGAAATACAAGTGGTTCGTATCCAAAATATTTATTATTACACGGACAGAAGGGAATTTCATAGATTCTAATCCTTTGTAGATGCTCTGGAAAGAGGCCATGTTTAAGTTTTAGCCGGGTTATCAACGAGGAATGTACTTTATTATAGTTAAAATTAAAATGGGGAATATTTTTTGGTAAAAATGGGTTAATAGAAAAGTAATGCTTTCTTGAAGTCTGCTGCCGGTGAAATGAAGGCAACAAGTATTAATAACGCCAACAACGTGTAAAGACAGTTACCTTGAGGTCAACGCGTGACAGAACAACAAGGCGAAATACCAACTCCAATACAATAGAACGGTTTATTTAAAAAATATGACAAATTTGGTTGACAACCTGTCTGTATAAACCAAAAAATGAAAGGAAAAGGTGGTTGAGAACACCATTATTCCCCCCAGTGATCGGTTGAGAGAAACAAAGAACAAACAAGCGAGGTCAATCCAAAAATTTATATATTAATAGTCTACGTTGTGGCTGGTTAGCCAGCCACAGGTGGAGATTGATTAAACTTCCAACAGTCCAAGTTGCCTTCATTTTACCGGCAGAAGACTAGAAGCTCATAGTGGTAACTTCATTATACTTTTAAATTACTAAATTTCAATTAATCACACTAAATTTCCTGTACTCGAATCGGTATCAATAAAGTGTTATGATCATTTCGGCCTATCCCAGCCTCATCAGACACTTGGGCTGATACAAATTCAAACTCGGAAAGTCCAACGAATGTCTCCCAAAACTTCACTACAAAGCCCTGCTTTGGCGGCCGTGAACGAAACTATATGATAATATCGTTTTCTGTATCCTTTGTGCTATGCGAAATGTGTAAAAGATTAAATCTTTTAGCGAAAGCCGCTATCGCTTTATTATAATTAATAGCCAAATATATGGCATAGGAGGACAAATTCGCTAAACTTCCCGTGCTTGAATCGGTATCAATAAAGTGTTCTGATAATTTCGGCCTATCCCAGCCTCATCAGACACTTGGGCTGACACACTACTATCTGTAGTGAAGTTTTGGGTGACATTCGTTGGACTTTCCGAGTTTGAATTTGTATCAGCCCAAGTGTCTGATGAGGCTGGGATAGCCCGAAATGATCATAACACTTTATTGATACCGATTTGAGCACGGGAAGTTGTTATAGTTTATACACATTCTGCTAATGAATATGCTACATAGATTTATTCTTCATTAGATACAGACATGATAAAGAGAAAAATCAAAGAGCTGCTTTTCTAAAATGAAGAAATCTCTTCTAATGAAGAACTAGATAAATTCAGTCTCTAGCCAAAAACAAGTCACCCGGAGCAGACAATCTACCTAGAAATATTTAAATGTGGCGGTCAAATATTTGAAATCCTCTTTCACAAACTATAAATACAGGTATGGTAAGAACCAAACCAAACTTTAGAGGGATTTCCTTTATTAGTGCGGCATACAAAATTTTGTTCCTGACACTTAACGAAAGTGTTGGTTTTTTCAAAAACAGATTTACGATTGATCGCATATCATACATCAGACAAATATTAAAAGAAACGTCTGAGTACGACATGGACTGCCATTACATTTTCGTAGATTTTAAGGGAGCGTACGATTCTGTTGACTGACAAAGTTTATTCGGCTATGATCAAGTTTGGACTACCAAAAGGATTAGTAGCATTTACTAAAATTGCAATGAGAAAAGTTGAATGTAAAGTGAGGGTACAAGGGGATCTGTCAGAACCATTTACAACTAACACAGAATTCCGCCAGGGTTAAGCGCCATGTTCAACCTAGCGGATAGAAGAATCCTGCTACTTAGGGTCACTGATAAACTGGAACAGCAACACATCCAAAGAAATAATAAAAATTATTTTTGCCTTAACCCTCAACTAAGAGCGAGAAATATGTCAAGATCAATAATATACACAGTGCTCTCTTACGTATCGAAAACATAAACAATGGTGACTTGAGATGAAGAGTTACTACGAATCTTTGAAAGAAAAGTATTGAGCACCATATATGGCGGAGTTAACAAAGTTAACGAATGACTGTAGCGCCAACCGATGGTAATAAAACTTTCTCAAAATCAATTAACAATGTTTATTCCACCCTTTATTGGTGAACACTTATCGTTTACGATTATACATAACTTGCTAGGATCTTCCTACACACAAAACAAAATTATCCTGCTCGAACTTATAAATTCAATTAACCAAATTATTCATTTCCTTCTTCCTTGGTGATTGCTTACTATTTTTGTTCTAATTATTCTCTCTCCTTTGGCCACAACTTTTTTCCGATGTTATAATACATCTACTGTTGGGTATTGTTAAAAACCAAACAAGTCCCTTTTACACACTAGCGACACATTTCCAGAAATTAATTCGAGTTTAAGAAATATATCTAAAAAATTACTATGTATTTATTGCTCGCAGTTAGTTTTAATTTAAGTGCATTCATTGTAATGCGCGAAAAGATAAATAAAAATATATTCATTTGTTTAGTTTTAAATACAGCTGCAGTTAATTAAGCTTGACAATATAACCCACATAATTGGCAAACGACAAACATTCCACTTTTACAGATCTTCTAATTTTATCTTGGATAAAAGTTTAAATTTTTCGTTTTAACTCATTAAAATACGTGTAGGTATCTATGATATTAAGTAAATGTGTTGCATTCGTACGTATTACTTGCCGGTTCCATAGGTATACTTTATATATAACTAAGATAATATAACAGAGTTACGTATTTAAAACAAAATCATTATACGAATCCTTATATCGATACTTGATATGAAAAACATTATAACTCACTTTTGCTAGATTAGAGGAACTCGATTTAACAAAATTTCCACATTTTATTTATTTACTTCGTTAGCTTTTATATTTTTTGTAGTTTTCTTAATCCATATTTTATAACTTTTCCTCAGCTTTTTACTTTCCCATATCACATTCTTGTTAAAATTACTGGTCCTGATTGGGGTCAAGTTACAATACCAAGTTTTCTAAGAATTTTACGAGATCATTGTAAGTGGTTTCTAAAAAAAATAAACGAAGATCCACTATATGATTGAAGTGATACTGGATCAAACAGATATCAGAGAAACAACTCCCCCTTAAGCAGTTGAAATGCAAGAAGCAGTTACCAGACTGAAAAACAACAAGTCACCTGGATTAGACAACATTAGCGCAGAATTAAAAAAGGAAGGTAAAGACTCCCTATTAAACGCGATACATTGCATAGCTTTGTGCCCTCCAAAATGAGTTGGTAGGACCCTGGTCTACCTGTCCTTTCGGCATACGACCGTTAGCGCTCCCACTGCCCCTACGAGTCCGACACCAATTGGAGGTGGCACGATGCCGAAACATCGTGGGGCTCCACCTCCCCCGTAGTACCTGTGTTGCGGGTCACGCCACCCTTCCGTGAATCCTCCCCCCGGAGGCGGAAAGGCACGCAGGTGGTGGAATACCACCTCGCACGTAGACAGGTCGCCGCCGAGGAATCACTCCTCTACCACTCGTTAAATCATTCCGAGGTGTGGTATGTGCCGGGTCACCCGCTCCCCTTCCGCGGTGTCAGCTTCCGGGAAGCCTCCGTACCTGGCTCGTTCAACCACACCCGGCTCTTGTGGAAAATGAGAGTAGAGTGGTCCCACGAGGTGCTCGTCTCGGATACTAGGAATGTAGACCGGTGACTGAGATGACTAAGCATCTCTGTGCGTTTCTACCAACCCGACACCTCAAACGACGGCCCTCCACCTCTCATATCCGCCCATTAGTCGCCTCTTACGACAGACAGGGTCTTCGGGCCCCGGCCGTATTCTTATCTCCTCGAGCCGGAAGGCGAACTAATAGTGTTAATAATAATAATTATCCCACTACATAAAAAGAGAGATCAGCTTCAATGCAAAAACTACCGGGCAGTAACGCTACTGACTGGCATATAAAATACTGTCAAATATTGTGTATGACCGATTGAGAGCATATGCGGTACAAATAGTTGGGGGATATCAATGTGGTTTTCGCAGACAGAAGTCCATAATGGATCAGATTTTCGTCTTGAGGCAAATCTTGGAAAAGACTTGTGAATTTAATATAGACACACATAATCTTTTCATTGACTTTAAGAGTGCCTATGATAGCATTCATCGAGAGTTTCTGATCCATGCACTGAAAGAGTTTAATATTCCAACTCAACTCATTGATATAGTAAAAGAAACACTTAAAGTACAAAGCAAAATTCGAACTCAAAACGAACTAACAGATACAATCCATGTGAGAACGGGCCTACGACAGGGAGATGTCCTATCCTGTATTCTATTCAACATCACATTAGAGAAAATAATTAGGGAGTCAAAAGTCAACAACAGAGGAACTATAATAACAAATAGTGTACAAATATTGGTATTTGCAGATGATGTTGATATAGCTAGAAGCGAAAGAGAGATGATAGAAGCATTTAATGCGATAGAAAGTCCGGCACAAAACAGTGGCTTAAACATTAACGAAATAAAAACCAAATACTTGAAGGCCAGTAAATGGACAGGCCAAAGAAACCTACAGAATCTGACAATACGAGGTTATAACATCGAAAGCGTGAAAAGTTTTACATATCTAGGTTCACTAGTTACCGCAGATAATAATATCAGTGAAGAAGTTAAGAGAAGAATACATATCGCTAATAAAACATATAATGGAATAATTAAACATCTATGATCTAACAACATCACCACAACACAGCACAACATCAAAAAAAATTACGTGAAAACCCGTGTTAAAAATCGAGCAGGGAGACATGTAGTCCCTAAAGTAATTAAAATGTATCCATTGGCCTCGACCTAAAGTCACAACATAATTAAAATGTAAAATTTGGAATGATGTAAACCCATATATGGAGGTCTCACCGATAACTTTATTGTTAGCTTCAATTACACAAGGCACTGAGGATGATCTGTTCAGATCGAAAACGTTATGCTAGTACTTAAATTTTGACGAAACTTTTTTAAAAAGTTTTAACTATTTATTTTTTATACCACAATACAAGTGTGAAGTGTTTTAACTTCTGTGTTTTTTTAAACGATGGTATACAGGCAACTACGGGGTTTTTCCCATTAATTTCGTTTCTGTTTTCTTTTTCATCATTTTTAGCTACGCGTGAAACACATTTGTTTTCAATATGTAAAGCACATTGCTTTTCTATTTAGCCTTTCTCTGCTTTAGTGCTATGTAGATTACAAGTAACATACTGATCTTTTTTCGGAGCAAAAAAAACGATATTAAACTTAATATTGAATATGTGTCTGTAACGACTTTTGGTGGCTGGCATATCGCATGAGTGATTCTCTAAAATTCATTCATTACACGGTGAATATAATTTAAACGGGAAACGTTAAAGACTTAGTTGTCCTTTGCCTTACGTAGTTGGATTTTTTTGCTGAAATAGAGTTTATATGCACACCAATGGAATTTTACATATTTTAATTTTAAATATTTTTGTCTCCAGCGTGTTCTGTTCTTGTGGTGACCACGTATATCTCCTGGTATATACCCTCCACCTCCAAACTTCTTGTTGGTGTAAATGACAATTTCACTGATCATATTATCAGTTATAAAATACTTCCAGCACTCTATTGGTGACTTGCCATTCCTATTTTGTGGTCAAATACATAGCTAATGTGTTATAATATTTTGTCTATGTGTAGTGCCGTTAGGACGAGTTCTTATTAGTGTTTCGTACCACTTTGTCTTATTGTTTCTTCCAAGATAAAGAACAATGTGCATCCTCTTCAACGGATCCATCACCATTAGGTTCATCTGGCTGTGCCCTATCTACTTCATCTGGTTCAGAATCAAGGTCATTTTCTCCGGCTTCTAATAGGATGTTTTTAAATGCAGAATCATCAGCTTCAGATTCTGAGCTTACTATCCAAAAATCCAAAAAATAAACTTACCAGTCACAAAAAAATATATCTTGAGAAAAATATATCTTGTTTGGTCTGATGGAATCTGAGAACCCAGACGGTAAAATTTCACTTACTATGGATGTCTCGACTTAACGTAGGCAGAACCAGAACTCACTGTCGTAGCGTAGTTGGAGTAGGTATATATATATATATATATATATATATATATATATATATATATATATTATATATATATATATATATATATAATATATATATAAATGGCGCTTAGATATTTGAACCAATGGGTCTATTAGACCCCACCAGACTAACGCAGGGTTAAAGAAAATAGATCTCGACATTATCAATTATATGAACGGTATCTATTTTTTTAGGTTCACTACTTTGGAGACTTCAGAATCAGTGCCAGAGAACTTAGTATCACCTGTTTCAAAAGTATTAGAAGATGAAGAAGCAACCACCAGTAACTCGGGAAAGGCATATTTAAATTTTTTGTAACGATGCTAAAACGCAAAAAGATAACAGTGTTTTGACAAATGTTAACTAAAACAGGACACTCACAAATAATAGTTTTTTTGGTATGTTTTTTAGGATCCAAAAGAGGATTTACTTACTTTTTAAGATCCAGCACTTTGGCAAGATTGCCATATTTATGGAGAAATGATTCTAGAAAATTTGGTTGAACAGAATCATACAGATATAGAATTTTCCATGTCAAAAAGAAATTTCGCCAAACAATCCATATGCCAGTAGGCAAATATTTTATAAAAATCTGGTTAATGCAGAATTGGCTCACCGCGATTGGGCAATTTACTCCGAGAACACTATCAATAGGTGTTGTCTTTATTGTGTCTTATTTGAAAAAAAACAATTTAAAACACAACTTTCAATGTGGAATAAAAGTAGGGAAAAATTTGACGAACATGAAAAATCCAATGTTTATATAGATAATCTGAAAATTTATGCGACTCGCTTATTAAAGGAAGAGTTGATGTAGAACTCGAAATGGAAATTAGCACTGCGAAAGAATATTGGGTTAAAGTACTAAAAAGAATCATAAGTGTAATAAAGTTTCTGCCTCCCAGGGAATTGGCATTTAGAGGTATTCATGAAAAATTGGCGAAAAACGGAATAGAAACTACTTAGGTTTACTGGAACTATTGTCAGAATATGATACATTTTTAAAAGATCATATTAATAGACAAGCAAATTTAATCTTAATCTTAATTTTTGTCTGAACTAAAAGCTACGAAAAATAAAGATATTTTAAGATCAGCAACCGAATAACCACAAAAGTACAAGGAGGATTTGGACGGGTATTTTCCCCAAGAATGTGTTCACAAAGCATTTGTTAACGTATCTTCCCCAATTAAAAATAGACACTCATTTAGAGTTGGTACAGGTTTTATACGAAAATAAATTATTATCTTTATTTCCAAACGTTAATATTTGCCTGCGTATTTTTTTCTGAATAATGGTCGCAAATGCAAGTGGCGAACGCTCTCTTTCAACAATAAAAAGGGTAAAGACCTACTTAAAAAATGCAATTTCCCAAGAAAATTTGAACTCCTTAGCAGTTTTATCTATTAACGAGGACCTGCTAAACGAATTAAATATAAATGATATCGAAAACTTCGCTTCAGTAAAAGCAAGAAAACAAGCTTTTTAGTAGTAAAGGTATTTTATTACATACCTCATGTTATCTGTTTGAATGTTAATAGGTACATTTTTATTTTACTTTTTGAAGTTCGCCCTTAATTTTTTTGTTAGTATTCATTTTTCCAAAAAAAGTTGTAATTGTTTCTCTTATTTAATGAACTTGTATTCAAAATATGTTTTGTTGAATTAAAATAAAGTTTAAAAAAAATTAACTCTGGGTGCAGCATCTTTATCAGCACCGGGCGGCAGACTGTGTTAAACGGGCACTGTTACAGTAATCTATATTTTTAGCAATTCTGCGAAGAAATGAATTACTGTGAAGTAGTAAAATCTCTGATTAACAATATTTGAATCATAAATATGTAGAATACATTAGCAATAAATCAAATGTATATTTTCAAGAACAAAATATGATTGAAATACACATAATTGAAGTCACACAAACGGTGTGACTTGTCATCATAGCCTTTTATGAAGATAGATATCAAATCACTTTCTTTAAAGGCCTGATTCATAAATCTTGGCTCTTGTCTAAAAAAAGTTTTTATCCCGTCTCGGTCATACAATACTAAACTGGTATGAATCTTAAAAGAGGAATATTAAAAATACTAACTTTATTACAATCAGTTCTTATAGACTTCTATATCTATAGGGATTAACAAAGGCCAATATAAATTGATATGTGCCAAATAATATAACTTAATCGATCAGTACCATCCATTACAATAGTGATTACATAATGCTAATAAAAATAATAAGTATAAACAGTAATATATAAAAATTAAATGTAATATTATGCAAATAAAAATCAAGCAAAAGGACTTAATGAGAACAGTGGAGAAAAGCCACGTCTGAAAAATGTAAAAACACAATTTTTTCCAAAAAACGAAGCGACAATGGTCAGAATTCAGTTCTGCAGGACGGTTTAAGTTAAATGACAACTAAATTTTTAGTTATCAATTAGAGGCCCCTAAAAGGTAATTCCGAACGTGATTATATTTATCATATAGACTTCATCCCCTCAGACAAAATGTCTGGCAGAAACATTTCCAAACTACGGAATATAAATCTGAAATAAATGGTCTATCATCGAAAATTTCTCTACTGATCATATTTTTAATCAAATCCAGTTTTATTCTATATTTCTTTAGACACTACAAGTTGTAAAGATTACACTAGTTGTTAAAAAAATACGAGAACGTTATAGCTGGTATGCTACGTCGATCTAGGTAATCAGATAAATTGTATTTTGGCTGAAAAAAAAAAAATAAATGCCACCAATGCCAATGCCATTAGGACAGACGGCACCAGTATATAGATAGCGTGGTTGCATTAAAAAATATCAAAAACAAACGAAGAACCACGTAAACTATTCTTTTAATTATTGGCTTTGGATTGTATCTAAGATTACTTATTATTTTACCCATTCTAACTTTTTCATTCCAGTGGGGTTCAAATCCGTAGTTTATCAACGTTTATGAAGAATCTTGTCCTATTAAGTAACGATCCTAAGGTTGGCCATTTTCTTACTCCAGGTTGTGCTATTAGTAATTTACTTAAATTTTTTAAATAAACAAAAGTAAACTTTGTTTAAAACGAATTTGGTCAGAACAACTCATTATAAATAGTTCTACATCATATTCACGATACACTACATAATACACAATTTACCTACTGATAGTGTTGATGTAAACTTCCAAAATAGTAGAAAAACACCAGAAAGACCACATATACAAGAATAAAACGTAAAAATTAATCAAAAGAATATTGTAAGTACCATCTGAAAATACGTTGTTTGCTTCACAAAGGACGCGGAAATTGGTTTCGCACGAAAACACAATTATGCCCTCTCTTGTCGGTAGTGTATTGCATAGAACATTTTTTCTTTGATGCCTGTCGATCGTTGTGAGCATCAAAAATATTGCGATAACCCATTTAAACGGCTCATGTTTCTTTGTTTGAATATACATGTTGTTGTTTCATTAGATTACGAAACAAATTATTTTGTCTATATAGACCAGAGAACTGAGGATTTTTCCATAACATTCGTTAATACAGGTATCTAACAACTGATTTTTACAAATATCGTGATAACAATACGTAATAAAGAAAATATGCAAAAGAGTGAACGTCATTTTTTACTTATAAAAAATATAGAAACAATTTAAGATCGCTATTTGATTTTAAATACTAAAGGTGAAGATCGGTAAATTATATGAAAAAGTGACACCATTTACTAAAAAAGAGTAGAAAATCCTTTAAAATGAGGGTTTGCAAAGCTATTTCTGTTATTTTGTTGCTTAATTATTGCAAAAATAACTTCAAGGAATGAAATTTCAGATTCCCCATTTCTCTCTTTACAACTTTATCAACGTCTGGTTTGCCTTGCAATTCTTAGTAGACACAAATTAAAGCAAAAATCTGGTTTTTGATTTCGTCAATAGAAATCTTTCTAGTTTCGTGATTCATTAAATAAACATTGACTACATGGCAAATGTTGATGTCATTAAATTAGCATAACTTACATCAAATCAGCAGCGTCTAACCCAGATTACAGTTGTCCATGGGACACAGAGACTAAAGGCTTGTGTTGGGCTCTAAAGTAAAGAAAGTGTGACTAAGACTTTAAATGTGATCACCTTGGACTAAAACTCCAGTACAAAAACAACTTAAGTGTACTGTGTGTCAGAATTTGACAAATTTTCTGTATTATTTAATGTCCTAACAGACTTACTTTTTACTATGCTTTTAACACTATATTATTTAAATATTACTATACTATAACTTTATATAATTTACACTGGACGTATTTACTATTTACTAGACCATATCTTTTTACTATTGTTGAACTAATGATAATTTTTATTCTTTACCCTGCATGATTGTTCTTAACAGCAATATTGATCTAAAGATTCGAGTTCAACTAAATATTGTTTTCACAATATGTACAGATATAAGTACACATAAGCAACACTGAACTTTACAAAAATAGTAAACAGTAAAGTGATATAAGGGTGGCTTTAAGAAAAATCAAACTTGTTTGTCGTACTAGGATGGAAAAAAATGACCCAGCTCAAAAAACGCTCATTGATAGATCCATGGGTCAAACAAGAAAAGGAAGACCCAGTACAAGGTTTCTTGATAAAGTCAAGACATGAGAAATATAGAAATACCCGCTTGGCGGAGAAAATGATCAATAGAGGTAACTGTAGAGAAATTCTTGAGGAGGCTAGGAGCTACACAGGATTTTAAAGCCAGAATGATGATGATAATGTTTATCGTACTAGTGTTGGTTCAAATGACGAAGATGTGCTTACTTTTTATCTGCTTCAAGCAAAAGTTGCATACAATAAAGTGGCGATAACGTATCTTACATATCTTACTTGGCCCCAAATAAGGCTAATAATATTTTGTTGAATTCAACAAAAGTTGCAGAAACGTAGAGTGAGGGACCCATAAAGAAAAATAAAAAATATGTAACGAAACGCAACTGAAATACAATTAAAAATAAGACCCTGAAAAATTTTGGTTA
The DNA here is from genome assembly GCA_918026665.1 of Diabrotica balteata. Taxonomy (NCBI): domain Eukaryota; kingdom Metazoa; phylum Arthropoda; class Insecta; order Coleoptera; family Chrysomelidae; genus Diabrotica; species Diabrotica balteata. Next base: position 92,218,349 of record OU898282.1, read on the forward strand.
AATACGTTCGAAAAGATAATTCAAGAGAATACATTTATCGTGGTTTCTGCTTAGTAGAGATCCATAAAAAAGTCGAATACACAAATATTTCTTCAGAAAAGGATCAATGTGAAGCATTTAAAATTGTAAGAGATGAAGAAAAGTCCAAGCCTTAAAAACTCTATCATCAAGAAAAAACACAGGAAGAAAAGCAGTTAAGGAGAGATAAAAAATATCGGACAAATATTTATCCAAATGACAAAAAAGTCATTTAGCGACTAATGACTTGCAGACAGTATTTTCAGTACCAATGGGGCAAACCTCATCGATTTTTAAAAATCAAGATTAAACTGTTATGATTTTATGATAACTTAAATAATAAAGCACCGTTTAAAAGGCTGTTCCCTTTTTTTCACGAAGGACTTTTAAAAAGAATAGTAAATTAAATACCCACTGGAGTATACAGATAGTTCGTAGGGCCGATTTATCTACCAGACGAATACATTTCACTCATCAAAAATGCAAAGCAAAAAGAAATGTGTTATGCAATTAATTATTATGAAAGAAATGTGTTATGATTAATTTGAAGGCACTTTATGATGAAATGGTAACGAATATAACGAAGTATTTCGTTATAAAAATCACAATGGGATGTATGGAGTGAACTTACTTTCAAAGAAAGAAAAAGCTGATCTTCCGACTGGATAAATACATCACAATGTAATAATTTAATACCTGCTTATACGGTAAGTCAACCATTTCTAAAAAAAACTGAAAGACAAACAATATGTTGAACTGCCGCATGATGTCCAGTTCTATAAATATTTCTATTATTAATTAAAGTAATTATTAAGTGATTATTATTGCTTAATAAACATAGTAAATAACAATGTTTAAATAGTGTTGATAATAACAAATACGAGTGTTTTAGAAGTAGTGTTCTTCCACGCTAAAGAAAATTTTTAGATAACCAACTGTAATTAAGTTAAAAACTATGTTTACATGGGAATAAGCAACAATTAATTGTAATGACAATCTGACGCAAAGTAATCCCTGCATTTCTTTCTAATTTGCCAGGTCTATCGACCACGTTACCTAAATGACCAATGGGAATGTTACGTGGCCCATTAGACAGAGATGCAGGGACTGCTTTGAGTCAGTTTTTTCTGTCGCACTGGGGGAATGACGCTGTATTGCAACACTCAGTTTATTTGTATTATAGGTCCATGAGAAAAAGCGTGTGTATAACAGCCAAGATTGTTGAAAAGGTTATGTTATGTCAACAAAATTGGAGGTTGATTCACTTTTGCCCACGGTGTTATAGGCAACAGCCACATCTCGCTTAAAAGATGTGAGGGAGGATGTTTTGCTCCATGGAAAATACAAACTCTGAATATTTTAAGTGTTCAGTATTGTTAATATCTGCTGTAAATATTTATATGTGTGTAGAGTGTTCCTGTTTAGTGAACGTGTATTGTGTTCTTCTTCTTTGAGTACCATGCCCAAGTTTTAGGCGTGGGTAGCTTTCATGACGATTTGCCGATATCGTTTTCGATCTTGCGCGGTATGTAATAATTCATCTGCTGATAAGCTAGTCCATTGACGAAGGTTTCGAAGCCATGAGTATTTCTTTCTACCAATTCCTCTTTTTCCGTTGATTATTAACTGCATTATCCTGTATCTGCTTCCTATCATTATATGCCCCAGATATTCGAGTTTTCTCTTCTTTATCATCTTTATTAAGTCACCTACTCTATTCAAGACTTATCTGTTTGAAATGTGTTGAACCCATGATATTCTGAGTATTCTACGATATAACAACATCTCGAAGGGTTCTAATTGGTTCATAATGTTATCCTACATAATTCAGGCTTAACATCCATATAGTAATACAGGATAAACATAACATTTTAGGAACTTAATTCTCAGCTGTAAGTTCAGCTGAGAATTGCTCAGAATAGATCTAAGTTTTATAAATGCTCCTTTTGCAATTTCTATACGAGTTTTAATTTCTTCATCCAGATTTAGTGTCTCTTTTTTCCAACATCCTAGGTATTTAAAATAGTTAACTGTTAGGTTAATCTTTGTAATTTGGTATATTTAAAAACCCTTAAAACGGCTACATAAAAAAACACAAACGTTTTCGGAATGACAATTCCATCATCAGGTTTAAAAAAACGCCTAAAATATGTATAAACCATTTAGTTAAAGAAAACGTGGTTTAAAATTTTGACTAAGGTTAAAAAAGCAAAAATGGTTATACTTACTAGGTTGAGATGCCTGAGCCACCAAAATAGTTGGGTAAAAACCCTTTAAAATAAATGTAGTTATAAAAGATTGTACATAATGTTGTTTTAAATATGTGATGTTTGACATTAAGTTAAATTTTTCTTCAGGTAACATACACCCATGGTTTGAATGAGTTCCAGTGTCTGGAGAGTAAACCTCTTCAGACGGACTACAGCTGGTAACTGATTGACAAGATATCTATGAACGGTGTCGAAAACAAAATGTCAATGTAACATGAAACTATATTAGTTATGCATAGTATTACTACAGAAAAAAAAATCAAAAAAATTTTTGTTAATGTTAAAAAATAATAACAGCAATCCAAATGTTTAAAAACTTTTTTTTTTATTTTAACATGCAACTATGATAGTACAATTAAACGAAAATACAAATCCTACCCCCATTAAGAGAGGAGTGAGACAAGGAGACGTAATATCGCCAAAGCTTTTCAACCTAGCCCTAAAAGACGTCTTCAAACCTACAAATTGGTCAACATATGGCATTACCGTTAATGGCAACTAGTTAAACCACCCCAGATTCGCTGACGACATAGTGATTATAGCGAGCACATTTGAGGAACTGCAAACTATGTTGGGGGAACTAGCAGCCAGCTCCCAATACGTCAGCCTTAAAAATGAATATGAAAAAAACAAAAATAATGACAAACACAGATGACCCCAGACATATAACTATAAACGGCAATGAGATAGAACAAATCCAGGAATATATCTACCTAGGCCAAATCCTGAGACTTGACAAAGAGAACCAAAGTGCGGAAATTACTAGAAGAGCAAGACCAGCATGGGCAAGATTTGAAAAACTTAGTTGGATACTTAAGAACCGCAAAATACCCCAATACTTGAGGAGCAAAGTGTTCAACCAATGCATCCTGCCTATCATGACATATGGATGTCAAACCTGGACCCTAACCAAGGCAAACATGAATAAATTAGCCACAACAGAAAGAACAATGGAAAGAGCAATGTAAGGTATACGACTAACAGATAAAAAGAGGAACGACTGGGTAAGATCCAAAACAAAAGTCGAGGACATAACAACAAAAATTGCCAAACTTAAATGGTGCTTCGCGGGCCACACTGCTAGACAGAAAGACCAACGTTGGAATACTACAACACAACATTGGAGACCTTACGAAAGTAAACGACCAAGAGGAGGACCAGGATAGAGACCAATGGAAGGAATTGGGAGAAGCCTATGTCCAAACATGGACGACAGAAGGCTAAGAAGTAGAAGAAGAAGGGACATTGTCGTCTAGAAGTGTATTGTGTGTTGTGTATGTATTGTGTATGTGTGTGTGTGTAGAGGATTGTAGGTATAGTAGAGAAGTGTAATTAAGATTGAAGATAGAGGATGGAATTAAGACAATGAAAATTAAACCACGGGAATGAAAATAAAAACCTGCATTCCAAAAATAATTGCCATTTTCCTCTTCCCTATATCAAAATTTCTTAGATCATTTGAAAATATTTTTCTGCTCCTCTATAGAATTTTCCTTGCATATTTATATGTCTATTCTATGATTACGGTTGTTTTAAAATATTAAATGCTTAGTTCACCTTGCTGTTGGTTTGCACTTTGCACTTCTGGTTTTTCAAAAATGCATACAATATGATATATGATAATGAATGCGTTCATTGTTATATATTACACTTCTAAAAATATTTATTGACAACTAATGTCAAAAATATTTTCAAAATTTTTTAGTGACACAAGCGGAATCAATATTGACAGTCGATATTTGATCTATATGACTCTAAATATAAAAATATTTAGAGAAAGAGTATCGTAGTAATTTAAATGTTATAAAGAGAATCAGAAAAATGGGTTTGAAGACGTATACAACACATAAATATAACCATTGATATGGACGTGAATTAAATAAAAAAGTAGAGTTCAAAATACTTGCCGTTCACCTCCTAACAAGGTGTAAGCCTAGTAATAAATTCTGAGTCACTCTTTCCAAGACTACTCCAGGTATGTTATTTATCAATAATGCTTTGTTTCATATCCTGCAAATATGTTGATCGTCTAATGTGGGCACGTAATTTTAGATATCCTCAAAGATAAAAATCTAATGAATTAAGGTCCGGAAAACAAGCTGGCTAGTTAATGAATCCTTTACGTCCGATCCATCGATTTGGACTCGTTTTTTCACATAACCACCAAGCCATGTGTCTTTTCTACTTTTTAAACCGTATTCGTCCCGAGCGTGACCATGGTAGGGGTACCACCTAGGTGTACCTAGGGGTACCATCTAGGCTCACTTGAGAAAGGCTATCAGCCGAAACAGCTGTAGTGATAATAGTTAAAATAAATTTTGTGGAAGTTTGAAAACAAAGTTTTCAGTGTTTTATTGTTACATAAAATGAATTTCCATCAAGTAACGGTCGAATCCATCAATTATTAATAAAATAATATTTTAAAAGTGTTACAAGGCTTTAAATTTTTCCCGATAAGAGGTGTGCAGTGTATGGTTGTGCCGTTGACAATATGTGCAAGAGTTTTGTACCCGGTACAGCATTTTATAGCTTTCCAAAAGACAAGGAAATGCAAGCTGTTTGGAAACATTTGTGTAAACGCCAGGATAATTTTAATGTTTTTGCTCGTGTTTGCTCTAAGCACTTTGTTGAAAGTGATTGAAGTGATGAATCGGTCATTCAGGTTGGCAAAATATAAAACAGAAGTCAACTACTTTATAAGTTTATAGAAGACGTTTCGCTTTATACTTCTAAAGCTTCATCAGTTCTAACTCAATATGTAGTATTAAAGATGTTATTATATATGTACTTACGTTTACTCATTATTTAGAACTAAAAAAAAAACAGAAACAAAGGGCACAAAATCTTTGCAACAAATAATATTCGCAGAAACGAAGATTTAACAATGCGAATGATATGCAGCGAATGATATTATTTTTTGCAAAGTATTTGTGCCCTTTGTTTCTGTTTTTTTTTAGTTAGTTCTAAATAATGAGTAAACTTAGGTACATATATAATAACATCTTTAATACTACATATTGAGTTAGAAGTGATGAAGCTTTATAAGTATAAAGCGAAATGTCTTCTATAAACTTATGAAGTAGTTGACTTCTGTTTTTTATTTTGCCAACCTGAACGACCGATTAACCTCTGAATTCACTAGTTAAATACTTTATTAGTATATATATATATATATATATATATATATATATATATATATATATATAGTTGGGAGATTAAATAATTATAACCATATTTTAGCATATCCTGAAGAAGCGAATAAATTTTGTGAAAGCTAAATAAAAGAACAAAGAGTTTTACTTATCCTGCCCTATTAATGACTGCAACCTCAAAAGAAAAATATTTATATATATATATATATATATATATATATATATATATATATATATATGTTTTTTATTTTATTTAGCTTTCACAAAAATTTATTAGCTTCTTCAGGATATGCTAAAATATGGTTATAATTATTTAATCTCCTACCTACATATATATATATATATATATATATATATATATATATATATATATATATATAAATAAATTTCAAATCAAATCACAATATTAATGTAAAAAAGGGAATAATTAAATCCTTATATGATAGAGCCAAAATTACTTGTTCTAACGAAAATTCGTTCTTGGAGGAGAAACATTTGTTAACATCTGTTTTATTAAAAAATGATTATCCTTTATCGTTTATAAATAAGGAATTTTCAACAATCGATCGAATAGAACAGAACAACTTAGAACGAGATCCTACAGCATACACAAGGAATAATATGAGGAAAATAACAATACCGTACATAAAAGGATTATCAGAAAAACTTAAAAGGATAGGAAATAAATTCAACATTTCAACAACATTCAAAACAACAAACACGTTGAGATCTATTTTGTCCAAAACCAAACCTAACAATGAACAAGAAAGGACAAAGAATTGCATTTATAAAATACCTTGTGAATGCGATCAGTTTTATTTAGGTGAATCATCAAGGCCATTAAATGTTAGAATAAGTGAACATCAATCTTATATTAAAAATAGAGAATTTGATAGATCTCAAATATGTAAACACGCATGGGATAATGAACATAGAGTTCAATGGAATAATTCAAATATAGTCCTAAAAGAAACGGATGGTAAAAAAAGAAAAATCAAAGAAGCGGCTCTAATTATGCTAAATGAGGCCAATTGTGTCGCAAATTCCTCGGCAGAATGTAGTAGGATCTGGTTACCAATATTGAAAGAGGAAGTTATTAATAAGAAAATACCAGTATTAGTAAGTCAGTAATATATAGAGGATACATCATTTATGTTTTTTAAATAACGTAACATAAAATCAGAATTTTGATGTTTGTTGAAGGTAAACTAAATTCACGAACAAATACTTACAATGTCGGGATAGTATTATGAGGTTTTTTTTTTCCTGGTTTTTCCCTCATAATTTACTATGGAATCACTAACAGGAGAATTTTACTGTCATCATGTCATGTGTTTGTCTTTTTAAAGACGAATTACATGCTGTGATTTTTTCTGACGGATATTCTCAAGTTAAAGTTGATTTCATGTAATCGAATGAACTATCTTATAAGTAAAGTCGTCCCAGGAGCGCAACTCAACAATATTGGCAATATCATTTTAAAGTCGTCTACTTAAAATGCATAATGTATGTCTGAATTGTCAATATAAATGAGTCAGATAAAATTAAATTAGCAGAAGAATTTTTTCACTATGTAACAAAAAACAAAATTTGTTTAATTTACTATTTGTATTTTGAGAACGATTTCCGAATTGGAAATTGAAACGTCAATAAATGTATTTTTATCTTTAATGTGGCTTATTCCCAGTTATAAATAGTAATTAATGGTGTTTTATTATTACACATTGGCTCCCAACTTTCAGAGGGTAGTTATATTGTTACACATTAGTAGATATGTATGTCATATTTAAACAAAAAATTATTTCTTTATACCTGACACCGTTACACTCTATAGATCATTTTGTTTTATTAATTTCGTAATTAATTTGTCCTGTTGATAACAGTATCATTTTGTATGCTTACTATTTGCTACCTTTTCGATTTCAGTAACATTTATCGTAATAAATATATGATTTATAGCCTCTAATAAATTACTACAATAGTTGATGAATTTGACTGAATTCAAGTCCATTAAAAACAAATTAATTAATTATCCCAAAGCATTTACGAGGACCAACAAAAGAAACAAAATTATTGATATAAACAGAGTGTCAAATACAACAAAAGAAACAATTTAGTTTGAATTAATCAACACATTAATAAATGAAGATCCTTCAGAAATCAAAAACAGTAATGAATTGAAAATTTAAGGTTGACATGAATAAAAGTACCAGATATGTCCATTTAGGTACATACATCCTAGTTTTCATAAATAATTAATAATGTATTTTTTTGGTATTAACTAGAGGTGAAAAACTTTGTTTTTCACTCTTCTAAGAGAGTTACTTCTAAGAGAAATAAACTCCTGGACAAAATTAACGCACCCCTCTAATTAATCTAAATATTTACAATAGGAACACAAAATAAAACTAAGTTATATTGAAATAATAATAAACACTTACAAGTAAGTCCAACATGACTTTACCATGATCTTAATTTGCCTTATTGTTTCTTTAAAAATTTGTTTTTGCCGGAAATTCGTAAATAAGCTAACATAACTCCAAATTGCAAAAAGAAAAAAATCAGTAAAGTAATACAATAAAATACTTCATTATCAATACTTATACCGTTTACGCCCTCCTCTACTTATTATGATTGCATTTATTCGTCGAAGCATACTTGATATCAAATTCCCAATAAAAGCTTTCAGAATATTCTCCTATTCTTCAACACCGGCCTCAATGAGTTGGTTATAATTGGAAATAGGGGGTCTACGACTTCGATTCTTTTTTTTTTGATAGTTTTTGATAGCAAATTTTAGCAAATTGCTGGTGACTCTCTTATCTCTGAGAGCACATTGTCTCAAACAACTCTCATCAATTTGACTAGTGCAACGTTTTCGCCCTTGCCCTGATCTTCGATATACGACTCTGTTTCATTATATCGCCTTACCTTGAGACTGATGCTGGAATGATGTCTTACGTTCGAAAAAACTTACGTTAGTTACGTTAGTGAGGTTTGTCTTTCGTGGATGTTTCACTCACAGGTGACAAATTCACGCACCACTCATTGATTGAGTCAATTATTAAAAAATATAAAAAAATAGTTTTTACAACCTTTAACTCTTAACAAATTTCGATGATGCTTTACTTACAGTAGTACTTTATTTCAGTTTTTCCTGATGATGAAAATAAACATTTTCGAAAGTTTGAAACTTAGTTAAAAGAGTACACTTATTTCAGCGCTGCAAATCCCAATAAACCTCAAAGTTCCGTTTTCTAACGTTGTCAGCAAAGACTTCTTTTCCTCTTTTCCTTTTCTATATATATATATATATATATATATATATATATATATATATATATATATATATATATATTAAGGGTCATTCGAAGAGTGGTGGGTTTTTCGGTCAAAAGGCGGAGAGAAAAAAGACAAAGAAGGTGGCTACTTCATCTATTTATTGAAGACGTTTGGCTTTTTAATCAGAAAGCATCATCAGTTATATATATATATATATATATATATATATATATATATATATTAAGGGTCATTCGAAGAGTGGTGGGTTTTTCGGTCAAAAGGCGGAGAGAAAAAAGACAAAGAAGGTGGCTACTTCATCTATTTATTGAAGACGTTTCGCTTTTTAATCAGAAAGCACCATCAGTTCATCTAAAAAGAATAATATTAAAACCCAACATCATATTGATCTTTTTAGATGAACTGATGGTGCTTTTTTATGCTATGGTGCTAGATGAACGGTCGTACTCCTTTTCTGGTTGTGATATATACAGGTTACATCACATTAAACTAATACTGTATATTTTAATAATAAAATTTAAAAAAAAATTATATAACATGTGTAAAAATTGTTTTGGGTCACCTATTTTCCAATATATTTACACAGACAATGTATCAAGTCATTTATATATGCCGCTTTTTCCAGCCTCACAACAACCGGTGCCACGACAGGTACGTTGTGAATATATTACCTGTCCAAGAATGAATTACTTCTGCCCTAGTAGAAAACGTGCCACGGTTTTTCAAAGGTCGTGTAAAACTGATAAGAACTGAATAAGATCCGAATAAAAATCGAATTCGAATATAAACCAAATAAGAACCGAATAAAAACCGAATAGAAACTTGGCTCAAATATAAACAGACTAGAAAGCAAACCCGAATAAAAACAGAGTAAGAACCGAATACGAACCGAATCCGAATACGAGTAGAAATCGAATAAAACCGGATGAAACGAACTAAATGCTTTAATAATTAAGATGACGCAATTGTCGAAATTTTCAAAAGAAATCATTTAAAAAAAAAGGATTTTGTTATTGGTAAAGGTAAATATATATCTTTGAATTCATTCCTAGATAATAACGGAATCTTAATGGTTGGTGGCAGACTTAATCGATCCTCGTTATCTGAGTCGCAAAAACATCCAATATTACTGCCAGCTAATCAATACATTACTTGATTAATTATACGTGAAGAACATGTAAAATTAAAACATGCTGGTCTCCAAACCATCTTATACTCCGTGCACCAAATTTATTGGCCTTTAGACGGACGTAATGTAACTCGAAAAATTTTACATCGATGCATCCCTTGTTTTCGCATAAAACCTCATCCGGCTAATCATAAAATGGGTATCCTTACCGAATACCGAGTAACTCCTTCTCGACCTTTTCTTAAAACTGGATTTGATTATTGCGGCCATTTATTATTCAAGGAAAAAAGTTCCGCAATCGTAGACGATTAGGTATACGTCGCAGTGTATGTATGCATGTCTACACGAGCCGTTCATTTAGAACTAGTAAGCGACTTAACCATCGAAGCATTTTTAGCTAACTTTCGCTGTTTTTGTTCTAGACGAGCAAAATGTGCAGAAATATATTCGGATCACGCTACTAATTTCGAAGGACCAATTCGCGAACTTTATGAATTATTTAACTAGTCAGATTATCAAAATGCCATTAGAAAATATTCGGATGTTAAAAGGTTCGCTTGACATTTTATACCGCCCAAATCTAACCACTTTCGAGGAATTTGGGAAGCCGCAGTTAAGTTCTTTAATAATCATTTAATTTGCACTGTAGATGATACTTTGTTAATATAATCAACAATTAGAAACCTATCTTATTGAAATATAAGCAATATTAAATTCTCGTCCTATTTCTCCTACGTCGTCTACTCCAAATTACCTTTTTCTCCTTACCCCTGGACATTTTTTAATTGGTGGTTCGATGACAAGCTATCCTGAAGACTGACTTTTTGGATATGTCAGCCAATAAATTATCAGCTTGGCAGAACGCCCAGCAGTTAAAGCAGCACTTCTGGAAACGATGGTATGAGGAATATCTTCATCAATTGATCAGCAGCAATAATGTTAATGCCACTGATAATGGAATAGTGGTCGATGCTTTGGTGTTAATTCTTGAGGAAAATTTGCCTCTGTTAAAATGGACAGTTGGACGCATCACATTGGTGCACCCTGGGGAGGACGGCATCGTCAGAATGGCAACCTTGAAAACAAAAACTGGAGAGTACATACGCTGCGTGAAGAAGTTGTGTCCACTTCCGATCAGCTAAATTATCGACGTCAACCGACAACTTCATTTTGAACTTCAGTAGTTCAAGGCGGGTGGCATGTTCCGTCTCATTATAATTTACTTCGTGTTATTTGTCGATTTTATTTATTATTTTTAATTTATATCGGTAATTCTTAAAGTTTTGGTAAATTAGCTTCCTGAAATCTATTAAAAGATTAAAATGTTTATCAGTTTTACATCTTTCTGGGGAAAATTTGTAGATAATAATCCCTGTCTTTAGAAAGTAGGTATTTTAAATATTTACAGTTAGTCGAATCAAGCGATTCATTTTTATTGTGCCCGCTCCGTATATTTATGTATTTCTGAGAAGGACAATAGTATACGACTTTGTGTCATTTACTTGTTTGCCCAAGTTAAAATTTTATAGTTTTTAGAAACGACCTCCCCTCCATTAGGGGCTTCTGTTAGACTTTTTGTAATGTATTTTTAGTAGTAGCATTTAGCATTTCAGACTCAGTTCTGTAAACATATATAGTAAGCAATAAATAGTTGTATGAAAAATGTCGTTGTATGTTATTTTAATTTAATAAAATAATATTTTATAGTAAATATATCTCACGGTAAACTAATCGTGGGTCAAGACAGTGAGTAATTATTAAATGTCTTTTACTAATCATAGATCGTCGACCCATTCTTAAATAATTTTGTTATAATACTTTTAAATGTCAAATTAAACATAAAATGAACTGCAATATGAATTTAATTCAACGCCTATGTTGCAAATTTTAAATTGATAAGATTCATCTTATCTGCATCATTTTAGCTGTGACATTATAATCATTCATAAAATAATTAAATATTTATTGTTATTTAATAAGGTGGTCTGGTACATTTGAAACCCAAAAATAGCTTATACTATTGTATTGTAGAAGACTCATAGTAATTTGATTTTAGTATGTAATTTTTTTCTAATAAATATTGAGCTAGGTCAAGTTGTTAGTGAATACCTATCTTATTTTGAAAACGATTTCGGGAGTGGAAATCAAAACGTAAAACATTACTTAAAAATGTAACTTTCATTGCAATTGATTGTGATGTAGTTCCATATAAACATAATATTTGATTCTTATTTTCTTTAAAATCATGTAATAACCAGTAATTAAAGAATTTTGCCTATGCTTTTTGTAGGTTTTTGAATTGATATGTCATCTTTGTATGGGATAGAGGCACACAGATCGGTTTTTATAAATTATGTCCTTAAATTGCCAAATTCAGTAAGTTAGATAAATATCAATTAAGGTAATTAAAAGGTAGAAAATTTTAGATAAAAACTTTTTTTCGTGTTTTTTTCATGTAGCAATGTGAAAAGGTAGACGAAGCAATCGAACCGTCTACATCTCAGCGAAATCTACAATCTACAGTTATATGCGTTCCAGAGTTTTTAATGTTCTACACGTTTCTCGTAAATTATTAAGAAACCATGAACAAATACAAAATAGTAAATTTTGTTATACGGTTACTTATATTAAATGTTTGTTTTTATAATTTTATATAGAATCTAAAAATATATTCTTATATGCCAATTAACATATAAAAAATATGACTTAGAGACATCAGAATTTTTACCCTGTTTCGCTATAAACCTGTCATGTTGTATAATGTATTAAAACATTATTATTAATATTATTTCCTCTGTTCTAAATAAAATAGAATTATACTTGTTTCACAAGGAGTCATTTATCGTACAAAACAAATGTCCTTACCTGCATGCATAGATATATAGATCCGAACCCAAAGCACATTACTGCTCCAATCCAGTGTACTATAAAACAATTAGTTTCTTGAAAATTAGCAACAACACTGATACCAAATCCGGCTATTAAACCCATAATGAAAGTATATTTATTTAATGCTTCTTTATGAGTCATGTTGTGTTTATTTAAAATATCTGTCACTTGTCTGAACTTGCAGTACATTGCAAATGAAACTGAAAATAAAAAAATAGAAAGGTAATATAAACAAACCATATAGCTTCAGTCTTAATTAGAAAGCAAAAAGTAATTATTATCCAAAGAGAAAAGAAATGTTCGTTATGAAAAATTATTTATTTCTGTAAATATTTCTTAAAGAAATCTAAAGTCCAACAAACAACAGGTATTTAAAAATTTATAAAATTTTACTAATTTTGAGTCATTTTTGCCAAACTTCAGGTCATAAGCGTTTAACCACAAATTACATCAAAACCATAACTAAATATTCGTGCTCGACTTTTTAATACTCATTGATGGGAATATCACATGCACTATGTCTGTCACTATAATGTGGCACTTCGATTATAACTTTTTCACTGAAAATGATATAAAAAACGGAAATATATCGCGTCGAATAATATACACATATATAAGAAGCAAAAACATATCTAGAAGGGCTAAGATAAGAATATATAAAACAGTAATAAGACCTATTGTATTATATGCCAGTGAAACATGGACAATGAACAAATCCGAGCAAGTCTGGGAAAGAAAAGTCCTCAGGAAAATATTTGGAGGTAAATTATGGAATGGTATATGGATAAAAAGACCAAATATGGAATTAAAGGAGATGTATGGAGAACCGAATATCATAGGGATCATAAAGTCACAAAGACTGAGATGGTTGGGACACATCCAAAGGATGAGAAACACGAGACTGGCAAAAATAATGCTAATGGGAGAAATAGGAGGGAAAAGGAAGAAAGGCAGATTGAAAACCAGGTGGAAGAAGGATGTTGAAAAAGACATAGAAAAACTTAAAATACCAAACTGGAAAAATAAAGCAACAAACAGAAAAGAATGGAAAAGAATAGTAACCCAAGCCATGGGCCTTCTAGGCCTGGAGTGCTAAATTATATATATGTACATGAACCTACGTTCTGTAGGGTTACATCTCAAATCCTTTTAATCCCTTACTAATTTCTTTAACATGCGAGCCTCCATTCCATAGAGCAATATTGAAAATACATATGAGTGCAATATTCTTAGTTTCAGTTGTAAGCTAAGATCAATGCTACATAGAACTTTTCTCATTTTAATAAATACTGCTGTAGCTTGTCCAATTGTCGTCCTTATTTCTTATGTATGATTATTCTCATTGCCATTATATTTTGGTCAATTTTTATAAATTTCGGTTTTTTACCGTACAGTGTTGATCAACTTTCTTCGATTGCATTTACAAAGCCTTGTATACTTTCCGTTATGAGGATGGTGTTGTCTGCAAATCTTATATTGCTGATTAGTTTACACCATTGACCTTTATTCCGATCGTTTTTCCTTCTAGTTATTTTTCAATTATTTCTTTTAAGAAATAATTAAAATTTAAAAATTGCAAAGTTTTTTGCCGCCAATATAGCCAGTTCGCACAATCAATCGTGGTTTCTGTAATTTTAAACAACAGCTGGAAACACCTTCTGGTAACAAACACCGGTTTGTTTGACAGATGCAACGACGTGAAAACTGATGCAATTTATGTCGCGTTCCGAAACTAAAGCAAAAGAAAGAATATTGCGAGGACAATCAAATCTATAGCTCTTACATTTTTGACTTTTCAATTTGGTCGGGTTCACGATATTATCACTTTTGTGTGAACGCATTAGATCCTCCAACGCGAACACGCACACACACGAACGCGCACACATACATTTGGTTGAATTTGAACTTTGTGCAACGACAATAAAGTGCAAATTGAATCTTCGACGTTAAGAATACACCTACATTGTTTAGACAACAGTGAGTGCTTGTAATTTAATATTAACTTTATTGATAGCAGTAAAGTTCAAATTGACTCAATGAACATTTTTAAGAAAGAGTTAGTTAAACGATTGGTCCAGATGCATTGTTATGAGTTATGCGCTAACCAACACATTTTGCGATTTATTTTTATATTATAGATTGTTTAGAGAACAGTGAGTGCTTGAAATTTAATATAAATTTTATTAAATAGCAATAAAGTTCAAATTGACTCTACATTAAGTTAGAAAATATTTGTATGGGAAAACGAAAAGAGCTGTTTTAGGGTTTTCCCGGAAATTATTCGAATTTTTCATACCGTAGAAACAATCCTCAGACTTCAAGGAACATTTTAAAGAAAGAATTGTCAAGATTGGTCCATGCTTTGGTGAGTTATGCGACTTACCAACACATTTTGCGATTCATTTTTATATTATAGATTATGAGTGCTTTGTTATCTATATTATTATGTATCTTTATTCAGTGGTCTGAACTGATTATGGCGGACGTTAGCAAAGGTCTTATTCTAGTCGATAAAAAACATAGAGTAGTTGATTGGCATCCATACATTTTTGATTCTTCTTTAAACTATCTGAAAATTAGTAAATGTTTAAGTTTTAGGAATTTTAAGGTTTTAAGTTTTAAGTGTGTGACTCATAGAACTAATTATCCGGTGTCATTACATTCTACATTCATTTGTACTTAAATTTATTGGGTAATGTAATAAATATTGATTTAAGCCATTGTTTGGAAATATGTCCTATATTATGTATGACATTAGGTCTATTAACACACTTATTTATTTTTCTGTTATTAATTTAATTATTTTAGGTGGAATTCTGTCAGGTCCCATGGCTTTATTGGCTTTTGCTAAACTTTATTGAGTAGATCTAATAAGAAAATCTAAGAAATAATCTTAAATATATTACATCCACCTATTTAGTTTACCTTTGATATCAGATAATACTCTTCTTCCATTTTTTTTTTTTGAGTTAAGGTATTCCTGTTGGTATTCTTCCATTTTTTTGTGGTTAAGGTATGTTTGTTTACACTTTAATTTTTTATGTAATTTAAAGTCGTTATTGTTTCTTTGTCTTTCTTTTATATCTGTAAATTTATTGTTGTACTATTTCCTTTAAGCTTCTCGTATTTTGCAATGATTTGTCTTTGTTTTAATTGTCTCGGATTTATATATTGTAGCATTTCTATTTCTTTTCGTACATGTTAAAAACACTGAAAACTATTTTCAATCTTTTTGCGTCCCTGAGATTGATAATATAAGAAATTTTAGTTTTGTTTACTTAAGACAGATTGGTATTTGTTTACTATTTTTTATGTTAATTCCGCTTAATATTGCGTGTCAAATAAATATTCACTTAGGTTTGTGGGAAAGTATGCGGGGAGGCGAACGATTTTTGAGAATGATGAAATTACTGTACGATGAGCCCGCTGACAGGGCAGTTGGTTTTGTTGTTTAGTTTGGGCTTTTCTTCAAATTCGTTCGTGTTTTTTTCGTTATTAGTTTTTTGTTGTCATAGGAAAATAGTGAAGTGCAGTTAGAAGTGGAGATTTGGGAGAGATAGCTTTCGGCGTGGTAGTCTTTAAAGCCGGCAAATTTTTTTATTTGAAAGGTGAATTTATGTTCAAAATGTAATTTGGTAGTTTTTGTTGAGTTAATCACCGATTTTTTTTGTGCTGTTCCCTATCTCAGAGATTAGAAAGACGGCCAACCATTTGAGAAGTCCACATGGTTTAAAGAACAAACTGATTTGCCGAGTTTTCAAGATTGCAGTTTGTTGTCATTCAGGATAATCCGAGGCACAAGCTTCCCAAGAATTGTCCATATTTGTTTTCTATGTTTACTTCAGACCAATTTTAGCTAAAGTGGGACACAGTTTTGTGTTGTTTGCAGTGTTTTGGTTCAATTCCAATCCCAAAAACTTCTTAAAGGAAATACCAGCCAGAGTGATATAAGGGAGTTTTAGTTAAAAATTTTCTAAGTAAAATAGACATTTTTCATAATAAAAAAATTGCTTTCATGACAAACTAACAAAAATTATAAATAAATCAAATTATAAATTTTATGGATTGGCTAATTGTAATATAAATCTTCTTTTAAATACAATTAATTTTAAAAATTTAATTAATATTTTAAAAAGGTTTGATATTTTATTTCGACATATGACAGTCAGTATTATCCTTTTTCGGACATTTGGTACAAAACATAAATTTGAATTGTTTATTATGTAAATATAAACAATTCAAATATATAAATATAAAATATTATTATACGTAATAATAAATATGTAAAGTTTCTTTCTAAACCAGAAGTTGTAGAATTATTTCCTTTAAAAAGATTTTCACCCATTAATATTTTTTAGCAAAGAAAAGCCTTTCTTTCTATCCAACAAGAGGATTGTTTTAAACGGCGTCAAAATTCAAATAGTTTAGGAACCTTCTTGTCTTTGTTGTCCAGGAAATCTCTGTAAGTATTTTTTAAATTTCTTCCTTTGTAGTGACCCCTTCTAGTCACTCCTTTATTCACTTACTTACGACCAAGCTCTCTACCCAAAATAAGAGTAGTCGGTCGCAAACGTTTCGGTTTGTTTACTTACCAAATCTCCAGCCCAGTAATTGCTAAGTTCTCACTTTCAACCCCTATAAGCGATACCATATTTGGTAGGCAAATTATATCGTTACAATATGTCTAGTTTTTTAATTTAAGATTAATGAAACTTTTTAAATTTCAAATTTTTAATCCGTAACAGCATTTCGAAACAGCAAACAAAAGAACGGAATAAAATAAACGGTTTAGGTTTGATTTTGTTACAACGTACCACCATTCGCTGATATACATATTTCAGCCTCTTGACGGCCTTAGATCGAACTCATGGCAAGCTTCGATTTCCGATTTATATGCTCAAAAGAACGGAAGGTTGCGGATGCGTACAGAAATTTTCACGAAAAGTGGAAATTTAATTATTTTTTCACTTTCGTCAAAGATAAAGCTGTAGGCTTAATATGCTCAGAGACTGTGTCGACATTAAAGGAATATAACATAAAAAGACATTGCAACAATAATTTAGAATAGATAAGTTTAATCAAATGGAGAAAAATTTAAGAAAACAACAGCCTATTTTTAAAAAATCATGTCATTTTATCAAATACGGCAGTAAAGGTTAGTCAGTCAAATACAGGTAAAAAAAAATTAAATCCTTTGTGGTTGGAAAGATGATAAAAGAATGTCTTACTGCTGTTGCAAAAATAGTATTTCCTGATAAAATAAGTATTATTTAAAACATTAGCTGATCAAGATTCACCATTGCAAGGAGAATTGAAGACTTGTCCGAGAACATAGCAACAACACTTTGTGAACGCGTTGCAAAATGCTGTTTCTTAATACTGTTCTTTGTCACTTGATGAGAGTTGCGATATTAGCGATACAGCACAACTGGCTATATTTTTACGTGGTATTGATACCAGATTTAATATTACCAAAGAATTATGTTCGCTGATTCCAATACAAGGAACTACAACCGGCAAAATCTATACGACGATCTAAAGTCTGTGTTGAAAACTTTTTCTTTATTAGAAAAGCTTATTGGTATTTCGACATATGAAGTACGAGCAATGTCAGGCGTGGGCGTAGGAATATCGAAAACGCCATTTTAATACATTAAAACGGTCGCAGGAAGGGAAGTATTCGTTAATCATTCCATAATTTACCAGGAAAATTTGTGTGCAAAACAATTAAATTTGCCACATGTCACAGTACCAATAATTAAACTAATCGATTTTATAAAGTCGCAAGCGTTAAATCACCGTGAATTTAAATAATCTCTGAAAGAATTAGAATCTGAATATGGCGACGTGATTTTTAATACTGAAGTGCGTTGGCTTAGTAGAGGATACAAAATTGCTCTTGGATATGAAGGAATATACATTTCCCCATTTTGGTAATCAAGAATTGATATGCAATTCTGGATTTTTTATCAATGTGAATCAGCATCTCAATGATCTTAATTTACAACTTCAAGGCGAAGGACAGTTCATTTACAATTTGTATGATAAAGTTCAATGCTTTGAGCGCAAATTAAAATTGTGGAAACAGCATCTTTTGTAGAATCATGTGTCTCCTTTTCCAAAAAAAAAAGAAAACGTTAATACTTCTCCATAGAGTGAGTCCTAATACATTTACGCTTTTGACGAAAAATGCAAAGCAAACGGTGTCTCTGTTCGAAAATACGTATGTTTGCGAATAATTATGTTCAATTATGAAATTAATCAAAAATAACCACCGATCAAGACAGTGGTGCACGAAAGTTTTGTAAATTATTAGTAAGTGTTACTTTAGTGGTGCGAAAGTGCGAAATCTCCCAAAAAATTTAAATTGGATCGTTCATTAACAAGGTTCCTCACCCGGATCTAATCTAGTGCGTCAAGTTTTGAGCTCGCAGTAAACTTAAGGTAGTTCATATCAAGTAATAAGCTCCATACCATGGAACTGATCCACTCTGTTGGCTAAGAAATAACTATAAGACAGTTCCGTAAGATTTATTCCATATAGAAAGCCCTTAATGGAAAAAGAAGAAATATTAAAATCTAGAATGTATGAGGTATCTAATGATCCCGAAATGTTGCATAAGGCTAAAACGTCAGAAAATGTATATAAACACAGAAAGTTAACAGTTCATGATTATTCTGTGGTTCAAGTAACAGTAGTATATCAATTTATGAATAGTTCTGTCATTCAGTTGGTAATATCTAAAGTTCTGATGTGACGCAAGAAGGATATTAGTCGAGTTATGGATGCATGATGACGAGTAATTCAGACGCTGATATAAAAACAAAACAAGACATAACTAAGGTCTGGTTATTTTAATAAACATGTCTAAGACAGATCTCCCAATAGAGCATCCTCGTTAACTTGCTGCCTAGACACGTGAACGACGATAGCTAATTGTGTCTGTTTCCATAAAATTAAATTAATATTATTATGAAATATTATTTTTATATCAATAAAGTTACTGAAAAATCTTTTTTACTCTTATCTATATAGACGGGTTTGAAAGTTGAAATGTGTACTACGAGATATTACAGAAAGACACACGCATAGGGATTCATCAATTTTTTAGTGGAAATATTTTTACATAAACAATTAAAACGTCAAACTCATTATTTTGCTCGTAACTTAAAAACATGTCTATTTAGAGATTTGACGTCATCAGACAACTTTTTCAGAAAAAAAAGGACACACAAAATGACATATATGCTAAATTAAAATCTGGGGATAAACAAAAAAGTTATTGCACAATTAACAACAAAATTAATGTTTTTCAATATTGTTAATATAATTTATTTATAAGATTTTTTGAAAAACAAGCCAATTTCTAAGGCTGGCCCAGATAATTTAACTGAATGGATCTGAATAATCCCGGGCTTACTTTCGTCTTTAAGGCGTATGTTGAGGAAATTATTAACTTCAACTATCAGAAGAAAAGTGATTGTAAAATAAACTTTATTTCTGTGGTAAATACATATAAAAACTGTTTAAATTGAACTTAAAATGAAGGCATTGTCTATGCTTTATTAGGTGTTGATCGTCTCTCCTTGTCCCCGCAGCGGTGCGTCGCTCCAAAAGCCGATACCGAGAATGGCGCACAATGTTGCCACTTTTTATTATTTTCAGTAAATTCTAAACAGCGTATACTAATAATTTGTGAAAAATATAACTTAGAAAAGGGGCTAACTGGGATCCATAGGGTCCTAGAACATTTGTTTTTAAGTTTTGTTTTTTAGCCAGTTTTTTTAGCTTTTTAATTTGAATTTAATTCTACGGAGTTATTGTAAATGTTTATAAGATTAAAAAGTGCTATGTATTATTAAATAATTTTGTGAACATAAATATAATTTTTTTAAACTTATTTTTCATTGTGTATTAGTATACGTTTTATAGAAGAAAATAAGCCCGGATTATTGAAATCTATTAAGTCAAATTATCTGGACCAGCCTTAGAAATTAGCCCATTTCTCAAATTATTTTATTTAGCGTATGGCATTTTCACGCATCCACAATAGTACAATAAACATTACAATAAACGTTAAAATTGTCTCGATATAAAAATACTTAAATCACACCCACTTTATAGGCAAACGTCGAGGTTGTTTATATAGTTAATCGACTCGAACCACGCAAACACGAAGTCTTGTGAACTACCCTCGTAGGCTCGTTGGTGGCACTCCTCCGTTATGTGCTTGATAGATTGTACCTCACCGCAGCTGCATGACGGTGATGGTAGCTTGTTGAAGATATTGATTTTGATGCGGTTAAGTGTACACCAGGTCTTACGTGGTAGGTCAAATCCAAGAGGTGTCTCAGTGATTCAAGATATGTATATTTGGTGATCATGTTGAACCCTGTGGCTGCCGCTGATTCTGCAGTTTGTATTGGAGATTTTTTGGAACGCAATCTTGTTATATTCTTTGATAAGCAGATTGAGTCCGCGAAGATGTGGTGGTGGAATGTCGCTCAGCCCTGGTAGCCAATGTGTTGGTGTAGATTTGATTACTCCAGCGATCATTGTTATGGTGTTATTTAGCTGGACATGTATCTTTTTATTCAGCTATGGAATAAACAAGAGTTAAGCCTGAAGAATTGAGTGTGGATTCCATGCCCCTCATATTGTACCGCAAAGCTTCTGAGTGATGTTATTTCTGATTTTTAGCTTATCGGCAACGATACTTAAATGTTCTCTAAAGATTAGCGTTCTGTTCAAGGCCATGCCTAGATATTCTGGATGTTTATTATGGTTGAGTCGGGTGTTATCAAAGTGAACGTTAAGGGTCCTTGACGCCAGACTGTTGTTTAGGTGGAAGCAGGTTACTTCGGTCTTGGATGCATTGGGGCAAAGTCTCCATTTGTGAAAGAAATTTCCCATAACCTCTAGGTCTTCCGTAAAAATATCTTCAGCTTCTTTTAGTGACTTGGTTTGGGTTAATAAAGCCCAGTTATCAGCATAGCCTTTGTTGATGTTGTTGTCGGCATGTCTGCGATGTAAAGACTAAAAAGCAGTGGTGCGGGTACCGATCCTTGTGGCAGACCATTTTTGAGTTGTCTGTGGGTGCTTACTTCGGATCCTATAGTTACTTGAACTACTCTGTCGGTTAGCATATTTTTTATTAATCTAGTTATGAGTTCATAAATCATTCCTTCTTTTCATTCTTTATAAACTCTTTAGTTTACTTTGAAAGCCGGCTTCTATGTAAGTACAGAGAGATAACACCTGGTCTGTGCAACCCCGATTTGGTCTAAAACCTGCTTGCTCAATTGATACAGCTTTGAGGATTGTTGAGGTTATTTTGTTAAAAATTAGTCTTTCGGGTAGTTTATACATTAGAAGACAGTAGAGCAATTGGTCGATAGCTTTTTAAATGGTCAGCTGGTTTACCCTGTTTTAGTATTGCTATGACTTTTGAGTGTTGGAAATCTTTTGAGTGTTGGTTATCTTTAAGGGCGATATCGAATTCTTCAGTTATGAAAGGGCGAGAGTGTTCTTAGAGAGAAGGTTTTTAAATGTTTCTTTATGTCTCGTATGTGAGCTTTATCTCTGGTAACTCTTGATGTTAAAACAATATGAGAACTTTTTTGAATTTCTTGATGTCGAAATATTTTTCAGAAAAACAAATTAAATTTCGCAAATTCTATTCTACCGGTCTGGCCTATTTTTTGCATATAATTCAAGCACAATGTTCAGGTACATTTAAATAAATTTTAATAAACAATGAAAATGTTATTAGCAATATACAAAAAGAGCGATTTTGTTGTTCATTTTTTTTTACTGTCCGATTTTAATTTAACACATCTTAATTTCTGTAGTATTGAGTGTGACTATTTATTTTGAGCAGGATTCTCCAATTGAAGGGCTTAATGTGAAACAAGGACAAGCCACTAAAAATTTATTTCAGCCCTTCGTTAATAGATGGCGCGATAAATCTATGATAACAATATTGCATAGGTCTAATTTTACTCGACATAATAACAAGCGACATCAAAATGGCGAACATGGGCGGAAGCAAATCAGATATTTCTGTGAGTTTTGATGATTCTAACAAGAAAAATACTGAAGTTGAGTCGACGTTTAATGACTGTGACCCTAACTATGTACAATCTAGAAGTGACTCAAGTGATGAAAATACAGCGGTATGTAATTGTTTTGTTAAATGTGGCTTGTCACATTACTACTATTGAAGATTAAAGTATCATTGTTGTGGCTGGTGACATGGCTTGTTATATTATTGGAATTTGTTGTAGGATAATAAGAAATGTCCGTCAAGAAAAAGGACAAATGAAATACACCCGACAAAACTCCAACAAGTCGATGGTGACAAAAAAATGAACACTTTTATTCAAGATCAAAAAGAAAAATTCGACGAAATTTAGAGCAACCATATGTAAGCGACAAAATGAAAAAAAAATGTGCCTGGTCGAAAATTGGGACCGCCGTACAGTTGCACTAAGAAATGCAGAGAAAAGCTTCAAAGCCACGAGAGCAATATTTTTAATGAGTTTTGGAACCTTGGTTCATGGGAGTGACAAAATAGCTACTTATTCGGATGTATAGATATTGTTACGAAGAAAAGGTTCTAACGAAAGAAACAAAAACATCCATAATCGCATAGAAAGAGCAATGCAGTCTATTCCATTATCGGTAATGGTAAAACTAAACGTCTCTGTAAAACAGAATTTTTAAATATCCGTGGACTTTAAGCTTCTAAGGGCAGAATAAATAGCATTGTTTGCAAGAAGATATAAGGATATCTGAAAGAGATAACAGAGAAAACATATTAACCACATGAACAAAATATCTGATTCGCAAATACTAAGTGTTAAAAACCACATAAATTCGATTCCAAAGTATCAAAGTCACTACAGTCGACAAGAGAACATGATGAATAATGTTTATCTGGGCCATAACATAAGTATAGCCAGTCTCTATTCGGAACTATGTGTCACTTGGTGTAAAGAAGCGGAAATTCAACCTGTTAACAAGCATACTTACCGTTAGATATTCTGTATCGAGGATAATATTGGATTTAAGTTGCCAAAATCAGACACTTGCAAGACGTGCGACGAAATTAATATCCAAATAGAGTAAGCAAAATCAGAAAAAAGAAGATTATATCGAGTTAACAACAAGACTTAACTTCCAAGTGCAAGGCTCAGGCAATGCAACAATTACTGAACAGCCCGGTCCAAAATTGATAAGAAGATGTGTTAAACAGAAAAGCATTTTACGTTAAGCATTCTGTGAATGGTACCTACAACCCCGTCACTGTTGTCAAGAAGTAACGTCCAAATGTGCTTTCTGTATCTAATTTACAACAGAACTATATTGAGTTCATTCGGATTGCAAAAAAAAAACTAGAAAATGTGAGATTATTATTACCCTACATACCTTAAGTCTATCATCCCTTCTACAATAGTTTACGAGAGGATGTCAGCTCTGATGTTGCTGATGAGGTCGCCGAGCTGGTTGATTAAATAAGATTTTGGGTATTTATTATTAATGTAATAATGTAACAAGCCATATTTTTTTTAATAAAGACTGTTTTTTTCTCAAGTTTGGAGTAATTTTATTAATATTGTAACTATAGTTGCATAGGGCATGATGCATCGACATATCTAAACTGAAACCACAAAAAAGTTGTTACTGGATTTTATAATATTATTTTAAACATCCAAAGTCAAATATCTTATAAGGTTTTATATATTAAATAAGGTTTTTATTGTTTCACATTAATTCGGATGTTATTGGGCTCCATAAACCGCATAAATAAAAGTCATCCTTTTCAACTCAAAATTGAAATGGCAACTATAAACTTTACTTTATAGGTTAATCTTGAAACTTTTTCTTCTTCTTCTTCCTTTATTGGGTAATATTCCAGGGGATAATTTGCCCAGCTAATTCAGGAGGAGGGGGTATTCTCAACTTGCTCTAGACAATCGAATATGCCCATATAACACTAAATTGAAATTATTTTATATTGAATGAACAATATGTCTAAACTTCTTCTTCTTGGGCCAAACAGTTAGTATAGGAAAGTCTATTCAACACAGGATAAAACTTTTCTCGCTTGGGGGTAGCAACCAGTCTTTTTCTACATAGTCTTTTTTGATGAGGTCCTCAGAGTTCCACAGCAAACTCTTCTGCAGCTATCTACTTAATTCAATAGCTACTTTACTGTGGACTGTCCAAGTTCCTCTTTTTTTTTCCAACGGATGATAGAGAACCCAGGTGTAAAAAAAGAGAATAATTTTTAAGTTTGTGTTATAGTAGATAATATAGGAATATATAATTATAGATTGAATTTGGCTAGATTAAGAAATGTAATCAACAAATTTAGTCTTTGAGAATTAAGATTGGATAGGAAAGAGCATATCTCTATAGGAGTTTGTAGTTTTGTTTTAACCAATTCTTTGTAGAGGTCAAAATTTGGAGAAACATTTATGGGACACTCTAGGATAATATGATTCAGAGATCCAATTTGACCACATTCACAGTACGGGTTGTCCTGAATACCTATGCGGAATAAATGAACGGGAGTGAAACAATGTCCTGTTCTCATTCTAATTACTGTGGTGATATGCCTTCTGTCTTTATAAGGAAATTGATTGAACCGTGGTGATTTGTTCCATGTATTGACTATTTTTCTATAAAACGACCCTTTTGATCTGTTTGAATTCCATTCTTGTGCCCATAGAGTCCAAATTAGCTTTTTAATATAAAATAAGTAGTTTGAATAATGCAATTTAACTTTGGCTGGCATTTTTAGTGATCTTCCTATGTGTGCCAATGTGTCTGCAACACAATTGCCCTTAATATCCGAATGCCCTGGAATAAAAGCCAGAATAATACTGATGTTCTGTTGATTGGCTTCTATAATGCCCCTTTTAGTCATGATAGAGGTATGTTCAGTTTCCATTGAGTAAGTTGTTTTCCCTATCTTTTGGATAGCACTCTTAGAATCAGACAAGATTAATGCCCTCTTGATATCCTTCTCCAAGATAAATTGAACCGCATGATTAATTGCAATAATCTCTGCAGTGCAAACTTGAGTCTGCGTAGGGAGTTTACTAGAGTATGAGTATTCAAAGTCAGGACAAAAAAACACCAAATCCTGCTGAGCCCTTACTATCAACTGACCCATCTGTAAAGATTATAGTGTGAAGTGGATTGTCAAGTGAGATTCTTTGAAATTAAATTAATGCATGTTCATCACTTTTATTAGATTGCACATTCCTAATAGGGATAGAAGGTAATTGATATTCTAATTCAAAATTGTGACACGGAAATAAGTCACTAGAAAATAAATTTGGGGTATATTGGAATTTATTCATGATGGACACTAAGAGGGGAATACTTTTTTTATTCCAGTAATTAGGATTTGATTGCATTGATATCTGTAATTCATTCAAGGCAGAAATTATTGGATTGTTAATTAGCAACAGATTTTTTAGGAGGAATTTAGAATTAAGCCATTCCCATCTGTACTTGAGAGGAATTTGATCACTTTCACCTAACAATGCATAAATAGGGGTAGATCCCATACATCCTGTTATGATACGAATACTCTTATATTGTAATTTATCTAACCTGTTGATTAGCGCCTTGGGACAATCTGATAATATTTGACATCCATAATCTAAATGACTCTGTATCAAACCATTATGAACTATCTGGAGAGTTTTAGTATCACTACCCCAATATGTTCCACATAGAGCTCTCATTACATTCAAGCTACGACTTACTTTTAATTCTATTAAATCCACATATGATTTCCACTTTAGGTTTTTTTGAATAACTACCCCTAAATATTTCACTGTATCGACCCATTTAATTGCATGACCTCTAATTTTAATGTTTGGAGGATTAATTTTACGATTTCCTATTTGAAATATAATTGCTGAGGACTTATTGTAAGATAGACTAAAGTTGTGTTCTAATAACCAGAGATCCATCCTTTCCATTAATAAGCTCAAAGAATTAATTAATTTAAGTAGATCTGCCCCACTAACCAAAATAACCAAATCATCTGCATACTGTATCAGATTACAACCGTTGGGAATAATCTCGTACAAAGATAGGGAATACAGATTAAAATAATATTGGACTTAGAGGGAGCCTTGAGGTAAGCCCTGATTAGTTTTTCTTAGACCATGAATTTGACCAGTTTGGTCCTTTACATAAATATCATCATTTAATATCATTTAATATAGAATAAATGACATTTGCTAGTTGAATAGGAATGAATTAGTTTAGAGTATAAAAGAGATATGTTGACACTATCATAAGCTGCTGAAATATCTAGGAAAAGTCCTACGGTAAATTGATTTAATGAAAATCCTTGTAGTATTTTAGAATTTAGTAATGAAATGCATTCCATGCAACCTCTACCCCTTCTAAAACCAAGTTGCAATGGATTTAAAATATGATTGTGTTCTAAGAACCACTCAATTCTGCTTTTAATTAATGTTTCCAGCATTTTACCAACACACGATGATAGAGCTATTGGCCTATAATTAAGTGGGTCAGTTTTATCCTTTCCATGCTTAACAATGGGTAATATGACCATTTGTTTTCACGAGAGAGGAACCTGTCCCTTCCGGATACATTCATTAAAGAATTGAATTAAGAGTAATGATCCAGAGTGCGGTAAATTTTTTAACATAGAGTATGAAACCTGATCAGGACCCACAGCAGAATCAGTTTTAGAAAAAAGAGTATTGTGATATTCATCAAATGATATGGGTTTCTCAGAATACTGCAGCGGACTGAAAAGTAATTCAAAGTCGCCAGAAATAGGTGAGAGAAATGTTAAAATTTCCTGAGCTACCGTTTCTGGTGGCAATTGAGATAAAAGAGACAATTTACTACCAGAAACCTTGTTAATTTTATTCCAAAGATCTTTAAGGGGAGTATTTCTATTTAGTTTGCTACAAAAGGATCTAAAGCTTATTTTTCGCTTTAATTTTAGAAATTTTCTAGCTTTCGCTATGAATTTTTTAGCCTCTATATAGTTTTCAACACTAGGAGAATTTTTAAATGTATTAATAGCTGAAACTCTCTTTTGTATTATATGAGCACATGAATCATCCCACCATGGAATGTGATATTTGTTGTTATGAGAGGAGGTCCAAGGAATTGATGTGTCTGCCACTGATGATATGTATTCGATAAAATTTTCATAGTCCTCAATTGGAAACGATGAGAAAATACACTCTAGTTTTTTATGGAAACAAACCCAATCAGCCTTTTTAAAATTTCTTCTTTTAGAAACCTGATTGGAGTCCTGTGTTGGGATACCGACATAGCATAGAATGGGAAAATGATCACTAGATCCTGTATCTGGAATGGTGGTCCATCCACTAATTTTAGGTGCCACATCTATCGAAGCCAATGATAAGTCAACTACTAATTTGCTGCTACCAGGACAAACCAATCTTGTTGGAGAACCATTATTACGAAAAATTAACTTAAGATCTTCTGCAGTTTGCAAAATATTTCTGCCATTAACACTATCTCTTGAGCTTCCCCATGCTCTATGATTACAAGTTAAATCACCCATGATCAGTAGAGGTTTGTTAATCGAGTTGACCGAAGAAGACCAGCATGTTTTGGAAATGAGATTGTCCAAAGGACAATATATATTTAATATATTTAAATTATACTTGGGTAAAAAGGTGAGTTGAAATTGAACATCTGAATTAAAACCAGAATTGTTAATATGAATATCTATATTGTATTTGATAAGGGTAATTAAGCCCCCATATCCATCACCTCGATCCTTTCTGATAATGTGATACCCTCTGCATCTAATTGTATGTTGGTTAGAGAGCCAAGACTCACTAATGAGGACAATATGAGGGTTATAGTCTTTAATAAGGACTTTTAAGTTATCAACATTGGTATTATAAGATCTTATATTCCATTGTATAATAGTTAGTGGGGCGTGATGATTGAAAATATAAGTTGTTAAAAACATGTATGTACCAGGTCAAGACGAGAGGGGAATTAGTATTCTGAGTCCTCAGACCCAGATACCTACATCCCTTCTCGCTCCTGACTAGTACTTATAGCATTATGTGATACACTTTTGTTTTTATGATTACCAATCTTTACATTTAATCCACCATGATCCTTAGGAGAAGTATAATTTTTAATAATCAATTCACCAATAAATGTCATAACCAAATCCTTGTGATTTTGATTGAGCATTAATATAGCCTGATTTAAATCTCTTTGGGTCTGAGAATTATTTATAAAGTGACTAGGAGATTCTTTGGGGGATCTCCCATTAGGATTGTTCAATACTTTAGAATGAGAACTTTGATCAAAGCCTACATTTAATGTTCTTTTCCTTTTTGATGGAGTGGATTTTGTAATCTGACTGTAGGAAGCAGAATTTAAAGACAGGGATGTAGTAACTGATCTCCTCTCTTGAATTGAAATGCTATTTGCAGAGGATGGATTAGTTACAAGATTAGGAAAATCCTTAATGTTTAACTTTGCGCTAGATGTTTCCCTTGGAATGTTTTGGTTAGCTTCATAATAAGATAAGTTGGCAAATGATATAAGTTCTTTAATACTCTTTTGTCTTTTACTTTCTTTACATTCAGGATGTCTAGAATCATGATCTGCTGTTTTACAGAACATACAAAATCTACTGCACCGTACAAACGAGGGAGAATCATGATTTGTACCACATGTAACACATCTGTTTTTTTCCATTGCATTGAGAAAGAGAATGCCCACATAAAAGACAATTATGACATTGGAGAACTGGACTAACAAAGGGTATCACCTTCATAGGCAGACCATAAATTTCAATTTATTTAGGGATATTCCTTCCAGAAAAAGTTAAACAAATAGTACCTGTAGGGATGAAAGTGGTTTCTAAATTATTTTGCATAACCCTTCTATTCATTCTTTTAACAGAGATAACTTTACAAAAGGGTAGATTAGTAGAAGTTGACATTTTAATTTCCTCTTCTGACAAAGATTTAAAAACTCCCCTAACAATACCTTTACAAGAGATAAGATGAGTGGGAATGAAAACCTCATAACCTAATTCTTCCCAGTCCTTCCTAAGAATAAACGAATTGGCAGATTGTCTGTCCTTGAATACTACCCCAACTCTATTTTTCCCTTTCTATCAAACTTAGCAATATCTTTCAGTTTTAAATTAAAGATAGTCTTAGCAATACTTAGGACATGATAGTTACCCACATTACTATTTTTACCCTGAACAAAGACCTCAAAGGGCCCCAAATCTGATTCAGAATATAAACTTTTTTCCTTAATGTTTACATTCTCTATTGCATTATTCTTAGGCAGATTTTGACTTATATTAGGGTCGGGATCTGGTGGCCGGTCGGGAGGAATTTCTTCCTCCATAATGGCGAACGTTAACAAAGTTTAAATCTACCAAAACGTTTAAATGTAGTTTGACTATATAGAAGATTAAGAAATATGTAAAGGAATAGGATCACAAAGAAAATGTTAGTAGGGCTCTTACTTGTATTTTTCCACCTTCCAGCATCAAACTTCAAAAAAAAAACAACCTGGAATAACAATTATCCAAGCTTTAATTTCTAATCCAAAATAAACGCAAATTCGTAAAATATACTGTACTTAAATTACAAAAATGCGCAGAAAACTTTGAAATGCGTATTCAAACTTTTAACCTTGAAACTAAAAGTGCACAAAAATTGTGACAGCATTTTAAAACTCTCGTGAAAATTGAATGCTATTTTTGACCATAGTCACAGAATAATAAACAATCAGAATGCCCACTCTCAGATGCCGCCTTTGAAGTTTTTTAGCACGCGCGCCATGTTTTAGAAGGAAACACATAACACAGACATATGATTTGTGAGGTTATGTAATTGTTTATATTTATGTTTAATTTTATTATATTTATGGTATTATATTTTAACAATGTTAATATAATTGTATAGTATGTCTATGATTTCCGTAAGTCAATTAAACCGGGTTAATTTTTCTATGCACACCACATAAACAACACTGGTTCCCTCTAAAACATGGCGGAACGTCTGCGCGAAGGAGATGCGCGTAGGTACTTAATTTTACATGGAGAGTGGGCATTCTGGTTGTTTATTATTCTGTGCCATAGTCAACAAACAGTTTTGTAATTTTTTTGTTTTAGTTTGTTGAAATTTGTAAATTTAACTTTTACTATCGCTCAATTTTAATTAAAATCCTATTTGATTTAAAAATGATATTTGTTTCGGAAGTCGAAATTGAAACGTCAAACGTATAGCTTTCTTACATATCAACAGTAAAAACTAGTAGGTATTGATGTTTTAATACAAATTTCGTGACTTGATTGAATTAACCTGATATACGTTTCCTATAAAAACAACTTAATTAACCTAGTAATATGTATTAAATAAAATCAATATTCTACTTACGTATCACCCAAATTATATTTAGGAATTGACCAAATATACAACTTTCAGGAGCAATGGTTCCAGTGTCACTAATATAAGGAACATATGCCGATATGTGTTCATAGTGGAAAGCTAGAGATGTCCTGAAAATAGTTTAATTAGTTAGTGTTTAACATTCAGGATATTACTTAAAACTTATAATTAAATTTAATGATTTTTTTATACTGGGTTTATAATAAATTGTCTAAAACCGCTTGTAGTGTCAAATAGCAGAATTATCGTTAAATTTGTTCCACATGTTAACAATGCCGGTAAGCCTTCAGATTACCGTTCCGCTTTCGGTTGGTTACAATCCCTGACGGTTCACATTAACGCGTTTACTCATTCGTTTCTCTTTTCACGTTATCCGTAGAGCCACGTTCAATTTTGAATCGCATTTAAATCATATTAAAATTCACGTTTGGCCTGAAATACAAGATGGTATGTTTCTTTATTCCAGGGATTAAACAATTATTACCCGTTCCAAAATCAAAGTTGGTTTTATCCTTAGTCCTACCCTTCTTTTTCCTATTGGTGTTCAATTTATGATTTGTTTAGTTCTTGTCTCCATTTTGTTAGTTAGTTGGCAGCTCTGTTCTGTCATGTCACTTCAATTCTGTAGAAGTGGCATATTTTTATCGTTTATAAAAAAGTTTGGATTGAAAATTCATTTATATTACTAATTATTTTCTTGGGGTAATTTATATTTAATACTTAACCAATATCCAATTTATTTTCATAACTTTTGACTTCTTTTTTATACATACAATTTTTATACATACATAAACCCATTCGCACATGTTTCTTTTAACCTTATTCATCTCATTTTGCAGGTAGTATCTTTAATATAATTTAAATAAGTTGTTTAATTATTATATTTATTTTTATATTATATATATATATATATATATATATATATATATATATATATATATATATATATATATATATATATATTATATTTATTTTATCCTTGCCAATGTGTTATTTGTAATTTAATACTTTCAATCTTCACACGGCAAGAAAATATTTTAAAACATATGCAGCCGCTAAGATTTATTATTTTAGTTTTTTTGGCCTAAAATAAATTGTTCCTGCTCTTCCTTGTTAGGTGAAACTTTGTAAAAACTCGATGGTGTACTATACAGAGGGATGACAGCTACAGCAGAGACGCAGGATTCAATGATTGCTTAGAACTACAACGAGCTTGATCCCGATATCTCCACCAACCTAAAAGCTACTCATTCAGCTACAATCCATTCAGTCAATATCAGAAGCCGTCAGTAAGATGCTCTGTCAACCAAATGAAGCCATACGTATCAATTTCAGATTTCTGTACAGCTTTAAGCAGGATTTGCTTGTTTTTTTCTATTTAATTTTAAAATGTCAATTATTTTTTTATAAAATAAATATGATTACTTAATATCTCGGTTTATTTGTTCCAACTAAATTCATTTGTCCGATTTACATTTCATTATAGGGACCTTATAAGACATCTGAGGGACTGGGCTAGACGAGGCCCAACAATTGGCTACCAAATAAAGTTGTCAGTTTTATTGTTCTACATTGGTTCCCAACTTTCGAAGGTAGTTAGATTGTTCCCCATATGCACCCACCGTTGCTACAACGGTAACACATTAGTGCCCAACGTCTAAAACCTTATGGTTACAAATATATATATATATATATTATATATATATATATATATATATATATATATATATATATATATATGTATATATATATATATATATATATATATATATATATATATATATATATATATATATATGTATATATATATATATATTATAAATATATATATATATATATATATATATATATATATATATATATATATATGTAAAAATTTCGTGCTTGTCCAAACTCATATTCAAAAAACCACTGAACCGAATGCAATAAAACTTTGTGAAAGTGTATTGATTGGTCCAATATGGATATTTTTTATCTCGATCAATTACCTTTTTCTTGTTAATTGTAAATTGAAAATGTTTTATACGACTTCACCTCTACAGTTTTAGTTAATTTTATCTATGCAGTTATAAAATATTATCAATTTATGTTTACCAAACGTCACTTGTCTTCTTCATATTCAAACGTCATATTCTTATACTTTTTTTCATAATAAATCGAGAACGAATAAATTGATTTGACCAATTTTGGTTTTGAAGTATTTATTTAGAGTCCTAGGAGGTCCTAATAAGTGAGAAAATATGATGAAACGCTAAGCAAAATAGTAGAAGCAACGGTTTTATTTCCCCGTACAAACAGTGACATTATACCTACTCTTATACAAAATATTTTAGGTATACTATCTATTGTTACAGTGGTATTTCATTTAAATATAAGGTGACGTTTTTTTGCTCAAACTCGAGAAAATATGATGAAATTGTAAGGAAAATAGTAAAATCAGTTTTATTTTCCATACAAACAGTTATATATACTTTATATCATATACCATCAGGTATCATTTTGTATTAGTTGTACATAAGTGTTTTATAAAATATAATTTTTACGGAGAGTAAAATATTTTTATTTTTGATATTGAAAATTAGTATATATGAAATATGCTTTGTTTTCGCATTAATTCAACACATTTTAATAATTATAAATTTAATGAAACAATTCTAAACAAACTTAAATTTTAAAATGTAATGAGAATGTTAAAAATGTTAAAATCTAATTGAGGATACTATTTTTTTTTTAATTGGCTTTGGTTTGAAACCTTTAGCCACGTAATTACAATTGAATATTAGTATTCATTCATACAGGATTGTACAAGGAGGACACTTTTAAAGCTCAGAGATTCATCAGAGCGGCTTAATTATAACAAACAAAATATAAACCACGGTTAGGTAGGTGGGCAACATATGGTAAACATACAAAGGAAATGTTTAAGCATACGATCAATTTTACACTCATGCCTTTAATTTAATTGAGTATACTAAATGCATAAAAATTTTTCATGTATTTTTATCACATGTATAAAGAAAGTATGCTTTATTATCTCTAAAAAAGTATATTTTATAAAATAATTTATAATAATTTACAGTTGTTGAGTTGCACTTAGGTAATTTACAGTTGTTCTAAGCAATGCATTTCACTTAATACTTCCTCAAAGTAAAGAATAAACTTTAATAGTATTCATAGTAACATCTCAAATTCAAAGTAATGATTCTAAATGAATTTCATTATTTACTAAAAATCGAGTAACACTGTTTTGTGATTTTATAATGTAAATTATTATACAATTTTAGAAACGTAACCATTAAACCTTTGATTTATTGTTTCACGGAGTTTTTTTGCATGTGTAAGTAGTGAAAAATTGTTAGTTTACAGGCAGACAGACATTACCGGTTATTCATCTCTTTACAAATGGGGATAGATTACATATTGCATGTTTAACACAATTGGTTTTATGTCGAAACAGTTCAATTGAACATTAAAATAAGGGTAAAAGTGCAAAATGATCTATATTTTCCAAACATTTGCTAAAAACTGAAGACGGTAAAATAAAATGTATCAATGCATCATGTTTCTAGATAATTTCTGCAATTTTGTTAGAACCAAATATGAATTAATTGTCAGTGTCTTTCCGGCTATACTGAATAATCTGAATAATTACTTTAATCATAATTGGTTCAGTGAGCGCGCCATTTTGGCGGCGAAAAATGTTGATTTTAATGTAATAACTTTCAGATTCAACAGTTGTTACTAGGTGATATGGTATCCTTTAAATCAATTGACAGTATGGTTAATGAAGACGAAGCCATAGATTATCCAAAAGAATTTTTAAATTCTGTAGATATACCAAAGATGCCATCACGGATTTCATGATATTAAGTTAACTCTGTTAAATAAAGTGAACATAATATTAATAGTATAATAACTGCCACAGCAAAGCATAGCCGGGTCAGCTAGTATATATATTTAACCGAAATTTTATGCTATAGGTTATGAATATTGGTATTTAACAATGGAAATTCTATAGTGACCAGTCAATTAAAGTAATAAATTACATTGATCTTATTAGAATCCTAAAAAAAAGGCAAAAATCGTGCATCATTTATTTATTTAACACCTTTATAAAAACTGGCTTCTTTTATGACGAAATAAAACAATACATACAAAGCTGCACTCTTCACCATTAACACGCATTTTAACTTTTGTCGATAAGATACTCTGATCAAAGGATATCGAATGTTTACCGTCGAGTTGATACAAATTTTATTTAAAATTAATTTCGCACACGTAACTATCATTCAAAATCGCCAGTCGCTTCAAGCGTTGTTTCTGAGAAAACAGATCATTCTACAGAAAAATTGCTAATGAACATTTTTTATGTGAAATATTTTTTGGCGTATAGATTTTTTGGTAAATCGATTTTTTCTGTTCCTCCCTCCCCCAATTAGTGGGGGTTTTGGAGGAAAGTCGGGGTAAAAGCGTTAAACTTTTTTGCATCTTTTAGGGGTTTTAAAATTGAAATTCTCAGAAAAATTCAGGTTGTTCGGATAATAGTACCATTCGCGTCATAAAAAACGGGTACAACTCTTATAACCGAAAATAGTGTTTTTCAAGTTGTGTAAGTTGATCTTGTCACATATGTCATTCTAATTTCTAGGGCAACGTTGCCAGTTCAACGAAAATATTGTTTCAAATCAGCGAAAAGGAGGGCTGTGTGACAGACACATTATAAAATTACAATTTCCTTGTGCGAATACCCTACGTTTAAAGATTCTTTAAACATTTTGGGCATTAACTTAACCCTCTGTCTGGTTATTCAATTTATTAGGTACGGTTTTTTGTTGTTAATGATAATAATAATAATACCTATATAAAAACTTTAAACATTAAACATTTTTTTTTATTTAAATTTGGTGCAACTCCGTTATCTGTGATGGCAACAACGAATGGATTTACGAACAATTGTGTTAAGTCTGAACACAGGTTTACATTGCAAAAAAAAGTGTACCAGTTTTGTATGACGGGAACTGTATCTAGTTTAGTACTTTAGAGGTTCAGTGACATTTTCGTTTCTGACGACTGGAGTAAATTGCGATTGATTAATGTTAATATAGAAAATTATATGTTCCTCTTCCCCACTGCTAATTTGATTGACAGTTTCATCTTAATTAAGTGGTTTTCAATATCAAAACGGCCAAAAAAATCATGTAGATCATATCATATGCTTCAAAAATATTGATTGAAATTTTTTGACAATAAAAAAAGTAACTAAATAAGGTATAATATACTCGAACATTGTAATAATCGTTAACATGGTAAATATAATTAAAATAGTTAAGGTTTAATTAGAGCTCGTGACGTAATAGATTAAATAATATAGTTATTTTGTGGAGGTTACATTATTTTTACTATTGAATATTAAAAATATCTTAAATATAATTAAGCAATCATGTTTTTTAGTGAATTGCAAATATGGGTATTTATTTTAACAAGTAAATAGTATGTGACTCTAGTTTGGTGTTCTTTTTTTCGTCTAATTTAATCCAGTGCCGTTCTCTCAGTGCGACAGAGAAAACTGACGAAAAGCAGTTCCTGTATCTCTGTTTGATAGGCTGTACTTGGCTAACTTGGCCCATTAGAAAGAGATGGAGGGATTACTTTACGTCAGTTTCTTCTGTCGCACTGAGTAAACGGTAGTGTATTGCAGCGATTAGTCTATTTGTATTATATGTTTATGGCATAGACAAATAATACAAATAGACTGACTGCTGCAATACAGTCGCGTTCCCCCAGTGCGATAGAGAAAAACCGTCTCTTTCTTATTTATCAGGTTTATCGACTACGTAACCTAAATGATTATTGAGAAGGTCACGTGGTCGATAAACCCAGCCCATTAGAAAGAAAGGTAGAAACTGCTTTGCTTCAGTTTTCTGTCGCATTGGGCGAACGTGACTGTATATTAGCAGTCAGTCTATTTGTATTATATGTCTATAGTCTATGTATATTTCTTACCTTACAATACCCAAGTAATTTTTAAAAAAACTTTAAACAAAGTAGACCTATTTATAGATCTATGGATACAATAATATCAAACTGCATCTGCATACATTGAATGTTCATTTTATTTTTAATTAAATGTTAAGCTCCTGGGATAACTCACTTGACGTATCCGTGTCGAGTTCTTTATCTTCGTGTTTGAGTTTTCTAAGTTGTTTCATCAGTTTCCTTTTTAACTTTGTACATTTCAATTTTAGTGGATGCTCAGATGTACGTGGATGGATTTTGGATAAGAGTTGTATAAATTCTTGAGATAAAAAGATCAAAAGAGCTATTAGAATAGGATACACATCTAAGAAAACAGTGTTCGGAAATACAGCAATTGCAACATAAACACGATA
This sequence comes from Diabrotica balteata, assembly GCA_918026665.1. NCBI lineage: Eukaryota > Metazoa > Arthropoda > Insecta > Coleoptera > Chrysomelidae > Diabrotica > Diabrotica balteata. Next base: position 92,255,976 of record OU898282.1, read on the forward strand.
CATTTAATATGCACAAAAAAGTTAAAGAAGCCACAGGCTTATACAAACCTAGAAGAGTTGGGTGTTTGGCAGATAACCAAGGCAAACAACTGTTAACCGTGGAAGAAAAACTAGACACTTGGAAGAATTATAAGGAAGTAACTTTTGCAGATGAAAGGCAGACTACCATTGAAGACACTGAATACCAAACAGGACCCCCGATTACCATTGAAGAAGTCACGTTAGCTATTAAAAGAACTAAAGATGGTAAAGCGGTAGGGCCGGACGAGTTTTGTGCAGAATTCCTTAAACTTATGGATGAACAGGGAATAAAATGGATAACAACTGTATTCAACAACATACGTAACTCGAAAAATACCCCAAAGCTGGTTAAAGTCGACCTTCGTGACCATACTAAAAAAAGTAAATGCCAAGACATGCGAAGACTACAGAACAATTAGCCTAATGAGCCACTTACTTAAAAAGTTCTTGAAAGTGATACACGGCAGAATATATAAAAAAATGCGAAGAACAAGTATCATGGACGCAGTTTGGATTCCGCGATTCCTTAGGCACCCGAGAGGCTCTATTCGCTGCCCAAGTGCTTATGCAAAGATGCAGGGATGTTAACTGCGATGTGTATATTTGTTTTATCGACTACAAAAAGGCATTTAATAGAGTAAAACATGATAAACTTATAAACATCTTGAAGGAAGTGGGGTTAGATGATAGGAACTTGAGAATCATCTATAATTTATATTACAACCAAACAGCCAATATTAAAGTGGATGATCAATTGACAGAGGTAGTCTCCATAGATAGAGGAGTGAGGCAAGGATGCATTTTGTCCCCGGTGTTATTTAATATATACTCTGAATATATCTTCGAGCAAGCGCTGGGGAGAACTACAAGAAGGCGTATTAGTCAACGGAATGCGTCTAAACAACATTAGATATGCCGACGATGCAGTAGTTTTTGCAGATAGTCTGGACGGTTTGCAAAGAATAATGTCGCATATATCACATATAAGTAGAGAACACGAACTTGATCTTAATACGAAGAAAACAAAGTACATGGTAGTCAGTAAGCGCGAAATAATAAATACACAGCTTTTGGTTAACCAACATCCAATTGACAGAGTGGACAGCTACACATACCTTGGTACCAACATTAACAGCCTATGGGATCACTCCAGTGAAATAAAAACAACGCATAGGAAAAGCGAGATCAGCGCTCATAATGATAAAGTCTCTTTTCAGAAGTCCTGATTTACCACTTGCTACCAAAATCTCTCTCATTAGATGCTATGTATTTTCTACCTTATTATACGGAGTAGAGGCCTGGACACTTTCCGAAGCTTCCTTAAGAAAACTCGAGGCATTCGAGATGTGGTGTTACAGACGTATCTTAAGAATTTCATGGGTGGATCGTGTGACTACTGTTGAGGTCCTACGTAGAATAGGCAAGGAATGCGAGATAATTAACACCATCAAAGAGCGCAAACTAGAATATCTTGGCCATGTTATGAGGAATGAGCAGAGATACGGCTTATTGCAACTCATTCTTCAGGGCAAGGTATTTGGAAAGCGAGGACCAGGGAGAAGAAGAATATCTTGGCTTCAAAACCTGAGAAAGTGGTTTAATACATCGACAACCGGACTATTCAGAATAGCAGCAAGCAAAGTTAGGATAGCCATGTTGATCGCCAACATCCGGAACGGATAGGCAGCGTAAGAAGAAGAAATTCTTGAGTGTCTGAGGTATATTTATTTGTAACACTGATACCATATTTAGCTCCTTGAATGTTTAAATAAATCAACTGTTTTTTCGAAGTTTAATATTTGTTTTTCGGGATTGAAAAACATTGGTTGCATTAAAGACACTGTTGATGTTTTTGTTTTTATTTTGTTTTTTTTTGTTTCTGGTTTGGCTTTGAAAATACATTGTCACTAGATGATGTCACAATGGGGGTGTTATTGCTTCAGATATAGTTCGTTTGGACGATGATTTTGATGTATTTTCCTCGTTTGGATATGCTAAATTCTTCCGGTGCCGGACAGTCTTTATTTTCATTAAGTGACCTGAAATGATTCTGTATATATTTGTGTGAGATGATAATATGGTTAGTGGAGTAAATAAATTTGTTTTAGATAGTACTGATATTGCGTTAACTATAGTCGATGTATCGTGCGTTATTAAGTGGGTTGTAGATGATATAAGGAGATATGATAACGAAACGACAAGGCAAAGGAATACGACCATGTAAAAAGGAAAAATAAATATAAAATAAAGGCAAAAATCGAAGAACATAATAAAAATTAGGACTTGGAATGTGAGAGGTACTTATGAGTAGGGAGTGTTAAGAAACTTGGACCAAATTATGGAAAAATATACAATAGATATACTTGACCTGCAAGAATCGAAACAACTGGGAAATGAAATAGTAAACATATTAAAGAGCACACTGTTCAAGAGTGGTGGGACCAAGAGATATTTTGGAGTGGCATTTATGGTGTGGAGAAAGTAAACAAAGCAATTAAAGCAGGAATATGTTACTTAGAGTAGGAGGAAGTACAGGAAGATAAGTATCATTAATGTACATGAGCACACTGAATATAAAGATTTAGAAACCAAAACAGAGTTCTACCAAAAGCTTAGCACCCTAATAGGAAATATATAGAAATACGATATAAAAATAATCATTGTCACATAAATGCGAAAATCGAAAAGATAAATATATAGAAGAATAACAGGGGTACGAAGTTTACATAAGGAATCAAATAAAAACGGGAAAAAGTTAATAGAATTTGCTACAGAGAACAAAATAACACAAGTTTTGATCACAAAGACATTCATATGATAGCATGGACCTACCGATGGAAAAATAAAAAATCAAATAGATAGATGATATCCTAATTGAAAGCAGACATGATAAGGCAATAATCGATTGCAGGAGTTACAGAGTGGCAGATACCAACAGTGACCATACACTAATAATAGCAAAACTAAAACAAGAACTCCCAATAAATCCAAATCCTGTTAAAGATAGATTAAATTACTAATTAGAGCGCCTTCAAGAGAAGGAGGTTGTATTAGACTAAAGGAAGAAATAAATAAAAAGCTAGAAAATCTAGTCAAACAGGATACAGAAGAAAGAAGAGTGGCAAAACATGCAGACAGCATGTAAGCAGCAGCGGAAAAGTGTATAGGAAGAGAGCATATAAAAAGACGGCAAGACTGGTTCGATGAAGAATGTACGAATGCTTTGGCTGGAAAAAAACAGTGAAACTACAAAGAGATAAAAAAAATACCCAAAATGCGATAGAAAACTATGTCTCAATAAGAAGAGAAGTGAAAAGAATTTGCAGAAAATAGACAAAAAAACAGCTAGAAAAGCAATTCTAGCCCAAGAAGGCTTAATTCTAGTAGAAAAAAAACAGAAAAATTAAACAGATGGGCGGAATATTTTAAAGATCTATTAAATACAGACCAACAAGAGAATCTCGAGAAAAAGAGAATTGGCAAGAAAATGGAGAAGGGACGTGCGAGGAACCAACTTTGAGTGAAGTCGAAAAAATAATAAGAGACTTAAAAATAATAAAAATGCAGGAGAAAGAGGTATCCCAGGTGAGATTTATAAAGAACGTGGCGAAAGTTTGAAGGAAAGGATATTTCATTTAACACTAATAATTTGGCAGAAGGAAGAAATGCCGAAACAATGCAATAGCGCTCTTATTTGTCGTATTTATAAAAAAGGACACAAAACGGAGTATGAATACTATAGAGATATAGCACTATTAGAAGTAGTCTTAAAATACTTGAAAAAATGATTAGGAAAAGTATTATTATTAGGAAAATTATTAATAAAATATGATAAAAAAGTGATTGGATAATACCAGCGAGGTTTTAGACCAGGAGGGGACTACTGATCAAATAAGTATGTTAAAATTAATACAAAATAATAGCTATGAACAAAACTTAAGATTATTTATGCTATTTATCGATTTTGAACAAGCATATGACTCCATAAATCGAACGAAATATCAGAAAAGCTTATAAGGCTAGTGAGAATGAGGCTTAGGAACACGATAAATAGGATAACAATGGAAGGAAGCATTTCACAGTTTAAAACAAGTTTTTAAAATATTTAGAAAAAGTTTTTTAGAATTTTTAAGCAGAAGCGAAAGGATAGGGATTAGTAATAAACCAAACAACCAAAGACATGACAAATATATCAAAATGAAAGGAACAGAGACTGTCTATAGTTTTAAAAAAGTGTCAGAATTACTACATAGGATATGAATACTTAGGACTAACCATAATAAACAAGGGAAAAGAAGAAAAAGAGATAGACAAAAGATTAATGAAGGGAAGCAGAGCGAAAGTGTCACTAAATGTATTACTGAAAGCAAAAAATATGAAAAGAACTGCTAAACTGCAAGTCTACGAGATAGTAATCAGACCTACAGCGATGTATACCAGTTAAACGTCGATTACGAACCAGCAGGAAGAAAAGAAAGTAGAGATCTGGGAAAGAAAGGTGCTCAGAAAAATCTTAGAAGGAATAAACACGGCAGAGAACAGTTGAAAAAGACGAACAAATAAATAATGAGGATGTATCAAAATGTTAAAACAATACTGAAGGAGGAATGAATGGGGAAAAAAGAAGAGGACGTCCAAACAAGAAATGAAGAAGCGTGAGAAATTGGAGAGAGAAAGCAAGGGACCGAAAAAAAAGGCCTGTAGCGCTGACCTATATATATATATATATATATATATATAATATATATATATATATATATATATATACCCATTAAACCACATATATCTTAATCAAATGTGGCCTTTGAATACATACAGTGTGTGTGTTTTATTCCTGTTTCGTAGAAAATATTACCTATTAATATTTTTTACTCATATTGACTGATAATGTACTATTGGTTAAAAACTTATTTAAATAATTTCATCCGTTTTCAATAAAAAATGCAATTTTACAGTTCATAGTACCAGAAGAGCACTTCCAACTACAGCGCAATCTCAATTTATTGAAACTGAAGTAAATTAGAAATATTCATTATACCAAGTAATTTGTTACAATGAGGTTTGCAATATAGAGGTAAGGTTGGTCTATGATTGGTTTTAACAAGGTAAACTAAAATGTTTATAATATTGTTTACACGCAACCCTATTCTGGTTTATCTAAAATTTTCAAATTGTAGCCATGCACTTGCTGGAATGCTGAACTTTTTGACAATGTATATTTTTTTTGTTATAGAATGCCGAGAAGCTATAAACAATGAAGAAAAGTCTTAAAAGATATCTGAGAGTTGCTGTGATTCCTTCATGGAGTACAATGGGTTTATCATGCAGATGTCTAGTTATAGTATGTACGGTGTTATCAATCAGCAATTGACAATAGGCTAAGGTGTCCATTCTTAGTTTTTTCAGTATCGAGGCGAGCAAATACTGGCTTCTTGTTAGAAGCCACTTTCTTGAACAACTTGTCTTTTCCCTCTTCATTCCCCTTTCCTCAGGCGTTGTAGTTGTATTAGTTGAAAAATAAAAAAAGCAGCCGGGTTTCTTCCATAATCAAAAAAAACGTCTCCCAAAAATATTCATTAAACAAACTTTACATAACGCAATATTCTGATTTGAACGGAGATAGAAACGATAGTGAAAATACGTAGTGAGTTTATGTTACGGTTAAAACGCAAATATCGGATAATACTAGAATTACCAAAGGAGAATTAGAATTATTCAAACGAAGTGGATAAAGCTACATATTTCTGAATATTTCGCTGTATTCCCATTGACCGGTAATACTATTATGCTGTTCAAAAAAATTAATGTTTCTAATTTGGAGTAAAAATGAATATGACTTTTATCGCGTAGTTAATCATATCAAGTGCTCAATGCTTAGATATATTTTTTGTACAATAATTCTGTAATAGATTTTTAAAGAAGAAAAGGAAAGCAAATAAAATTTAAACGTTATTAATATTATTTATACCAAAGTTAAGTTTAAAATATACTGCATAATCTATTTGGCATTGGATATATCTAGAATAACCTGGATAAATCAAGAAGTTATCAATGTCCCTTGCCTTTTATCTAGCCAGTTCGGATAATATATTATATTAAAGTATATAAGTAGATAGATAAGTATCCAAGTACAACTAGTTTTACTCAATTTCGGGGTTTACACGTATATATACAGTCGTAGAAGGTAGCAAAACACCAATACTTTGCATCTCATGTAACGTTGACCAGACAATGCCAGTTACTTAAGAAAAAACTTTGTGGTGGTTTTTAGTTGATAAACAGCTAAACCTTCTGGCTGAGTGAAATCCAAAGTATGTGGATTTCTTTCTCGGGCGTCTTTAGAAAATATTCTCTATAAAAAATAAATTATTCATATTGCCTAGTTGTTCCACCATCTTTAAAATTTGTTTTATCTTACTTTAACTTTTGAGAATCATTAAAGATTCTTCTTCTCCTTATTTTTATGTTATGCCTTTCTTGTATCCTATCTTGCTATTTGGTCAAGTCTCTTAATATCCATTCATGTAATATGTTAGTTCCATTTCCGTCTTCGCTATCTAGAACATCGTATAATACTCGGTTTTTACCAGAAATCTCTTATTTGGTTATTTAGTACTGTGTGTACGTATGTTTTTCTAAAATAGTAGAAAACCCTACTAGAGACATAGAAAAACAGTGGAACGAACTGAAGACATTTATTACCACAATTTCGCATGAATATCTAAAATCAAAAAGAGAAAAGAAGCAAGAATGGGCGAAGAAGAGCGACGAAAATTAAAAGGTAAAAATGACAACAAATACAAAAAGTTGCATAAGACTATACTAGGAGACTAAGAAGATAAAATGAGCAAAAGAAGCATGGCTAACGGAAAAATGTATGGAAGTTAAAGCACTACAACGCAAACATGACGATTTCCATATGCACAAAAAAATTAAAGAGGTACAGAATACCAAAAAACAACGCAATACAGGCATGGTTGTAGACATTGAAGGCCAAATTTTGACTGTTATTGAAGATAAATTACGAAGATGGAAAGAATATATGCAAGAATTATTCGAAGATTTAGCGCGAAGTCCGACCGAAATAAACAACCCTTACGGCCCAGAAATAACAAACGAAGAAGTAACTATGGCCATTAAGCGGATTAAAGATGAAAAATCACCAGGACATGATGAGGTGCATGGTGAAATTTTAAAGCTATTAGAATCACACCAAATCACCGCTCTAACGAAGCTATTTAACAACATCTACGAGACTGGTTACTTACCAAAAAGACTGGCTACTATCAATATTCATTCCACTTCCTAAAAAAGCCAACGCTAGAAAATGTGAAGAACATCGATTATTTAGTTTGATGAGCCATATACTTAAAGTACTTCTTACTATCATTCACTCGCGCATATACACCAAATTAGAAGAACAATTGAATAAAGTAATTTGGATTCAGAGCAGGACTCTGAACGAGAGAAGCACTTTTTAGTTTGCAAGTTCTAATACAGAGAGCCAGGGATGTCAACTGCGATGTGTAGGCATTTAATAAAGTCCCACTTGAAAAACTAATCGATATCTTAAAAACGTCAGGACTCGATGGTAAGGATATAAGACTGATCTCAAACTTATATCTCCAACAAAAAGCAACAGTACGATTAGAAAATGAACTGTCCGATATATTCACAGTCGAAAAAGGAGTTAGACAGGGTTGCATATTGTCACCGGCATTATTTAGCATATACTCTGAAAACATCTTTAGAGAGGCCTTGGAGGAATGGAGGAAGATGGGATTGCTGTAAATGGCCAACTTACAAACAACAATAAATATGCAGACGATAGGTACAGTGTTGCTGGCAGATAGTGCTGTAATATTAAAGTTACTTGGGATCACAGCTACGAAATAAAAACTAGTATTGAAAAAGCCAGAAGCCCTTTCAACAGCCTTAGGAAAATTCTCTGCCACTTATCTTTAAGTATCAATATACACATAAGAATTTTGAGATGTTGCGTCTTTAGTGTCCTCCTATATGGAGTAGAAAGCTGGAGCCTTACAGAAGATGCCATAAAACGATTGGAGGCATTTGAAATGTGGTGCTACCGACGTATGTTGAGGGTCTCATATATACACCACAAAAGTAACATAACTATTCTCCAGAGGCTAAGAAAAGACAAAGAAATTATTAACACCATAAAAAAACAGAAAATTGGGTTACTTCGGCCACATCATCGGTAATGATAATACTAACTTCTACAGTTGATTCTACAGGACAAGATTGAGGGTAAGAGAGGTCCTGGACGTAGACATATATTACACATACAGTGGCGTAGATTGTGAGGAGGAACAAGAAAGTTACTTTTCCCTACAGCACGCCTCTGGTAACAGCGGAAAACTAACTTTTAACACTATTTAAAGTATCCTAGCATGTGTAAACTGTTTGTCAATTTGGAACAAAAAATATTGAAAGGTGTTAAAACAAAATGATCTAAAATCATTTTAGAATATTTGTAATAAAACAAATATTTTATTTAAGTGTTTTAGGTTAAATCCTCGTATTTTGTGCTAAGGTTTATTTATATATACTAGACTAAATATACATCTTTGCTCTACATATCATTCATAATACGTATACTTTCTCAAGATACGACCCTGATAATGTTTTAATATCATTAGTTTTCATTTAAAATCCCTTTTTTAGGCTACCTCTAAATGTTTTTTTATTTATATATAAACAAATTATACCTTTTGTTTTACCATTACATATATTTTTTAAGATAATTATAAATAATCCTCGTATAGTTCTTTATATATCGTATGAGTTTAACCATTACATTTTCAAAACATATATTTATGTACCTACCTTCAAGCGGTACACTGGTTTTTAAATGAAATACCAACTGTTCGAAACATCCGTTGATGTAAATATACTTATAAATATTCGTGAATTATGTAATACTGTTAGAAACACTTACGTTATTATGATCAATATCGCTAAAGTAGTGGACGTAATAGCAGGTATATGTTTAATTCTAAACTTCATTGTTCAAACTAGTAAAGTTTTTTGTGTCACACACTTCGGCACATAAATTATTGATGTCACTCAACACACTTTTCTATATTGCAACGGAAATTATATATAATCTTAGTTCAAAGTTTTTTGCGTAATAAATTGAAGGTTAAAATTCCTCTCTGAAAAAAACCTGTTTGTCAAACTTAATGAACGTATAATAAAAGTTAAAAATTGTTTTGTGTGTAGAAGAAAGTATGTACTCGTTAGGACGGTTTGTCCATCGGTTGTCGACAGGTCAGTACATACTAACGCTAACCTTTTACAAAATCTTGATAATTTACGATAACGGTCAGATTGAATGGCATAAATTATAATAAGTGAATGTATCATTTCCGATTTACACAGTAAAAATATTTAGATAAGCTCAGTTTCGGATACTGATTTATCTGGAAGTATAAAGCAGGTCTTTATCGAACTAATTAATTGATACTGATTTCGATAATTTTGTAAAAAAGTAATATATCAAACGGAACTACTATGCGGTTAAAGTCAAATAAGCCAAACTCTGAAAACATGAAAAATACATAATCTGAGTTTAAAAATAGGTGTTAGATAAAACGATATATTAAAAACATTAGAGTATAAATAAATCTTTATAAAAGATTTAATTATAAAAAACCACAAAAAGGTAAGTGGATTTAATATGTAATACTAAATAAAATATGAACTAAAGTAGAAGATTTAAATGAAGGGTCACATAAAATCTTAGTAATTGTAGGTGAAGACTTGTGTATTAAACAAATACTGCAGTCGTCAGAGACGAAAATGCCACAGAACCTCTAAAAATCATACTAACAAGCTAAATTTTGCTAAGAATGTCAATTTTGGGATCCCAGAAACTATGCAAAAGTGTTTACCACTCCTGTCATTGGCTTCCCTCTAACACCTCCCTCATAGGGGGTGTCAAAAAATTCGATGTAGGGGAAAGTGGGGATCATTCGGTACATTTGACTTGCGATCAAAATCTAAAATCTAGCTTTGTTCCACTTTTCAATGTTAATGGGGGATATTATTTTACACATATTTTATGTTACCAATTCACTAATTTTCTATAAGCAAATATAGAAAAATCGATTTATAGATTTTCTTACATATTACCGAATGATAGCCACCGGTGGGGAACATTCATCTATCATTCCTCAACCTCTTGCATCCACTGTTGGATATAGGTCTCCTCCATGTTCTTCCACTGTTCCCTATCTTGCGCCTTCTGTATCCAATTTCCGACTGTTTTTCTCAAGTCGTCCATCCATCTTTTTGGTGGTCTGCCTCGGTGTCTTTTGTCTTCTCTAGGTCTCCATTCTATGAGTCTTTTGGTCCACCTATTATCATTTAAACGTGCTATATGTCCAGCCATCTCCATTTGGCTTGTGCAATTTTTTCTATGACATCTGTCATTTTAGTCCTCTCTCTCACTATCCTACTTGGTACCATATCTCTTCTAGTTATTCCCAACATTGCTCTTTCCATTTTTCTTTGGAAACATTCATCTATATGTATATATAATTCGGCCCTTAGTCTGGTTTATTAAAAGTTGCTTATTTGATACAAAAAAAAACACATTAAAATAAGTAAACAAAGGTTTTTTATTACCATTACGTTAAACACCAAAATGGTAAGTAAACTAAAATTAATCGTCATTAATGTGGTCAAAAATTTATCTCACGTTCAAAGACGAAAAGTTAACATTGAACTTATACACATTCGAAGTTCTTAAAGTTCCTTTACTGATTGGGGTGGTTAACACTGCTGCAATATTTTTTTTTTTTTATAACTGAAATTTCATCAATATCAGGAAACAAAAACTGTTATTTACTTTTTTTGTAAGAATTTAACTACAAAATCGGCATCTTGTAGGGAGATGATTTTTTCTTTGTAATAAATTTCTAGTTTCTTAGGAACCACAAATCTGAAAAGTATAAAGGCATCTATAGAAACAGTATCCTTGTCAGAAATAAACTTCATATCCGGCAAAAAATCTTCGTCGGACGACTCATCTAATAAAAGATCGATACTCGATTTACTTGAACTGAATATATTTCTTTTGGCACTGTTTCTTACCAAATCTCTTTTAACTCATTTTTTCGCTTTTACTCTTTTTTTTTCCATTATTCTTCTAAAATTGGCCGGTTTTCATACTCAAGCGTGACAGTATATGTTGTTAACTTAGATTTTTGGTAATTACTTTTTTTTTTAATTTCGACATTTGCTTTTGGGAAGGGTCTGATTTTATCTGAACACACAGGACTTAAAGTAGAGGATACTGGAGCTGTCATTTCCTCGATAGTATGGTCTAGCATTTCTGTCGGAGCTGTTGTGGTTGATTACCTGTGAACGAGAGTATTTGGTTCCACAGAAAATCCAACAGAAGAATAAAATGACTCTTTAAGTTTTCTCCAAGAGGTGGTAGAGTTAGTTTTTTGAGAACAGAACCATCACCATTTTCAGTGAATGAATTAATTTTTTACTGATTCTCAGCTAGTGGTTTGTCGGTCACTTCGCTTCTTATAAAGTACACTTCGTTAATTATTTGGCGGTTTTAAAGGCCAAAGTCCAATATTTTTGAAGGGGCTTGTAATGTTTTTAATAGAAAAAGCACTTTCATATACACGTTTTGCCAGAGCATCTATATGACTAATTGTTATGACCTTAGCTGGATTTGTTAGCTGCCAGTCATGATGCGCAGCCGATAGATACATTTTAAAAGAGCCGTAGACTCAAACGTCCAAAGTCTGCAACCTGTGAGTGGAATGAGGGAGGAACGAGAGCAGTACGATTCCATTTTCTCGAAAAAGTCTTATTTCTTCCACAGAAATGTTGGATTCGTGGTTATCTACAAGTAGCAAAACTCTATTTTGTTGAGTACATTCTACGTGTCTGACGAAGTGTTTTATTACCTCAGGAGAAACTTTTGATGTCATCCATACCCTTTTGTTTCCAAAAGAAATAGCTGAGGCTGGATATTCATCTTTTAAGTATTATACTGGGTTTCTTATTCTAGGGAATACAAAAACGGGTGGAACTATTTCTCCAGCTACATTTACAATACCAACAAAAGTAATAAGTTCCCCCTCTATTTAAAAGATATATGAGCACCTTGCTCTTTACCCTTAGGAGCAACAATCATCGAGGCAGACTTCACTGTCGTCAAGTCAGTTTTATGTAAGTTCCATATTTCTTCCGGTCTAAACATGTACTTTTCAAGAATGGAGATGGAATGGAAGAATGTATTTGGAGAAAAAATCATCAACGACAGGTTTATTGAATGCCATTGCCCTGCTGATGCTTGTGTTCTCTGGTTTGCGTAAAGATATATCTTTTTTGTGCCTTTTGATAAAGCTTCTTAACCATTCAAGACCTAACAAAGGAACTTTTAATATAAAACAATTATTTTAATAATCGTATGGCACAAACCTGCGATCTTGTTAAGATTCCAAGATGTTGGCACCTAACATAGCGGTATGGAATTGGCATAATCGATGGCAAAACTTCGTATTTGCTTGTAGTTTAGCCCATAATTCAAATTAGAACATTTTTTATGTAAGATATAAATTGTTCTTTTTGAAGTGTTGTAAATATTTGTCTTGATGTATATTTGCTTAAAAACGACACATCCTAATCACTTTCCTTATCAGAATTCTCCCAGTCAGCCAGAATCTCTTCTTTTGATTTCTTCTTTAGAAGAATTTTTATAAGTGATTGTATTGTTAGTCATTTTTCACTATATTCTTGAGCAGCTTTATACTTACTAATTAAATAACTGCTTTATTAGATAGTTTCATTCTCTCTTCATTTATGTCACACCGGCTGGTCTTTTTAACATACTTTTTAGGTATCTATAATGAACAAATATTTGATTAAATATTTTAAATAATGTTTTATAGAAACATTTAAATAAACAAAATTATTATTTTTACATGGGAAACATTCGGCTACCAGCCGTACAATCCAGTTGTTCACCACCTTCACTTTAGACTTATTTTGTGCAGAAAAAATTAGGAGAAAAAGTATTTGAGGTTATGTTTTCCATAATCATATAGGCACAGTATAAATAACAACTGTTGTTGTTGTCTATACTGTGATATAGGTAACATAGCAGCCTAGTACGTATTACACAAATCAAAGATCTAAAACAAAAACGGTGCCTACGACACAAAAAATAAATTTATATAAAAACTTACGTATGCCCGAATGTAGACCTCTTTCCCCTACGCCGTAGAAAAGTATTTCAAATAAAAAATGTAACTAAGATTATTTTAAACAAAAATGTTTATTCGCACTTTTTGTATAGAATGAATCATTCTCTCAGAAGCAACGCTTGAAGTAACCGGTGATTTGGATGTTGGTTAGGCACGCGAAATCAATTTAAATAAAATGTGTATTAATTCGGCGGTAAATTCGAGACCTTTTGACCAGAGTGTCCTATCGACAAAAATTCAAAAGGCGTTTTAAAGGTGAAGAGCAACTTGCTTATGCAATTTTGGTATTTTGCTACAGACGAAATCAGTTTTTATTTATAAAGATGCTAAATTACTGCCCATCTCAGCAAAAAACTTTAGGGCCAGCATAGTACTAGGTTATACACCAAAGATTTGGACAACTCTAAGGGAGGTGAACACATACATAAAATAGAACGAAAAGACAACGCCCTACTTAAATCCTATAGACTATCAGTCTGTGTCATACCTGTATAGATTTTGTGACATAAACTAGTAGTTTGTTACTGGTTTATGATTTCAATGCAAGAGATAAAAAATATTACATAAATTATATTTTACCGAAAAATACATATTTTTAACATTAATAAAAATCTCGAAAAATTGACAAAAAACAAATGAAATAATGCAAAAGTGTGGCAACAAATTTTGTATTCATTGCAGTTAAGTTTAAAACATTAGTATCTCCAGACCCAGACGAATTTTATAATAAGTAAACTGCATATGTTTCATTTTTGATATGTTAAAGGTTATCTTGTACATTAAAAATTGTTTTAAAAATATTTTGTAATGATAAATACAATCATAGAAATAATTAAACAATGCTGGTTAGGTACATTTTTGATATCTTACAACATATAAAAAATTTTATGCAGAAATTGTTTAAACAATTACTTAATATTGTACTATATTTCTAGTTCTACATAAAAAATAGATATTGAAGATGAACAAGGAAGGCCCAAGATTGAATAAGGATAAAAAAATATTCGACGTCGAGCATATAGATTTTGGAAGTAATGATTAATGTTTGTTAAACAAAAAGTGTTTGAATGGTATTAACTAATATTATGGAAATAAACCTAAATTACAATTAAAAATATTTTATATTGGAAATTTCGGTTTCCACTTCGGAAATTGCTCACAAAATAAAAATTAAACAAATTATTTAATACTGTCAATACTTTTGAGGTGCATTCCGGGACTTCTTTATGGAAGGAGGATCTCAACTTTAACTTAAGAGCATATAAAAGCCACTGCATTCAATCATGACAAAAATTATCCTGTTTGTAATTGCATTTTAAATTATGAAGAAACCCCAGGAAACAACTTATGATGCTATCCGAACATGGTAAGTAATGATTATTAGAGATTACTGGTAATATTTACATTCAATTCTAATATTTTATGAATAAATTATTTTGAACTTATTCTTCTTAAGGTGCCGTGCATTTCTGCGTAGGCGTCCACCGTACATCGTCTTGTCAGGTGAGATGTTAAATATTCTGGATTAAATAATTCTGTTTTTAGCAGCATTGCGAAGCATTTCATAGCTGTGGATTCCTGTCCATTATCGAATATTGCGCAGCCATGACATTTTTTTACGTCCGAGACCTCTCCTACCCTCTATCTTCCCTTCGAGTATCAGTTGCTGAAAAGTGTATCGTTCTCCTCGTATTATGTGCCCCAAGTATGCAGTCTTCTTACTTTTTACATAATTAAAAAGTTACCTATCCTGTAAGCCCGCTCTTCTGAGTACTTCCTCATTTCTGATCCTATCCGTCCATGATATTCTGAGCATTCCACGCAGGCACCACATTTCAAACACTTCAAGTTTGTTAATGGAACTGGCCTTTAACGTCCATGCTTCCATTCCGTACAGGAGAACAGGCCACACGTAACACTTAAGCATCTTGTATCGGAGGTTGAAGTCCAATTTGCGATCAGTCAGAAACTTACGAAGCCTCAAAAAAGCATTTCTGGCTTGTTCAACTCTGCTCTTTATTTCATTCTCGGGGTCCCAACCCTCATTCAGCAAACATCCCAAGTATTTGAATTGCCTGACTTGTTCGATTTCTTCTCCAGAGACATATATCTTTGCGTTGGGGTAATCATTTCTCCTTATAATCATTGACTTTGTCTTCTTAGATCATTTAAAAGGCATTGAAGATCTTCGATGTTATCTGCCACTATGGCTGTATCATTGGCATACCTGATGTTATTAATAAATATGCCGTTAACTTTAATACCCTTATTAGAGTCTTCCACTGCTTCTGCGAAGGCTTTTTCTACGTATAAATTGAACAGCATTGAGGACAGTATACAACCTTGCCTTACTCCTTTTTTAATGGAGAAATCTTCTGTTTCGTTGGAATTTTGAAGACGTACTGTTGCTGTGTGATTCCAATACAGATTGGCGATGATTCTTATATCCTTTGCATCCAATCCCAACTCTTGTAGGTATTTTATCATCAATTCGTGTTTTACATTATCGAATGCTTTCTCGTAACCGATGAAACAGATAAAAACATCCTTTCTTTGATCTAAACAATTCTGTATCAATGTTTGCATACTAAAGATCGATTCTCTCGTGCCAAGTCCATTTTTGAAACCAAACTGACTCCATCCACTGACCTCTTCACATTTCTTAAACAATCTAGTGTAAAGTATTCTCAGGAAAAGTTTTAAAAAGTGACTCATTAGGCTTATTAGTCGGTGGTCCTTGCAGAAGTTCGCACGTGGTGTTTTTGGTAGGGCGATAAATGTAGATCGAAGCTAATCTTTTGGAATCTGGCCCGTATCGTAAATGTCGCTAAAGAGCTTGACAATAATGTCTAGGTTTTCTTCATTAAGTAACTTGATTGTTTCTGCGTACATATCATCTGGTCCTGGGGTTTTGTTACTTTTTAATAGTTTGATAGCGTGTACAATTTCAGCTTTCAATACAAATGGTCTCCCAGTTGTGGTGGTTTTTGTGTTCTGTCATCATTGAAGAAATTGGCTGTGTACATTTTCCAAGTATTAAGTATATCGCTAGGGTCCGTTATTATTTCAATTTGGTCATTATGTATACCAGTGACTTGTTTTTTCTTGAAGACACCAGCAATTTCCTTAATTCTCTTGTGAAGATTGAAGCTATCGCCGAGTTTATATAGGCTTTCAGCCTCGGCGCAAAGTGTAGTCATCCAGATCTCCTTCGCCGCTATAATTTCTTTACGAATTTGACTGTGTATATTTCGGTACCCTACTTCGTCCTGCCTGATCTTACACTGCCTGCGTTGTTCCATCATCTCTAATATTTCTTCTGTCATCCACTCATTCTTGGTAGTTGTTTTACTCTCGAGTAGAAAAGTGTTGTTCAATTCATCAAATGATTCTTTTATGGTAGTCCATGACTTTTCAACATCATTCTCAGTTTTAGAGAACCTATTGTTTATTTCCTCTGTGTACGCTTCATTTGTTTCATTGTTTTTGAGTTTTCTAATGTTTACTGATGCCTTCTGGTGTTTTCTTTTAGCTGTAGCGAGCCTCAGTTTGATATTTGCTACTAAGGGATTGTGGTCGGATCCTATGTCTGCTCCACGTAATGCAGATACCTTAGTAATAGCATTCCTGTACCTTCTATTAATTGTCACATAATCTATTTCCTTATAATGCCCTGATGTCCGTCTAAAGGCGACTTCCATGTGTAAAGCCTCCTGGGTGGTAACTTATACCAAGTATTCGTTATGACTAGATCTTTGTCTTGACAGTACTGTATCAATCTGTCCCCTCTGTCGTTTCTCTGACCAAGACCATATTTTCCAACTACGTGATCTACAGCTCCTTCCCCAATTTTTGCGTTAAAGTCTCCTAATACGATGTTAATGTCGTGATTCTTAGTCACCTTTAAGGCTTCGTCTAGCTGTTGATAAAATCGCTCTAATTCTTCTTCTGGCTTGTCTGCTGTAGGGGCATAGACTTGTATAATATTTATGTTAACTTTTCCATGCAACTGAATAAGTATGACTCTTTCGGAGATCGGGACAAAGTTCTTCACGGAGGCGCGCAAATTTTGAACAATAAAGTAAATTTTTGAAGTAAAAAGGCGGATTTTCATTAGTAGAGTAACTGATAGAGTTACTAGCATACTTTCTAGTCGAGCTAACTCGACTATACTTAGTTTCGTAGTGTAGCCGTTTTCATATAAATAGTATAATAGCGCATTTAGTAACGGGAGTATCGAAAATGAACCGTGGTCGCTATATGTTCGCCTTAAAAAAGGCTTTTTGAAACGCTGATAGTCATGGTGCTTCTGCGGTTCTGTTGAAGAGATGGGAACTTGGTGGAGATGTAAAAGAGTACAGATTATGTCTTCAACTGCCGCCTGAAATGTTGGAGACATTGTTAGATACGGTAGCTCCAAAAATTAAGAAATCTGACGTAATCCTTAAAAGAGAAGCCTTAAAACCGCGAATAAAATTAGGAATTACAATAAGTTTTCTAGGTACTGACAGCAGCTTTGGCACTCTGCAGCATTTGTTCTGAGTATCTAAACCAGCAATTTCACAAATGATGACAGAAGTATGCGATGCCATTTATCAAAGCGTCAGTGGGTTCCAAATATTACAAAAACAAAAACATTGAAAGGGTTCATTTAAACATAGTATCTAACTATAGCTCCAGGGTTGACTTAATATATCTTGAGAAAGACTGAGTTGTAATATGGACATTTTCTTGAGGACTTGGTTGAGTAGCATGATTGTATAGAACCTGAGCGATCTTCATACCTTGATGAACTGTATGATGTATCGTCGTCTTCATAAGAATATTCGTCAGTTGATGGCGGACGTGTGTACGTAGGCTGCGGCGAAGGTGAAGAACTCGAGGTGAAGCAGAGGCATGTGTACATGCCTGTGGACGTTATTTAGTTAGAATACCTTGAATTTTAATTTGTCCCATTATCAGTCCGAGTAATGCTAATTCAATTAGCTGCATTGCCAGTGGATATAAATATAATACAAGTATACGCACCTACTACGGATAAAGAAGATGCCGTGATTGAAACATTTTACCAACTTATATCGGAAGCCTTAGCTATGACAAAAAAACATGACCTTACTCTTATCATGGGAGACTTCAATGCAAAAGTGGGATCAGAAAGTACTCTTAATATTACTGAAAAGTTCGATCTAGGACAACGCAATGAAAGAGGTGAACGGTTGATGCAGTTCTGCCAAGAGGAATAATTTGTAATTATGAATACATGGTTTTGTCTACCAAAACGTAGACTATATACTTGGAAGTCTCCAAGCGATCGAGGAGACAATATTGTAAGAAATCAAATTGATTACATAACAGTCAATGAACGATTTAAAAACTGCATAAAATCGGTCAAGACTTACCCAGGTGCCGATATTCGGTCAGATCATACTCTACTGTGCTCTACAATCACAGTTAAGCTAAAGAGAGTCTGTAAAAATCAGAAAACCTCCAAAATATCACTAGATGCACTCCAAGATCCATGCACTCTAAATAAAGTTTCTCAAGAAATTAACGACAAGTTCCACAAAATTAGACTAGAAGATACCAACAACATAGATGATTGCTGGGAACAAATGAAAACGACAATAATCACTTCATCTCGTTGGTTATCTTCTAAGATAACCAATAGTTAAAAATGACTGGATGACACAAGACATCTTAGATCTAATGGATGTTCAAAGGCAGTATAAATCCATAAACAGAGAAAAATACAATGAAATACATAAAGTAATCCGAAAAAGAATTAAAGTAGCAAAAGACCGATGGCTACAAGAATCCTGTTTAGAAATTGGGAAACTGAAGCAACAACACGACAGCTTCAATTTATATAAAAAACTAAAAGAATTAACAGGTAAAAGCAGAACTTATGGGCAAAATATATAACAAGACTCTGGTGGTAGAATTTTGAGTGATATTAATGAGCGCTGTACCGAATGGGAAAATTACATAATAGACTTATTTAACGATGACCAAAGAATCTACCAAGAAATATCATCTAATCGAGAAACAGGCCCTCCGATTCTAATCTCAGAAGTTCAGAAGGCTATCGACCAAGCGAAATGAAGTAAGGCTTCTGGTCCTGATGAAATACCTGCAGAATTGTTAAAACTATTAGATAATGAGAGTGTTGCGACTATTACATCCTTCTTTAATAAGATATACAGCAGCGGCAAATTACCAGACAACTGGTTAGAATCGATATTTATAACTATTCCCAAGAAAAAGAATGCCAAACAGTGTAGCGACTATCGACTTATCAGTTTAATGAGTCACACGCTAAAAATTTTTATGAAAATATTGCATTGTCGCATATATAAACTTTGTGAGGGGATAACTGGTGATGAGCAGTTTGGTTTCCGAAATGGCATGGGTACTCGAGAAGCTCTTTTGTGCATGCGAATACTCTTACAAAAGAGCATTGAGTTTAGAAAAAATATTTACGTATGTTTTATATATTTCGAAAAAGCCTTTTATAGAGTACCACATACAATATTATTTCAATGCTTAGACTCAGTTGGTCTGGACACATATGACATTAGATTGCTCAAAAATCTTTACTACAATCAGACCGCTTGTGTTAAGGTGGACCAAGAGGTTTCAGCTAAAGTTTCTATTAAGCGTGGTGTCAGACAGGGATGTGTTATGTCACCGATGTGTTGTGTTATGCCTACACTGAACCAGTTTTTGAAATAGCGTTAAATAATCGCCGCGAAGGTGTTAAGATCGGTGGTGAAATTATTAATAACATCAGATACGCCGATGACACCGCAATAATGGCAGAGAGTCTAGAAGATCTTCAAACCCTGTTGAATGCTGTAAAAAACTAATGCACTGAAAAGGGCTTAACAATCAACGCAAAAAAAAGCAAAATGGATGGTGGTCGAAAAAAATTAATATCGAAGACTCAGTACTAAGATTAGATAACAAAATCCTGGAAAGGGTGGAACACTTTAGATATCTGGGTAGCTGGATTGACTGCAGGGTTGAAAGTGACGAGGAAATTTCGACCAGAATAGAACTCGCACGGAAAAACTTTATTAACTGGCGGTCTGTATTATGCAGTAGAAGTCTGTCGTTGACCACACGTCTAAAGGTATTGAAGTGCTACGTCTGGTCCACTTTGTTCTATGGATGTGAAACCTGGACAACAAAAAGAAAAATCTTAACAAATTAGAAGCGTTTGAGTTGTGGTGTTACCGTCGCATGCTCAGAATTCCGCGGACAGCACACATATCTAACGAACGTGTGCTAGAGACCGTGCACAAAGAGCGAATTGATCAACATCATCAAAATGAGAAAGGTCCAATACTTCGGTCATATAATGAGTGGACCTAAATATCGCTTACTCCGGTTAATAGTTCAGGGCAAAATCGAAGGAAAACGTTGGGTCGGAAGAAAACAACTGTCCTGGCTGCGTAACATTAGACAATGGACAGGTCGAACGGTCGAGGAACTGTTTCATCTAGCTGCCAACCGAGAATCATTTCATCAACTTGTAAATATAACGATAGCCAACGCTTGAATACAAGCACGGTACATAAAGAAGAAGACCTTGTATTTTGCTTTGTATCATTAAAATCAATGGTAGTTTAGTTACTAAAACACCTACATCTGCACGTTCCACTTCTGAAGCATCATTAAGTAAGCATTCTTGAACATTACGTAGTTGTGCAACGGTCTCACGTAGCTGTATATTTTTTTTTTTTGAAAACTTTGATTTCTTTAACGGTAGTGTAGGTACTTGATTAGTTACTACGGACTGTGACGTTTATAAAATATCCTGTAAGGAATGGGATTAGGACTGAGGAAGAGGATACTGATTAAAAGTTTCTTTGATTATAGTTGATAGTTGCAAATAAAAAATACTTTAAATATACACCTGAGAATTTGTTTTATTTAAATTATCCTGTTTCACTGTTTCATTTTACATTTTGCATAAAATTTATCATGATAGCAAACCATTTTACTGTGGTTACATAGATACCATCAGATAATGGTCGACAAACACTGCAGAGGATGCTCCGAAACGACTTAGGCTGCACCCTCCTCAACCGAGAAGGAAATGTACACCTAAAAGAACCGGAACGACACCTAAGCTATGGGCAAGGATGTTGAAAAAAATAAGGTTACTATTATTCAATGCCACCTAAAACACAAAAAGGTGGCAACGGCGACACTATGCCACCGCCTGGATATAACGGAGGATGTAATAGCACTAATCCGGGAACCTTGGATAATTAAAATCAAAATAACTGGTTTTAGAAAAACAGCTATATATATTCTCAGGAAAATCAGAGCTACCTCAATGGCACAGTTTTGAACCTCAGACGTATCTGCGATTAAAGTGAAATACCCATGGAAAAGGACAAAAATAAAGAGTTGATACTAGTATCGGTCTACCTACCCTCAGATGCAGCCACCTTCTACCAACAAAAGATATTTGGTAGACCATTGTCTCAATCAGAAGGTAGAACTTATTGTCGGCTGCGATTCGAACTCTAGCCATCTAGGTTTTGACAGCAGACATAACAACGCTCGAGGTAAGTCTCTTTATGACTATTTTATTAGAAAATATTTGTATATCTTAAATGGTGGCAACGAACCCACATTTATTAATATTCGTAACCAAACAGTGATGGATGGAAGCTAGAAACAGCTGAAATATCGAATAAAATTCAGAACTCGTAGGTATCGAAAGATATCTATATGTCTGACCACCGCTAGCTAACCTACAATATTAGTCTGGAAAAAAGCCTATCAAATCTCGCGACCTTAGGAGGACGGATTTAGAACTTTACAACTGACTCTTAGAAGTTGCTCTGTGGAATGAAAAGGCTTTAATTCCAGGAACTAATACAGAATTGGAAAGGTATATGGTATCTACCCAAAACAAAATAAGCTGTGCTTATAAAACATCTTGTCAAAAAGGATGGTCCAAAAAAGTCGAAAAACCAACTCTTGATGGTACTTTGAACTGGAACGCCTTAAGAGGATCTCTTAATACTCAGCTGGCACCCACTCTGTAACATAGTTCTAGACACCCTGATTGACCAACTTAGCAGCAACGAGTTCTATAAAATACCCTATGCAGACGATATTGCTGTTCTGCAAAGCGTTAAGTTTAAGAACACAGCATGTGAGAGATGACAAGTTGCTCTCCGACTAATAGAAGCACGGTGCAAGGAATACATACTATCTATAAATCCTAAGAAGACATAGATGGTCCTCTACATCAAAAAATGAAAAATCACGGGCTGAATACCGCCAAGGATTCTAAACTACAGTCTAAATGTTTCTGACGATATGAAAATCGCCTGTGTCTACATTGCTTTCATTAGGCCAATGCCAATTTACGGAGCTATTGCTTGAGTACCAAAAGTACTGCAGGGAACAGCGATTAACAAACTAAACCATATTCGGCGGATGGCTTGCATTAATATAACAGGTGCTATAAAAACAACATCAACTACTGCAATGGAGTTGGTCATTGGCATCACGCCTTTAGACATATATGTCAAAGAGGTGCGATGGTGACAATTATGCGAGTGCGCCCAGCTGGTGCAAACCTTAATGTAGGAATGAGATAATTGAGAACTCGTTTATGGCGAGGAGAGCTAAACGCGCTACCCCTGCTACAGGTAGGCTGCTACTCAATTAAACCAAAGTTTGTCTTTAACAAACCCTACAAAATCGAAACAAGATAGTATAGTGAGACAAACGTGGCAACTGCGTATTGCATATAGATCGATGGCTCCAAAATGAAAAAGTCTCAGGATGCGGGATATACTCCAGATTACTGGAACTATGAATAAAGTGTAGGGTATGGGCAAAAATCGCAGCGTAGCTCAGACAGATCTGGCTGGTATCCCCATAACCTAAAAACGTGTAGCCGGGAAAATTTTAATAATCTACACAGATAGCAAACAAGCGCTACTAACCTCGAATAAACCACGTGTCACATCACAACTTAAGCTTCGGATGGTAATGAGATGGGTTAAGAACAGGGATAGTGAATAGGCATGCAGGCAACTGCATTGCTGAACAATTAGCAAGGAAAGCGGCAAGCTATTTACTGACCAAACCTAATTTACGAGGGATGGAATAAATAACTCGCGCAACTCACACATTTAGGCAGGTCAATCTCGTTCGCATTGTAGATTCTCAGTTAATGTTTGGATATGAGTAATAGAAGGATAACTAATGGGTCTCCGTTTCTTGAATTCACCGTTGGCAAATGCTTTGTGCTTAGATCTCTTATAAGATATGTACTTTATGCACAATAGAGTCAAATAAATATTTCCCAGTCCAACAAAACGTTGTATAGAAAAATGTGAATTTAAGAAAGGTAATTTCGAAAATTTGCTATGAATCTCTACAATATTATCTATGGTTCTCGCTACGTTGGTTCGTTTTTCTTTTTTTTTAATCTTTTATGTAATTTTATACACTTTCTAAAGGGTGTTTTTTTAGAGGTATAGAAACATAAGTTGGTAACACTTTTTTAACTGTTGGTCATTTTGACAGCTGTAAAGGGATTGTTGTTAAGTTTGGTTTTACATTTCAGCATGAATAGACTTGACGCCTGAATAGCGCTTCCAAATTGTACAAATTTATTTTAAAAATTAAGGTTCCGCTCGAAATACGTATCGCGTATCATATTCCATTTTATGAGCAACATAATAGTCCATTAGAGCAAGAAATTTGACTAACCATGGAAAGTCTTTGCACCATGTTTATTCTAAATGATAATATGCATACACAGACAGGTCGTACAGTGCGTACAGAAAAAGTTGTTGCTGCTGTAGAGCATAGCATAAGGAAGACCCGAATCAGTGTATCTGCTATCTCGCACAGTGGTTGGATACGTGTCCATCGACTTTGTGGAAGATTTTGCAGAAATATCTTGCTTTGCGTGCTTACAAAATCCAACTTTTGGTTGAATGGCTACGCTAACAAACAAACTGTGCTCTTTGGAGTAAAGATAATCCTCAAATGTATGTTGATAAACCATTACATTCATAAAAATAACTGTTTGGTGTGGTTAATGGTCTGATGAAATCATTGGACCGTACTTCTTCAAAAACGATGCTGGCCAGAACGTTACAGTCAATGGTAACCGCCATAGAGTCATGATTACTGCCTTTTTCAGTCCACTGTTAAATAAACATGATGTGTAGGATCTGTCGTTTTAGTAAGACGACGCAACATGTTACATAGTTCGTGCCACCATTGATTTATTTAAGGAAACGTTTGATAACCGCATAGTTTCACATTTCGGACCATGATTTGGCTTCCAAGATCCTGCGATTTAACACTGCTAGACTATTTTATGTGGGGATATGTAAAGGTGCTAGTATACTCCGATAAGCATGAATCGATTGACCAATTCAAGGACAACATTGTCCGCGTTATTGCCGATATACGGCGACAAATATTGGAAAAAGTGATCGAAAGTTGGACCTCCAGTTCAAAGTCAATTTACTATCATTTGGTAAAAATCATTTTTGTTTTATTCCATTTCAAAATTTTATACCTAATAATATACAAAATTTTCTTAAAAATGTAAAATAAACTCGTTTGATTTTAATATTCTATGTATTATCTTTTCGTTAATTAAAATAAGAATAAACTGCATTTTTTTCTTTTGATACAAAATTTTCAGAATTCAATAAAATGACACTACTGATGAATGACTATACAAATATTATACAGAGTTATGTTTTAGTAGTATTTAAAACAACCTGTACCTTTTGAAATTCTGGAAATTGGCTAGAAGGGTTGGATTATTTAAAATGTATAGCATAAGCTGTGGTAGTATTAATTAATACTTATAAATTAAATAATAAATATCCCAAATAAAGAAATCGCTATCATCATGGGTGATTTAAACTCAAAATCGGTGTTACTATGGCTGACGAACATATACGAAATATTGTGGGTAGATATGGAATAGGTGAACGCAATTCAAGGGGAGACCGCCTTATCCAGTTCTGCGTTGACAATGACTTGACAATAATGAACTCTATGTATAGGCACCACCCCAGAAGATTGTACACTTGGAACTCACCTAACGGACGACACCGAAATCAGATCGATTACATAATGATTAAACATCGCTGGAAAACATCTATTAGCCAATGTAAAACACGACCTAGCGCTGACTGCGGCTCTGACCACCAACTTCTTGTTGCAACGCTAAAGCAAAAATTCAAGGCATGTGCTAGGATCCGAAACAAGAGGATATCAAAAATAAAAGATACACAACAATTTAAAATCCAATGTAATGAAAGATTCGAAAATATTTTATCAACTATCGTCACTCATGATTCCGAAAAGATTTGGTTATCTTTTAAAAATACCTTGATACAGACCTTGACTGACTGCGAGGCACAGTCTAATGCCGTCTCAACCGGACCAAAAAAAGTGTGGATGTCTGCAGATACTTTTGACCTCGTTGAAGAACGTAGAAAACTTAAAATTGCTGGAATCGAGAACCCTCTCAGGAATTCCCAGTACCGACAGCTATCTAGAGCTATTCAGGCTGCTTGTAGACGAGACAAAAACAAGCATATAGAGTAAATCTGCAGAGAAATTCAACTACACGCCGACACAAATAACACCAAAGAACTCTTTGATAAAGTCAGACAACTCACACGTAAATTCAAGCAGAAATCTTGGTCTATCAAAGATGATGAAGGTAATGTACAGACGGCTTTGGACAAGGTTATTGATGTTTGGAGGGCGTATTGTAAGTCTTTATACGCCAATACGGACCAGATGCCAGCGGACGCCCCGTTTGTACCTGACTGCCAGACCTCCACTTTCCATTCTCCTTCAACAGAGACACACCACACTAGTTTTGAGTCTGAACCTGACATACTTTTTTCCGAGGTGGAATTCGCTTTAAAAAGACTTAAGTTAAACAAAGCAGCAGGATATGATCTCATTACTGTAGACGTCTTGAAGCATCTTCCGGAATGTGGAGTGAAAATATTACATCGATTGTGCAATGAAATATGGCACACAGGCGTCTGGCCTGAGGATTGGAGAAAGACCCATAATCATACCTCTTCATAAGAAAGGTTCAACAAATAATTGTAACAACTACAGGCTATTAGCTCTAATATCACACGCCAGTAAGGTGATCCTCTACATACTGCAACGGCGTCTAGAAAACTTCATAAGTTGGCAAATAGCACCTGAGCAGGCTGGATTTGTAAAGAGCAGAGGTACTAGAGAACAAATCCTTAATGTACGAAACATCATAGAAAAAGCCAGAGAATACCAGATCCCGATATTTATATGTTTCGTCGATTATACAAAGGCCTTTGATAATGTTAGATGGGACAAACTATGGAACATATTGACGACAATGGGTGTACCTAAAAACACTTGACTCACCTTATTAGCAAACTGTATCAAGATAACCTGGCATATATTCGAATGGACGGATATCTGTCTGACAAATGCACTTTGGAGAAGGGAGTACGCCAAGGATGCGTTTTATCTCCCTTATTATTTAACATCTATTCGGAGTTCATAATGCGCAGAGTTTTGGATGGTTGGGAGGGAGGAGTAAACCTAGGTGGTGTTAAGATATCTAACTTGCGTTTCGCAGACGACACTACACTTCTAGCCTCTACTCCAGAAGAAATTATTAAATTATTAAAAAAACTCGAGGTAGAAAGTGCTAAATTTGGACTCATGGTTAACTACAACAAAACCAAAATCATGGTTATTGATCGCCAACAACAGTTTCCTGAAACCCAAACTATTGCGGGATGCGAGGTAGTCTCATCTATGATATATCTTGGAGCTCTAGTTAACAACACAGGCAGTTGTGAATCCGAAATTAGAAGACGCATTGATCGTCAGCCAAGGACGGTCTGGCGTGATCGTCACATTACTATGACAAACAAAAAGAGACTCATTTCAACTCTGGTCTATTCCATATTTTACTATGCATGCGAGACATGGACAGTCAAAGAATCAGATCGACGACGTATAGACGCCTTTGAAATGTGGACATGGAGACGCCTGCTTCGAATTCCATGGACGGCTCGCCGTACAAATATCTCGGTTCTGGATGAAATTAAACCGGATCAGCGTCTCTCCAGTACCGTTTACTCTAGAATTTTAAAGTTCTTTGGCCATATCCATCGAAGTGATCACAAAATGGAGCGGTTGGTGGTCCAAGGAAGGCCTCAGACTCAACGCCAACGCGGAAGATCTCCACAGCGATGGGCGGACATTACTAAAAAGCTTCTCAATAAACAGTATACTGAGGCAATACATATAACTGATGACCGCGACCAGTGGAGAAATATTATCAATCAAACTGTCCGAGCTGCTGAAGCCCAATTATGAACCACAACACATCTACTAAGATGTTAATGACTGTGATGATGATGAAATAATGAATTAAAAACATTTAATTTTTGCAAGAGAATTTAAATTTTTTACATCTATGATTCACTATAAACTAAACTTAAAACTTATAAACTTATAAACTAAACTTAATAGTAAAATAAAATGAATTCGTAGTAAAATGTTTTTTGAATAAAAATTAAGTAATCGTGTAGAAAAAAATAAATATGCCATTGTAATTGAGTATTTGTCTAATTTGTAAAATTTTTATTAGAGTTTTCAAAAACCCGGGTGATTTTTTTTCTGTAAACAAAAAGAACTAATTTTTTATAGCCAGCTGATTTTTTCCAGTTCTAATAAATCAGTTGATTAGGTAATAGTTATGTAACGTTTTAGTAAAATATAAGACACATCGAAGTTAACGTTTAAAAGTTATGACAAATAGAAATTTCAGTCAAAATTCACAACTCATCCTGTATATTATTAAACAATGGAAGCAGACACTTATTGTTGGTCATTTGTTATTCGCTTTTTATTTTTTTTATTATTTGTAATTTGTGAAGTTTTAAATAGAAACGTTTTTAATTCCTGGGATTGTCGGTCTGGTATAAATAAAACACGCTACACATTTGCGATGGAATACAAACGCAAGCAGGGCCTATACAATTATAAATTGTAATAAGTAATTTTTTGTAATTAAAGTGCTTATTGAACTTGGATAAGCTTTAAGCAATGGTCGAAACATTTAAGCAATAATAAAGTGTTTTACTTGTAACAAAAAATTCCAACTGTAAAATACATCAATACACTTTATCAATACAAAATTCATATACCTGCTACATAGAATTAATAAAATTTTATAACAGATCAAAGTTCTTCAATCCAATGAATCAAATAAGAGCAACTGTTTCTATTCACGAACCGATAACTTTTCAAAACACCTCTATCTCCTTCTGGCTGTCTTTTGAAAAATTTAAATCAAAATTTAATCTGCAAATTGATAGGGCTTCATTTTCTTAAAATCCTACTTCTTCTTGTTGAGAGTACTCTTCTCCTGGATCGATCTTTTGCCAAAGAAATTAGTTTTTATCGAAATAAAATAGTGGCAATCAAATGCTGCTTACAACTCTCCAAATCTGGTGGCTTCTCAAAAAAACATCAACAGCCTTGCCTTAGATAATTTGTTGTATTTAATGCAAAACTTATAATTTATTTGAAAATATCTGTTTTGCACTTCTTGGCTACTACCACAAAAACTTTCCACCAAACCGGCAAAACTACCAAAAATTTATTTTCCTTTTATGATTTTACGAAGAAACTCAAAACAACCTTTCTCTTATAAAACTCGTATCGAACTCACACTAACATTGTTTTCTTTCATACCACTTTCTAAAATCTCTTCCTTAACCAATCAACACACTCCAATAAGAAAAATATCTTTCCCATCCTTTCTTTCGGCCAATTATCTTCCTGTCTTTTCCATTCGTTTTATTATACACACAACATACTACCCACTTCTGGCTTGATAACAAAATTTACGTCATACAATCATTTGGAATACCACTAAGTTAAACTCTACTGTTGTTGGGGGTCTTAGACACCAATTTCTCTTTATTATGGTGACTGATGGTCACATTGTTTTCCGTTTTCAGTCCCGTTCTCTGTACCACACATTATGACTAACTAATCATCTCAACCACCCACAATAAAAACAGCCAAAATCGAATACCTCGGTCACATGATGAGGAACAGCGAAATATATGGACTGCTGCAATTAATCTTGCAGGGAAAAGTAGAAGGAAAACGGGGACCAGGAAGGCGAAGGATTTCCTGGCTGAAAAATCTACGAACGTGGTTCAATACAACAACCACAAATCTTTTTAGAGCAGCAGTGTGCAAAGTGCAGATTGCCATGATGGTCGCCAACATCCGAAACGGATAGGCACTACAAGAAGTAGAATCATCTCAAAAGTATCTCAGTGACTTTACTCACAGTTTGTCTTTTTAAATTTTTATATTCTTTCAAATCAGTGCTATCAGTTGAGACGATTTAACCTAGAACGGCCTAGTGGATGCGCTCTTGTCACTCTGATCTCTGTCAATACCGAGAACGTCTTTAAAATAGTTACTTCTCTATTATCCTCCTTTATGGTCTATCAACCTTTGATGCTTTACCTCATACCTTCTTGTCAGATGTTTACTAGCAAGATCAGGAACTTGACTCCCTAACCCGTTTCTCTAACTCATCACTTTACCCGCTTCAGTTCAAATTTTCCGCAATCAGATTATTTAAATATGATCTATAGTTGCTACATTAGTTAATTTTTCTTCCAGAGTACTTTTTATATCATGCTTATTTATAATGTTTTGCTCTCATGTATTTAGTATATTGCTCTGACAGAAAGGGAATACTTCACTTATCGTCCGCTTATGGATTAGAGTCAAAAAGTTGTCAATGTTTTAGCTCATTTAAAAATAAAAACTCATATACATAAGGGTCAAATAACCACTTGAAAAGGTCAGTACACAAATATATTAATATCTATTATAGCTAAGTATAACAAATGTTTTACATAAACCAATAATGGAAAGAAAAAGAAATCATTGCTAGACCAACATTTTGTTCAAAGAAATTAACATTTAATCGAAAATAAGTATTGCCTGTACATACTGTTAACAGCTCCATTATAGCTAATATTTATCTGATCTATAATGTATCATCATTCTAGTTTGGATTATAATAATAATAATAATTAGAATGTAGTAGGATTTGCAGTATAAAGGATCAGAAATAACAACAGAAGATCTTAAATTCAAATGTCAACTTCACCTGCTCGAGAGGTAAGCTATAAGTTACTTGGTTACAAAGCCTACTCTGCTGGTCACACGCAGAATTAAGCAAATGTAATTTGATTCCCTATTAATTTAGGTGTAGGGTTATATTACAAAGGTAGCACGTTTTATCGGAATGACCATATCGAGCGTCATAGACGGTAGATAGTTCTTAATAACTGGTCCTAATAAGATAAGCACATCAAAAATATCTAAGAAACACAAAGTTTTTTTCTCATATATTTTATACATTAATAATGATTGGATTTTAAAAAGTGACATACCGTTTTAATGCCTGACAAGTCAACAATAAAATCAGCTTAATTTTAGTGTACTGTGATTTCTTTATGATAAAATAATCAAAGAAAAGTTAAGAAGTTCACTAATTTAATGGAAATTTTTAACAAAGTCAATATAAAACATAAAAATCTAATAAAAAATGTAGTTAATAATTTGTGTTTTCTTCGACAGCATTAATTATAGCTTGACACCTGCTTGGCATGCTTGAAATTAAATTATTAATTTCGTTTTAAGGCAATAGGATTCATTCCTGTTTAAGAAGATCTTGAAGACCTTGTCTAGTATAAACATTGTGCAGACGAGGAGCAATCTGTGTCTGAAGCATATCCCATACATGATCCATAAAAGATTAAGATCTGACGATTCTCCTAGCCACAATAAAAATGTAATATCCTCATTATGAAATCAATATCTTACTATTTCTACAGTATGTGGCCTTGCATTATCCTGCACGTAACGTAAATCAGGACCTGCAGCAGTGGAAAATTAAAGGACAACGGGTTTTAAGATACGATCAATATATTGAAATTAATTCATAGTGCAATCTACAAAAAAGGGAACAGTTTAATGATGAAAAATTATTATCACATCATAACTTGTAGACCACTATATGGACGAAAACCCTGAACATGCCTGAGTCTCTATTGTCAACCAGGTTCTCTCCAAACTCGCCTTTCCTGAATTAGGGTAGAGACAAAACCTAATTTCATCTATAAATAATACAGAACTCCATTCTTATAAACCTTACTGCACATGTTCTTGTGCCCGCTTTAATCTGAGTCCACGTTTTCTATGACGTAACATGATGAGAACCCTCAATGGACGTCTGGCGTACACAAGATCTTGAATACCTTGTCTAGTATAAACATTGTGCAGCTTTAAGATGTGGTATTATTGTAGAATGTGGAAAATATCATGGACGCAACAAGTTACAAACATGGAAACATTAAGAAATATAATAAAAGAAAAAGAAATAGTCGCCACTATAAAGGAAAGAAAAATGAGCTACTTTGCTCATTTTTCTTTCACTTTCCCTCCAAGGGAAAGTAAAAGGAAAATACAGATCGAGAAGACAAAACACGTTCTGGTTAAAAAATGTAAAGCTGTGGAGTGAAAAAATAACAATAGAACTCTTCAGAACTGCTGAAAATCGAGTAAAATATGAGCCATGATGATCGCCATTGCCCTTAAAGGTTAAGGCACACGAAGAAGAAGGTATGCGTACGATTATCATAATATCGGACAACCTCCACGATGTTCAAAGGCTAATAAACAAGATAGTTAAGTACGGATAAGAATATGGACTATCGATAAACATCAAGAAAACTAAATATAAGTATACGGATAACAACAGAGTTAAGCTAACTATTTTCTAGACTTAGATCTATGGAAAAAAGCGTGATGCCTTAACGCGGCGACTACTGGGAAGCTAGAAGCTATAAAACTGTGGATAGATTGTAGGCAGAGCATGTAATAAACAACGAATTCATGAAAAGACTTGCTAAAAGAATGGAATGTCATGTATGGTGAGACATCGCATCTAAGATCAAAATATATATCTTCTTCTTATGGTGCCCTATCCAATTAGTGGATGTTGGCGACAATTCTGGCATACTCCTTTCGATCTTTTGTGGCTATAAAGAGTGCATGGGCATCGAGGTTTGTCCAATCACTTATGTTTTTAAGCCATGATTATATCTTTTTTCCGATGCCCCGTTATCCTTCCATCTCAGAATATCCATAAAGATTTCCAATCTACGTCACGGAGATAGCACGTAAAGAAGAAGAATTCCCTATATACTCGTCAACCTGCCTATGAAGCACAGCTAGTTACCCCAGGTAAGTAGAAAAATCTTGCTCTGAACTTTCAGACAGCCCCATGGATTCTGAGGGTGATAGAAATTCGATATCAAACAACAGCAATTGACATATAAAGCATATATAGAAACAACACGTAACTGAGTGTGTATAGCTACATTCAACATACGGACAATAAGTTCAGAAGTTAAATTGCTATAATTAGAATAAGAAATCAGCAAAATAAAGTGGACAGTAATAGGTACGATAGAAATGAAAGAAAAGTGGTTAGCAAAAATGCTAAAAATGGTTTTTATCAAAATGTATAGAAGTATGTGAAGTACACTTAGCTTAGCTAAACGCTCTCATGGAATTAATATTAAATAAAAAAGAAAAATAGAAATTAGAGAAGTACAGACTAATCAGTGTTGTATAATATTTTTGTAAAATAATTACGTTGCGAATAGCAAACAAATTAAATAGCTATCAACCTCGAGAACAGGCAGGTTTTAGAGAGGGTTATATTACCATAGATTATCTACAAGTAATAAGAATATTAATAAAAAAATCAAATCACAAAAATAATATAACCATATGGATAGCCATGTAGGTGTAGTGACTATAACTATTAACTATAATGAAACATCGCAAGTTACTTCAGAATAAAAACAGAAAAAATAAAGATAGAGGACTTAGGCAAGGAGACCCTGTTTCACTCAACCGTTTTACTTTGGTCAAAGAATTACGAAAGTCAGCAAAAAACTGAACAAGTTGAACGGATCAAAAGAAATGGATTTAGGAATAAATATATCCACAAGTAAATATCTACCAAACAAGTTGTTATAAGTTAAAATTAAACAAGAAAAAGAAAAATTGTTCACAGATTAACTTTTACACTACCAATACTTTAAGCATTGTAATCGTTAAGAAGGATGAGTTTTCAATTAAAGTTAAATTCAATTTACAGTTAAAAAAAATGTCAGGCTAATTATTCTTTACCAAAGCCATCTAATTAAGTAAAAAAAAACAAATAAATTGTTGAATATATATGAGAAAATAACTCTCGATAAACACTCTAAAAACCAAAAGGTTTGACCATTATGTAATGCCAGTTCTAACGTATGAACTGAAATGTGATCTGGTAACAACATAGTAACTTATAAACGCATGCAATCCAAAAACTTGCTACGTGAAAATGGAACTTAGCAGTTCACACAGATGGATAAAAAAAGAACAGAAACGAATGGACACACTTAGAGAGGCTAAACTCCTACAATGGATGGAATAGCTGACAATGGTAATGATGAAGGATTTGGTTATCAATATTATAAGAATATACCAGCATTAAACATTATTAAATTATTATCACATCGATAATATATCAAATATAGTTTAAAATAATATATTCA
The DNA here is from genome assembly GCA_918026665.1 of Diabrotica balteata. Lineage (NCBI taxonomy): Eukaryota > Metazoa > Arthropoda > Insecta > Coleoptera > Chrysomelidae > Diabrotica > Diabrotica balteata. Next base: position 92,290,000 of record OU898282.1, read on the forward strand.
TAAAAGATTACGATTTGATGTCGATATTGAGAGTAAACTATATATATATATATATATATATATATATATATATATAATATATATATATATATATATATATATATATATATATATATTATATATATATATATATATATATATATATATATATATGTATATATGACCGAATATTTACTGTCTTGAGATAGAATCATGAGTTTTGCAATAGAATTACCAACAACGGCATTGTACTTCCATGATTAGATATAATAAATTATTTGACGTTTGTAAGACCAATCCCGTAGACATTGTTCTAAAGCTATTTTCTTGTAGCATTACTATTTAAATGGGAATAAGCCACAATTAAAGGTTAAAGTAAGCTTATTTCATTCCACTTCGAAAATCGTTCTCAAAATACAAACATTAGTAAATTAAACAAAATAGGTTTTTTGTTACTTGGTGAAAATTTCTTCTAATAATTTAATTTTATCTGACTAATTTATATTGACAATTCAGAAATACATTATACATTGTAAAGTAGATGAATTTAAAATGATATTGCCAATAGTGTTGAGTCCCGTTCATGGGGCGACTTTACTTGTAAGATAGGTCATTCGATTACATGTAATCGACTCAGAATATCCGTTAAAAAAATTGTTGCATGTAATTCGTCTTTAAAAAGACAAACACATGCCATGATGACAGTAAAATTCTCCTGTTAGTAATTCCATAGTAAATTATGAGAGAACACTAGGAAAAAAACCTCTATATGTTACTGACTTACTAATACTGGTATTTTCCTTTTAATAATTTCCTCTTTTAATATGGGTTACCAGATCCTACTACATTCTGCCGAGCAATTTGCGACGCAATTGTTTCATTTAGCATAATTCAAAAAGCTTCTTTGATTTTTCTCTTTATACCATCCATTTTTTTAGGACTATATTTGAATCATTTAATTGAACCCTATGTTAATTATCCCATGCATGTTTACATATTTGAGATTTTTAATATAAGATTGATGTTCACTTACTCTAACATTTAATGGCCTTGATGTTTCACCTAAATAAAACTGATCGCATTCACAACGTATTTTATAAATACAATTCTTTGTCCTTTCTTATTCATGGTTTTAGACAAAATAGATCTCAATGTTTGTTGTTTTGAATGTTGTATTTATTTTATATCCTTTTAAGTTTTTCTGATAATCGTTTTATGTATGGTATTGTTATTTTCTTTGTATTATTCCTTGTGTATGCTGTAGGATCTCGTTAAAAGTTGTTCTGTTCTATTCGGTCGATTGTTGAAAATTCCTTATTTATAAACGATAAATGATAATCATTTTTTAATGAAACAGATGTTAACAAATGTTTTTTCTCCAAGAACGAATTTTCGTTAAAACAATCAATTTTGGCTCTATCGTATAAGATTTCATGATTCCCTTTTTAATATTAATATTGTGATTTGATTTAAAATTTAAATAAATATCTGTTGGTGTGTGTTGGTTATCTATACATCTGAGTAGATATATATACCTACAATCCCGTAGAGAGTATCATTATTTTTCTGACCAGCGTTCAAAGGTTATGTCGATTTTATATCTCAAATAAACTATTCTCCAATAAAGTCTTCTCAGAAAGACATCTCAAAAATAGTGCCAGTACTATTTTAAAGGTTTATACTTTAAATATATTATATGTATATATTTTCATCATGAGTGAGCAAAGAAAACCTTTTAGAAAAATTTTTCTAATTTTACATAAATAAAATTAATATACTTTGTTATTATATTTTATATGTATATATATATATATATATATATATATATATATATATATATATATATGTATATATATACAATATGTTTTGCAGTGTATAAAACTCGATAGTTAATGAGTATTGACTGTCATAAAAATCAAAATGTAACCATTTGTTTACTAAAGTACTAAACAAACTATATAAATATGTATTTCTTTCCTGTGCACAAATTACGCATTATTTATGTATGTGGTGATTATTATCGTTCGTAACCAGAATTTTATAAACATATAGCAAACATAAACGAATTTTACAGTAGTTGTAATAATTAATAGTTAACATGGGCTCTCAAACAGAATATAGACACCTGCAGAGAAGAATAAATAAGGAGATCAAATTAGCCAAAGAAAAATGGATGAGAGAAAGGTGCGACAAAATGGAGGATGTACTATCTAAACACGACTTATTTAATGTAAACAAAAAACTAAAATGAAACAATAAAACGCTGAAAACTTTGTTTTTAAACTTGCACAAAAATTTATTTTCTCAAGTCAAGAAAGGCAATCAGCCAAAACAGCTGTAGTGATAAGAGTTAAAATAAATTTTTGTGGAAGTTTAAAAACAAAGTTTTCAGTGTTTTATTATTACATCAAATGAATTTCCATCAAGTAACGGTCGAATCTATCAATTATTTAAAAAACTAAAAGAAATGAGTAACATATTTAAAAAACGAGTTCTCTCTGTACTCGTTGACAATTATAACAAAATTATTGTAAATTAGCACGAAATAAGAAAAGAATTGCAGCTGTATATATTAGAGTTGGATGACAGGAATAATTTTGCCGAATTCTACGAAAAATGTACTGACGGCCCCGAAATTATGAAATGCGAGGTAGAAAACGCTATAAATAATGCTAAAACTAGAAAGTTTGTGGTCCAGATGATACATCAACTGAGTTGCTGAAACTAATAGAGAATGATAACATAAAAGTAGTATTAAGACTTTTTAATTCAATATATAACACCGGAGTGATTCCCACAGGTTGGCTCAAATCCATCTTTGTCACCTAAAAAACACAATGCGAGAAAATGCTCAGAATTTCGATTAAATAACCTAAGGAGCCAGACTTAAAATTTTCCTAAGTATACTTCACAACAGAATTAAACGCAAATGCGAAGAAGAAGATAACCAATTTCGTTTTAGAAATGCTATGGGAACATTAACTTTGCGCTTAACATCCTTTTACAAAAAAAAATGCCGTGACCAAAAAAAGCTGTATTTGTAAGTTTCATGGAGTTCGAAAAGGCATTCGATAAAGTACCTACAGCGTGTAAAATTAATCCAAAAACTAAAAAATGTCAAAATAGATGACAAGGATATTCGTGTCATTAAAACTACACTGATGACATCTCTATACAACGAGGAGTCGGACAAGGTTGTGTTTTGTCGCCAACATTGTTCAATGTTTACTCGGACCAGTTATTAAAAAGGCACTTGAGAGACAACCCTGCTTGACCGTATTTACAAGGTAGAAGAGAAATGGGTATTAAAATAAACTCAAATAGAACCAAATTTTTAGTGTTTAGTCTTGACCCACATCCCGATGCAAAGCTTCAATTAAACGGAGTCCAAGTTGAGAAAGTTCACAAAATGACATATTTGGGAACTGTCATAACGGTCCAACTAGATAAAGACATATAAATAAAACGTAGAATAGCAATGACTAAAACTATGAAAATGAACTCATTTCTTTGCAATAACCATCTCAGTTTAGAACTAAGAGAAAGAATGGTTAATTGCTATGTTTAGCCCATGCAGACTCGTATATAGTGCAGAAGTGTGGACGCTAAAAGTATCGATCATGAACAAAATTGAAGCATTGGAAATGTGGGTTCATATACGAATGCTGAAGATACCTTTGACAGCAAGGAAAACTAATGAATAAGTACTAGGGAGCGTCAACAAAGATAAAGAACTGCTAAATACTGTTAAACATCGAAAAATGTCTTATCTGGAACATATAACACATGGGACATCTAAGTAAGAAAAAGTCGATATAAAATACTATTTAGCTGATCCTTAACGGCAAAATAGAGGACCGTGGAGGTGTTGGAAGAAATCAAGTTTCTTGGTTAAAAAACATTCGTGAATGGACTCAGATATTAAATGCAGGAAAATTATTTCATATTGCAGAAGATCGAGAAGCCTTCGCAATTGTGATCACCAACGTCGAATAATTCTGATATTTCACACGAAGAAGAAGAACATGGGCTCAAATGAACAGGTAAAGTCAATCAACTCAATGTCATCATTCTCTGAGACTTTATCCCAATCGGCGTCGGTTTGCTAATTATGTTTCTCCATAAGTTTTAATCTTGAGTAATACCCATATCGATCTCATTTACCCACATGTCCTGCTTAACTATCTCCCCCCAGGTCTTCTTTAGTCTTCCTCTACTATTCCTTTCAGAAACTTGCAAATTAGAAATTATTCATTTTGGGCAAATAGCATCTCTACGTTGAAAATACAAAAAAAGACAAAAAAGAGAATATATAATACCCTGACAAGAAGTATCCTGATATATGAGTCCGAAAACTGGACAATAAACAAGATAAATAGAGGTAGAATAAGAGCAGTAGAAATGGAGGTCCTGAGGAGAATCTGTAGACTTACAAAAAGAGACAGAATTGAAGACGCAGAGATTAAGCGGATAATGGGAGTGCAATCAGACATAATCGACTATATAGAGGAGAAGAGACTATCCTGGTACGGCCACGTCAGAAGACCGGACAGAGGACGCTGGATAAACAAAATCACAGAATGGAGCCCGATCGGAAGAAGAAAGAGAGGAAGACCCCGAAGGTCATTCAGAGACGAAATCGACGAGGCTATGGAGAAAAGAACCCTGCGAGATGGAGACTGGAATGACAGGGAAAATTGGAGAAAACGGTTGAGTGAAGGAAGACAGTGAAAACTGTGGAAATCCTTAGTAGTAGTAGTACGTTGAAAATGCCCAAACCATCTTAACTTATTCCCGAACCATTTTAACTCATTTATATTTTCTCTTTTTTATCACTACATTCATTCATAGTAGTATTCTAATTTTAGCCGCATATATTTAGCCACATATAGCAGTTTTATAGAATTGTTCCTTTAACTTAATTGAACTTTTTCCGTCACATAACACACAGTTTGCTTAATTTAAATATATTTTATAGAGTTGGAAACCGTGAGTATTCAGCAGCAAGTATACTTGAGAATATGAGTATATGCAACCTTTCCAAGTTATTGGCGCTCTTCAAGATATTGTCGATATTTGTAGAACTTTTAAAGTAGGAGAGGCCACTAAGTGCGTGGGTTGGTTAGCAAAAATTTGAACCTGAAGGGCAGTCAACAACGGAATAGGGCACCTTACATTGACGTTCACCATATCAGGAGGCAGCAAGACAGACTGATCTATGAAAGCCGCTGCATCAGTGGCGGACCAAGACTAAAGCAGGCCCTAGGCAACATTGTAATTCCGGGCCTATTTTTCGGCCATGACACATACTTTGCATTTGGTACCGGCATTATATGTCTTGTAACTGGTAAGGTTTTAATTGTATTTCAATAAAACCATATGTTTCCATAAATATATCTATGGCGAGTTCACTACATGGGTACATACATATTTGGTTATTGGATAAACGCGAAAAAATAAAATATTTTTTTGGAATAATAAAAAGTCTTAAACAGGATCAAATAATCATGAAGACGAGCTTTATTTATAGTACTGAAAATTATCACTTGATATTTAGTAGGAAAATTCTGCTGCGAGGCTGCTAAGAAATAAGATTTACTCTTTGAAAAGACTTTCTGTGTAGTGATATCGGACGACATACCAATTAATTATTTTTACACAGTGACAGAAAAGTAGTAGATTTCTCTTTTCCAACAAAAAAACGATACTGGTTGGTTTTATTATTGATAAAATAATAATCATTTACCATAGATGAAACATACAAAAGAACTAATAAATCCGATTAAGAATGCGATTTTATGTTTAATTAATATGGAATATTCCAACACACTTCCAACATAAAAAGATACACAGGATCACAAGAAAAGTCGAATCAAGAGACGAACAATCAATTATAGACTATACTATAGTGCAAAAAACAGAGAAGAACTGGATAAAAGATGTAAGGGTGAAAAGGAGTTATGAAATTGGTAGTGACCACTATCTACTAGAAACCACATTCAAATGCAAAAGACAAGAAATAAAAAGAAATGAGAACATAAACAAAAAACACAAAGAAATAAAAATTTATAAACTAAGGAAAGAAACAACGAAGATAAGATACTCAGAAGAGCTAGAGAAAGAGATGGACAATGAACATGAAATAACAGAAACAATAGAAGAAGAATGGGGAAAATTTAAAAATGTGATGATAAAAACAGCTAAATCAATATGTGGAACTACAAGAAATAACAACAGAGGAAAACGTACATCTTGGTGGAACGATGAAGTGAAAAGAGAAATAAAAGAAAAGAAGAAATTATGGAAAGAATACATACAAGACAAAACACAACCAAAATATGAAAATTATAAGGGACAAAGAACAAAAGTTAAAGAGATAGTTAAGAAAGAAAAAAAGAAAAGTTGGGAAAAATTCGGAGAAAAAATGAAAGAAAACAGCACAGTAAACGTAAAATTATTTTATAGAACACTGAAAACCCTAAGAAGCAACAAAGAAACGAAACTAAAACAAATAATGAACAAGGAAGAAACAATAATAAATAACGATAAGACAATAATGGAAAGATGGAGGGAACATTTCCAGCTGATACTGAATGGAAATCAAGCGAATACAATGGAGAAAGAAAGCCACATCAAGAGAGTATCCACGAGAAATACTGAAAATCCAAAAACTATAGAAAAAGAAGAACTGGAAGAAGCAATAAGAAAGATAAAGATTGGAAAAGCACCAGGAAGCGATGAAGTAGCACCAGAAATGATGAAATATATAGGAGCAAAAGCAAAAGCAAAAGAAAGATTGTTATACATATGTAACCTAATATGGAAGAGAAAAGTAATACCCAGAGAATGGACAAATGCACTAATTATACCTATATACAAGAAAGGAAACACAAGAGACTGTAAGAACTATAGAGGTATATCACTACTATGTGTAGCAGCAAAAGTATACGAAACCATAATAGAAAGGCAAATCAGAAAAGAAATAGAACATAAATTAGAGGACGTACAAAGTGGATTCTGGAAAGGACACAACACACAAGACCATATATTCACCATGCAACAAGTAATAGAAAAAGCCTCAAAGAAAAATAGAGAAATATATCTGAGCTTTATAGACATGGAAAAAGCATTCGACTCAGTCAAAAGAAAAGATATATGGAAAAGCCTAAAGAAGAAGCAAGTAAGTGAAGAACTGATAGAAGCAACAAAGAGTATATACATGAAAACAACAAACACAGTAAGAATGTCAAATATGCAGTCAGAACCGTTTGAAACAACTCAAGGAGTTAGACAAGGGGGAAGTCTCAGCCCAGTGCTATTCATAAATGTAATAGATAAGATAGTGAAAGAATGTAAGAAAACATTCAAGAAATACTGCATCGGTTGAAACAGAATGCAAATGATAAACGCTGAGATGTATATATTTGCAGACGACATAGTATTAATTGCGGAAACAGCAGAAAAACTGAAATACAACTTAGAGAAATGGAACCTAGAAGCAAGCAAATACAACTTAAACGTAAACAAAGAGAAGACTCAGACAATGAAAATATCAAGGAAACAAGGGACGGGAGATCAACTAGAAATAATGATAGACCAACAAAAAATAATACAGACAAATTCATACAAATACTTAGGAACAGTAATCAACAACAAAGGAGAAATCGGAGACGATCTTAACAACATAATGGAAAACACAGGAAAACTATTCCAAGCACTAAATAGAGGATTCCTTAATAACAAAGAAATATCAACAAAGACCAAGATGACAATATACAAAACAATATATAGACCTACAGTGACATATGGAGCAGAAAATTGAATATTGAACAAGAGGCATCAAAGCAGAATTCAGGCAGCAGAGATAAAATACCTCAGAAGAACGATCGGAGTAAAAAGAACTGATAGAATCAGAAATGAAGAAATAAGAGAAAGACTTAAAATCAAACCGATACTCGACTCAATCAAGGAGAAAAAATTGGCATGGTTCGGACATCTAACCCGGATGGACAATAATAGACAAGTAAAAAGAGTGTGGGACGTCAAATCAATAGGGAAGAACAGAAGAGGAAGACCCATTAAAGAATGGAACAGTGACATCTCGCAGATACTGCAGAGTAAGGGTAAGACTTGGCAGGAAGCAACACAGATGGCATACAATAGGAAGAAATGGAGAAAGTTCGTCAAGAGTTAGGACACCTCAAAAGATTGTAAAATATTGTAATATAAAGAATTGTATTATAAACGGCCCAACACCAAAAGGTACAAATGGGTCTACTGATTAAATAAAGTAATATGGAATATTTAAACGTACAGTCTTATATAATGGTACATTTTAACTGTATATTAAAGCTTTCAATATTCACAGTTAAACACAAAAATTTCAAGTGCCTATTGTTTATAATTTTTGTCAGTGCTGTACTCCTTTGATTAATTGAGCTAGTGACGATTGCAAATCATCGCAATAAACTTAAAATATTTGCAAGATCGTGTGTGTGCGTAAAAGCTATAATTTCACCTAAAAGTAGTTTTCTCCTTTTTGAATATCTTAGAAAATCTGTGGTAATTATGAAAGTTAATGTGTTTCGAAGATTCCTACTGCTATTTGACGATGCCTTTCCATTTTTTCTATATTATTTTATTAGGTATTACTTCTTTTTTATGTTCAACCCTTGAAGAGGCTTAGTTTACATCAAAGACTCTTCCAGCGTGACCTATTCAGGGCCAGTTATCTCGATTACATATTACCAGTATTATTAATATCTGTAGGTTTGCTTTCAAGTGCTCCAGAAAGCGTCTTTTGGCTTTCTAGGTTGTTCCCACAAAAGTTGTTTTTGGATTGGATTTTCATCTTTAACGTTAAGATATGTTCTACTCATATCAATCTGTTGATTTTAATCGATTTTGTAATATTTTCTTCTCTGTGTAGATCATTATTAGCCGTTTTGAGTCCACTGCCGAACATGGAACTCCCGTACATAATACCATTGCATCTAATCTTGAGCACCTTGAATTTTTGTGCTTGAATCCAGTTGTGCTGGATGCGCTTGATGTCCGACAACCTTGTTGAAGGACGTCCTCGATTACGATAAGCATCGTGTCTAGGTCTACATTCTAAAATTGTCTTGGTCTATCTCTGACTCTAGTAAAATGTCTTTACATAGTTCCATTTCAGCGTTGTAATTTTTTTAACTAAAGAATTACAACTAAAGAATTACAGCGTAACTTTTACGCTCTCCTGGCTAACAATACGATGAAAGACACAACAATAGAAGGAGATATAACTAATGGCACTTCTCAGCGCCAATCGACGAGGCATATTGGACCAACAATTCGAGTATGCCAATTGAATATAGAAGGAATTAGTAGGTCAAAATCAGAATACCTTTCTAAGGTATTGATCGAGCAGAATGTTGACGTCATAGCCGTTCAAGAAACACACGCATCCTCTGAATCCGACCTCCTCAAACGAGGAAAAATTCCAGGATACCGCTTGATTGGAGCTACTTATAGCAAAGTCTACGGCACTGCAACATATGTACGCAAAGAAATACAAGACGTGCGCCTTGATGAGTCTAGCTGTGAAAATGATATATTCGTGATCTCTATAACAATAAACGGGATGAATATCATAAACGTTTATAAACCTCCTAAAGCTAGATGATCACAAAATGTAATCAAAGTCGGGAACAACCACCGCACGGTCTATCTAGGAGATTTCAATAGCCATCACACTCTATGAGGATATGATGATAATGACGACAATGGAGAAAGACTAGTGGAATGAGCTGAGAACAACAACTTACACCTTGTCTATAGCCCTAAAGATAAGCACACATTCTTCTCAAGAAGATGGTACAAAGGATATAACCCCGATCTTTGCTGGGTTTCGAGCAACTCACAGATGCGACCACTACCTAGTTCCCGAACCGTGCTTCACAACTTCCCTCACATCTAGCATCGTCCCATCATAATCGACATAGGAGTACATATTCCTATCGTTGAATCCACACCAAGACCACGCTGGAACTTTAACAAAGCAAACTGGCCGGAATACACCAAAAGACATGACGATTGCATCCGTTTTATTGATCCGAAAGCCAAGAACTACCACCGCTTTGTAAGCTTAGTACTTTCCATAGCCAAAAAACATATACCCCGTGGTTTTCGAAAGGAGTACATCCCAGGCTGGACAGAAGAAAGTCAACGACTGTATGAAGAATTTGTGGATTCCGAAGATCCTGAGATTGCTGATAGTCTACTGACTTCTCTGGACTCAACCCGACTTAATAAATGGAAAACAACAGTAGAGCATATTGATTTTTCACGATCTAGCCGGAAGGCATGGGGATTGCTACGTAGACTAGGTGGAGCCGTTAGAGAGAAACGCTTGAACAAGAACAGTATCGATCCGAAAAGGATAGCTAACAGAATAGTTGAAGTATCGCGTGCCCCCTCTGACAAAATCCATACGACGTCTACAAAAAAAGCTCTAAAAGAACTTAAGACAAACACTCCTCCTACTTCAGAGTTTTCAAGATGCTTCTCTCTGAACGAAATAAACGATGGCCTCAGTCAAATTAAAAAAGGCAAAGCGGCAGGTTTCGATGGAATGTATCCTGAGTTCCTAATTCACTGTGGTCCAAAAACGCGACACTGGCTCAAAGACTTTTTTAGTGACATAATGAAGACATCTGTACTACCTCCAGAGTTCAAAAGAACCAAAGTTATTGCAATTTTAAAACCTGGAAAGGACGGTGAACTACCCGAAAACTATCGACCCATTGCCCTCCTCAGTTGCTGCTACAAACTACTAGAGCGACTTATATATAACAGGATATACCCCATCACCGACACTGTGATACCAGTCGAACAGGCCGGATTTAGAAGCGGGCGTAGCTGTAGTGATCAAGTACTGTCCTTAACGACATTTATTGAAGCCGGTTTCGAAAAACGGGAAAAAACAGCCGTAACGTTTATAGATCTGACGGCTGCATATGACACTGTGTGGAGAGAAGGCCTGATCTACAAGCTAATGAAGGTCATACCATGCCTGAAAACCTGCCAACTAATCAATAACCTCCTAACCAACAGACTGTTTCAAGTATATATAAACGATACAAAGAGCAATGTCAGAAAGCTAAATAATGGCCTCCCACAGGGTTCAGTGCTTGCTCCACTATTATTTAACATTTACACAGCCGATCTTCCAGAGACAAAATCAAAAAAATTTGCTTACGCAGATGACCTGGCTATCGCATTTCAAAACCAAGCCAAAGATGTTGGAGAAAGGGCGCTTACCGAAGACTTAAGGGTTCTCTGCGACTACTTTAAACAATGGCGACTTCGCCCTAATACAAACAAAACTGAGACAAGCCTCTTCCATCTCACAAATCAGCTTTCGGATGACACCCTTAGCATCACCTTCAATGGCGAGACTTTGAAACATAATAACAACCCTAAATACCTGGGTGTAACGCTCGACAGATCACTGACGTTCAAAACCCATCTTACGAATGTAGCTGCCAAAGTGAGAACCCGTAACAACATAATAACAAAGCTTGCTGGAACGACATGGGTGCCACTGCGGATACACTTCGAACCTCCTCACTGGCCCTGGTGTATTCTGTCGCTGAATACTGCGCACCGGTATGGCTAAATAGCGCTCATGTCAACAAGATTGATGTTCAACTAAATTACACTATGAGAGTAATATCTGGTACTATTAAATCAACTCCACTAAGATGGCTTCCAATTCTGAGCAATATAGCACCTCCAGATATTCGACGAACGGCAGCACTTGTCAGAGAATATCAGAAAATCATGGCAAATAATCGTCTGCCAATTCACCAGTATATTCCGCACGCCGCACGAGACCAACAAAGACTGAAGTCCAGACGACCCCCTGTCCAATCCGTTCAGGGAATGGGTGATAGCTACAATAAGCAAGAGCAGTGGACGAAAAGATGGATGCCAACAACAGAGCCAGACGTCATCAAAATAACAAGTACGTCGATCGGCTTCACTGGATCAAACCTGCCACGCCCTATATGGACAAAATTAAATCGCATACGCACGGGTCATGGCAAATGTGCCGATTCTCTATACCGATGGGGTCATGCAGAAAGCCCACAATGTGATTGTGGATCCCCGAGACAGACCATCCAACACATCATGGCGGATTGCCCAATCCGCAGATACAGCGGAGACCTTCAAGATTTTGCAGAGTGTTCTCCTGGTGCAATTGAATGGCTGTGCAATTTGGACATTAATATTTAATATTTAACTTAGGTTACAATTCCAATTTGAACATAATTATTATCTAAATACTACTTTTATCGTATTGTAATTATCCATACGCTAAATAAAAAAAAAATAAAATTCTTTTAAGCGTGCGTTTGTAACACCATTTTTTCTCCCAACTATTTGATTTAAAACTCTACCTCTGAGCGATACATTCAATATTGACCTCTCCATTGTTCTATGTTCCACTTGTGTCTTATTGATTACTTTTGTGGTAAGAGTTAATGTTTCTGCTCCATACGTTAGAATTCTGAGTATACATTTATCAAAGACCTTCCTTTTCAAGCACATGGGAATATCTGATCTACAGCCTCCCCTCAGTGGCCGATATTTATAGGTATACACTTGTTCAATTTTTGTTCCATTCGTAAAATGTTTTTGGCCAGTACAAGGTTGGTCATGTATTGTGTTTTAGAAAAGTTATTTTTAAGGCCAACTCGTGTAAAGAGCTCTGAAGGTATTAAACGAGTTGGCAGGCATTATCTACCCGGTCTGCAATAAGGACTATATCGTATTCAAACCTTAAGTTGTTCAAACTTGAAACTTCCCATTTATGTTGACTCCAATATTTTCGCAATCATTATTTTTCATAGCACTCTGTTAATCATGAAATTCATCATATTGTTCATCATAAAGTGGTGAATAGTTTAGGAGAGATGATTGTCTCCTTGCTAATACACTTCTCCAAGAATTTTATTACTTGTAGGTGGTCATTCGTTACAAAGCCACTCCTAAATCCCGCTTGCTCAAGTATTTGGTGAAAATATACCTTATTATTTAGTAATTATTCTCACATTCAAGAGATTATAGAAATCAGATAACATTTTGATAGGTCTTTAGATTCCAATTTCTGTTACATCTCCTTTTTTACGCAATATTATCATAATGGCACTAGCTATTCCATTTTTCTGGTATAATTCCTTCAAACAGGCAGGCATTATACAGAGTTTTTAAACCTTTTATGACACATTCGCCTCCTAGTTTGATCATTTCACTTACAATGCCATCTACTTCAGGTGTTTTGTTGTTCTTCATACCTTTTAACGCTGAGTTATTTCGTCTTCGGTTATATCTGGAAGTTTATCTGATTCTTAATTTTGTATTGCTGGGATTTCTACCTCTGGAATGTAAACATCTCAATTATATTCTATATACTCTTCGATGATTTTCAAGATCTCTGGTTGTCCATATATAACATGTCGTTCTTTATTTTATAACTTGATACACAATTCTCATTCCCGTCTTCAACTTTCGTCTAAGAACTTTGAGGCGTTTGTTTTGTTCTATGTTATTAGTTGTTTTTTAGTGTTTAAGTTCTTATGTCTTTTCTGGTGGCTTTTAAAATGGTTTTGTTTAAATTACTTAGCTCTGAAATGTTCGTTGTGGGCTTATCTTTTATTTCCCTTCTTTTTTGCATTAGATTGCTTGTGTTTTCTGTGAGTTTTTCATTTGTCTTTGTTTGCTTTAGAGTACTGTCATCGAGCAAAAAGACAAAAGAGGGAATCTAATCCTTATTAAAAGGAGACCAAAAAAGTGGCCTCTGATGGCGGACATATCCGGAAATGCGAATGCGCCAAATTTAAATTTTCCGACACTTATTAACAGTAGGTATATAATATTTTTCAGAATTTGTCTTAGACTATAAAGTTTTAATTAATTATTAACGGTAATAGTCTAAAATGCGACACAATTGTTAAAAAACTTCAATATAAACTAAATTTGATGTCAAACAAGGAGAAAGACTCTCTTTCCTTGTTTAAAGTGGCCTTTAAGGATCTCACTTTCTGTCTAACAATATTTTTGCCCCCACTACCTTTACATTCCCTCTTTTGTCTTTTTGCTCGAGTGGCCTCTAAAGATCGCACTTTCTGTCTAACAATATTTTTGCCCCCACTACCTTTACATTCCCTCTTTTGTCTTTTTGCTCGATGGGTACTGTACCTGCTTTTGGGTGTCCACCGCTATTCAATATTGTTTTATTTTCCACATTTTTCTGTCGGTTACTCTCGATTTTTTCCTGGTATGTCCCTGTGTTAGTAATCGCAGTATCCTCCTCCTAAGTGCCTTCTCTATTGAGATTGGCGATCAATATGGCAAATTTCTCTCTGTTCTGGGCTTGATGGATTAAGTAATTTCCTGTTGTGTTAGTTCAATCTCTGATGTTTCGGAGCCAGGATTTCTTCTTTCTTCCTATACCCCTTTTCCCTCGATTTTGCCTTCTAATATTACCTGGAGCTGCTCAAATTCCTTATGGCGCATTATGTGTCCTAGATATGACGTCGTTCAAATTTTGATTGTATTAACCAGATGAGGTCGTGTGTTCATTATTTCAAGTACCTCTTCATTTGTAGTTTTGCTGGTCCAGCTTATTCTTAGCATTCTGCGGTACATCCACATTTCGAATGAATTCAGTTTGTTGACGTCATACTGTTTTAATGTCCAGGTCTCACAGCCATATAGTAGTAGAGACCACACTTTAGTGTTCTTAACCTTATTGTGATTGATAGCTTGGGGTTACAGAGCATTTTACGCATGTTCATGAAGCCAGATCTTGCTATTTCAATAAGTCTTCTAATTTCTTTTGAGTGGTCTAGCTGACTGTTTAGCTCTCTGCCCAGGTATATGAAGCTTTGGGAGCTCTGAAGGGTGATACTGATCGCAGTATGTGTGACATTTTTAGTCCTTCCATATTTCTTCTCTCCTTCTCTACGTTCAAGACAATATTCGCTCTAACTATTCTATGGTCACTTCCGGTTGAAAATTGATTTAACACTGTTGCCTCTTAATCAGCATCTTTTTATTGGTAAATATAAAGTAAATGTCGTAATTTATTTTCCCATTTGGTGATTACCGAGTCCACTTTCTTTGGGGGCTTTTTTTAAAAATGAATGTTCATAACATATAGCCTGTACTGCAGAAGAATTTCTATAAGACTTTGACCCCTTTCATTTCTATCGCCATATCCGTGAGGTTCAAGTACAAACTCTAAATCATCCTACTTGTAGCATATTTTGTCATCTAGGTATTACATCAGTATAATATAGTTAGTGGTTACTAAGGACTGCTATGGGACGATCAGCGATGCGATGCTTTGCTATGCGATTATATCAAAAACTTATATCTTAAGCGTCTTGTTCAACATAGCGCGCGATGCGATAGAAAAGGCTAAAGCAAATTTCAACAAAATGAGAAGAGTGCTATATACAAGGGATTTAAAATTGGAACTAAGAGTTAGATTGGCGAGATGCTATGTTTTTTCGACTCGATTTTATGAAATGGAATCTTGGACCTTGAATGCGACATCAATGAAAAAACTGGAATCATTCGAGCTGTGGGTTTATAGTAGAATTCTGAAAATATCGTGGACAGAACACGTCACAAACAAAGATGTTCTGAAAAGGATGAATAAAGAAATAGAAATTTTAAATACAATTAAAACAAGAAAATTGGAATATCTCGGACATATTAAACGTGGAGAGAAATACACCTTCCTCCAATTGATTATGCAGGGAAAGATCCAAGGAAGAAAAAGCATAGAAGAAGATGTGTAAAAATTAAAAATAATATTAGAATTATAAAATTAATGGGAAAAACACCGTAGTTGGCTGTATACCATCGTTTAAAAAAAACACAGAAGTTAAAACACTTCGCACATGTGTATTGTGGTATAAAAACAAACAAATATTTAAAACTATGAAAGTGTCGTCAACATTTAAGTTATGGCAGAACGTTTTCAATCTGAACAGATCATCTTCAGTGCCTTGTGTATTTGTTGCTAACAATAAAGTTGTCTATAAAACCTCCATGTATGGATTTACAGCATTCTAAATATTACATTTAATAATGTTTTGACTCCAGATCGATAACAATGGATAGATTTTTTAAAAATTACTTTAGGGACTACATGTCTCCCTGCTCGAATATTAACACGTGGTACTTGTTAATGGTAAGTCGTGGTAAGTCAATTACACCGGGTTAATTTTTCTATGCACACC
The DNA here is from genome assembly GCA_918026665.1 of Diabrotica balteata. NCBI lineage: Eukaryota > Metazoa > Arthropoda > Insecta > Coleoptera > Chrysomelidae > Diabrotica > Diabrotica balteata. The sequence goes on from OU898282.1 coordinate 92,306,277, forward strand.
ACATAAACAACACTGGTTCCCTCTAAAACATGGCGGAACGTCTGCGCGAAGGAGATGCGCGTACTTAATTTTCCATGGAGAGTGGGCATTCTGATTTTTTATTATTCTGTGGTATAAGTGTGTGCCATGACTTGTCTACCGCCATTATTAGTTGTAATTTTGCCAGACAGGTGCCCACCTAACCGAACTTTGCTATCTACATTTTCGGTATTTAGTTTTATTACGTTTAACAACTTATTTGATATTCCAAATTATTGCTTGCATTTTAAAATGCCTTCTGTTTACGCTGTCGTAAGCCGATTTAAAATTAGCAAAGATATATAGGTAGCATATTCCTTCTTGATATTTTCCATAAGTTGTCCCAGTGTTGATGTTTGATCAATTGTTGGCTCTTCTGTCCGGAAATTAGATTATTATTTTCCTACTATATTTTTTGCTAAGATCTTAGTTCGGAATCGTTGGATGTAAGAGAATATTCTATAAACTGCATTTGGTAGACTGATCCTTCTCTAGTTGTGTTATTCAATATTTCACTCGTTTGGTAACTTGTTGTTTTCCAGATTTTTACTATCAGTTTATATAAATCTATAGTTAATTACTATTTAACTGGGAATAAGCCACAATTAAAGATAAAAATACGTTTATTGACGTTTCAATTTCCACTTCGGAAATTGTTCTCAAAATACAAACAGTAAATTAAACAAATTTTGTTTTTTGTTACATAGTGAAAAATTCTTCTAATAATTTAATTTTATCTGACTCATTTATATTGACAATTCAGACATACATTATGCATTTTAAAGTCGTCTATTTTAAAATGCATAATGTATGTCTGAATTGTCAATATAAATGAGTCAGATAAAATTAAATTATTAGAAGAATTTTTCACTATGTAACAAAAAACAAAATTTGTTTAATTTACTGTTTGTATTTTGAGAACGATTTCCGAAGTGGAAATTGAAACGTCAATAAACGTATTTTTATCTTTAATTGTGGCTTATTCCCAGTTAAATAGTAATTAATTTACAATGCCACAAGAAAATAGCTTCAAAATCTACAGTTTTTATAAACTTTTTAAAGTTCTGCTACTAAGTTGCCTGTTCTCGGGGATTTATTGTTAGTGAGTTTTTGTATTGTCTATCGATATTCAAAAGTCTTGCCAGGTGTCCAGTATATGTTTCTTGTTGGTTAATACAGTTCCGTCTGTTCTCTACTGAGGTCTTCGATATCTTTCAATTGTTTTGTAAGGTATTATTTAGAAGTATTATTTAAAACGAAAATAATATTTGTTTAATAGATTAAATTATTAAGGCAACATTCAGACATAAAAAAGTTTATTGTACAAAACAAATTTAACAAAACAAATTATATTAGTACTTAGAAATATTATAGCGATTTTCATTGTAAATAAATAATTTTCCTGATAATACGTATCTTTGCCATCTTTTTTAAGGGTATATGTTAATCACAGCGAGGCAGACACACCTTAGCACATTAACTGTCATTCCAATTTAGATGTAAAGTTTTTATAAACAAATCTAGCACTTTTTACAGTTAAAATAGTTAACAATATGTTGGTACTACATTGTAGATTTTTTTATTTAAATAATATCATACATAGATGTATATATATATATATATATATATATATATATATATATATATATATATATTATATATTTTGTGTATATGTCACGAAGTTTTCTTTTTCAGTAAAAGCTATCCCTTGGATAAATTTATGAATTTAATGGCCAAAATATATGGCGGAAGAGTAAAATTCGTTAAACCTTTCCTGTATGAATCGGTATCAATATTATGCTTATTTCCCACTTAAAGTGGATAGCTACACAAGTGTCATCTACTCTGTTCCATTCATTCGTACTATGTGTGAATTTGTATAGCCCGAGTCTATGACGACGCAAGGTTTATGGAGAAATACCGTTATAAAATTCTAGTCATACCGATTTATACAGGGAAGGTTGAAGGAATTGTTTTCTTGCGCCATGTATTTTGGCCTTTAAATTCACATATATATATATATATATATATATAATATATATATATATATATATATATATATATATATATATATATATATATATATTGCTCACTATCTCTTGTCGGCTATATGTCTCTTTTTCTTTTCCTGCTGAAAAAAGCACTTTTTTAAAATTGTGTAATTGATTATTATCTGAACACGCCATGTTATATTAATTGATTGGTCCGTATTTCATTTGTGATATTGATTTTTCCGCTTCTTATTTCCAGTAATTAATTTCCGTGGCTTTTAGTATTTTTGCCATTCGTTATTTGCATAGCCATCCTTCGCACCTATATATCACTATTTCAATACAGTACCACACATTGTCTTTTTTCTCATGTTGTTTATTATTCTTAAACACAAGACTCGGTTTAATATTGATATTACTTTTTCTCCTATTGTATTTTTCGTTTTTTGTTATTTCCATCCCCAAGTATTTGTACAATCTGTGTTTTGAAAAAGTTGTCTATTTTTTATAAATATTTTCATATTTATATATTTGTTATATTTATAGATTTTATAAATAAATAAACAACGTTGCAGGTGTTTATCATGGTATGGTGGTAGATAATTATATCAGTGGCAATCAGTTGGATGGCGTAACAAAATGGCCAGAAACTTACATCCCAAACAGATGTGTTCATACTCTGGAAAACATCAATATGTCAACGAGAAGTCATAAAGTATCGCAAATGATGAAACGCCTGAATGGAGATACGTCGAAAAATAATATAATCTCCAATGTCACTCTAAATGAGATAGCTCACCAATTCCTGAAAAAATAAGTAGCTAAATGTTGAAAGGCATGCTGAGTAAGAAAACTACGACCTGTCACAACGTCTCCTTTTACAATAGAAGAACTGAAAGAAGTCATTAAAAAATATAAAAATAGCAAAGCACCGAGGATGAATGGTATAATGGTGGAAGAAATATAAGTATATAATAAATATTTAGTATGACTAGTTATACTAAAACCAGGTAAAGAATCTTCTTCTTGCAGTACCGTCTCCTATCGGAGGTTGGCTACCATCACAGCAATCTTTACTTTGTTTTCTGCAGTTCTGAACAACTGTATTGAACTGCACCCATACCACTCCCTTAAATTTCGTAACCAGGAAATCCTCCTACGTCCCACATTTCGCTTTCCCGAGATTTTTCCTTGTATTGTGAGTCTAAGCAGATAGTACTTTTCTCCTCTCATTATGTGGCCCAGATATTCCAGTTGTTTCGTTCGTATGGTTCTTATGACTTCGCATTCCTTCCCCATCTTCAGCAGAACATCTTGATTTGTTACTCTTTCTGTCCATGATATTTTCCACTTTCTCCTGTAACACCACATCTCAAATGCCTCAATGTTTTTGATGTTTATCTTTTTCAGTGTCCACGATTCTATGCCGTACATCAGAACGGAGAAGAACGGTAAAGAAGCAACAAACTCAAAAAACTATGGCGAATCTCCTTGATTTGCCGCATGTATAAGATATTCGAAAAACTGTTGCTCAACCGACTAAGTACCATAGCTGAATCAGTATTTATTGGTATAGGCGAAGGACTTCGGAACAATCCCCTGCGTCGCGCTTGGTAAATTTACAAAATACTATCAGGAGAACTACCTAAAACCCAACGAAACTAAAACTGAGGTATCAGCTTCCCATCTGAGAAGTAGAGAGGTCCAAAGAAAACTGAGAGTTGCAAGGGAGGGAGTACAACTAGAACACACTTTCTACCCCAAATACCTAGGAGTTATCCTGGACCGTACTCTCGCATACAAAGTGCACTACACAAAAACAAAGAATAAAATATCTGCCCGTAAAAACATCATACGAAAGCTTACTGGAACTAAACCTCAGCCGTAGCCTATGTTACTCTGAAGCAGAATATGCTTTACCTAATGAGGCGCATCAACTATTCGGACATAAAACACCAAGAATACAACGGTGAAAGGATAAGCTGAGCCACCTATCCACAATGGGATCTTCCCACAAAGGACTTACACCACTTGGCGGAAACCTTAACTGGAAGGAATGGAAGAGCTTAAAATAGACTCAGAATCGAAGTGCGCAATACGAATGATAATATGCCTAGATGAAACTAACTCGGTGCCCCGTCCACCTTATGCAAACCAGAGAACCAGAAACATGCAACAGCTATACCAACTATACCAACATTTATACACCTGTTCAATATACACCTGTACATTGGAACACCTCTTGCTGCCGAAGGAAAATGCCATTAAAGTCGCCCAGTTTTGGCGAGATAAAGTTTAATATATTTAAACTCTTTGGTTTTGTTACATACATCATGTTTGTCTTATTTTATGTATGTGTTTTTTTATATAAATTAATTTCCAAATGGTGTAATGGTAATGACGCTTTTAAGACGAAATACATAAAATTAAATTAAAACATTACACTTTTTTATTTTTTCCTCGTAAATCTCTAGCAAGATATCTAGTTTGTAGTTTTGATTTTCGCACATCTATGAAGCATTCTCGGGATATTAGAGACTGTAGAGATTGACAAAATAATGAAAATTTAAAGTTGTTCTTATCATTAATTTATCTTTATCTATTCGGAGATACCTAATGAAAACGACAGAAAATTATGCATTTTAATAAATAACCTTAATTATAATGATTTAAGTAAAAAATATTCATAATGATCCAAAAATATACCACTATAAATTTATATTTATGTTAAATAAATTATCCTTACATGACTTTTGTTCTGTTCCGTTCTGTTTAAAGAAAAATGATCACTATACAGTATCTGATGGTTCTCCAACTCATTTTTGAGTCTTTAAAGGCTCTATGGATTTATAAAATTAAATCTGTGAGAATAACTTTTCTCTATTTTCGTAGGTAGAAATAAAAAAATATTTTCTTAATAATAGCATTTTAGGTTTGTCTATAATACACAAGATTTGTGATATTAATAAAAATACATATCGCACCTCTGTAAAAAGTATTAATACTCGTTTGCGATCCCTAAATTAACGGTGTTATACTAATATTCAATGCTATATAATGTAAACTATTGGATTTTTTAAGTCCTAAACTAATAAAGTGTGATAGACTTGAAATGAAACAATATTATAATAAACCTATATTTAAGAAAAACACAGGTAGCTTATAAAACTCTAGTTCTATAAATTGGAATGACAAAATTTTTCAATTACTTTAAACAATCGTACACTGATACCAACATCATCATTACTAGATCCGGTACACAAGCGCAGCATTAAATGCTCTGTAACTCTCTTAAAATTAAGATGAAAAGAGATCAACATAACTATGTTAAATCATCATTTAAATGCAATGGCACACAAGACTGCTAGACTGCTACTGAATTAATGGAATTTTCAGAACTATTTGTTGGAGGCGTTTCTAACGTAGCTATCTTTTGTTGCAAATTTTGAACCTAAAAAAAAATAAATATTAAGAACTATTATTATAAAATACACAACATTGACCTATTATTAAAGGTCAATTATTAATAATTTTGTAAAAGAACTATATAACCAAATAGAAATATTGTAAAATTATTTTTCATTTCCAAAAGACCTTTGAAATCATGCTCTAATATATCTTCAAAACTCAAAACGACGCAATGTCTCATTTAGAGTTTAAGAATGATGCTAATTCAAATCATTTTAATTCTAAATATTATATAGGTCCTTTGCGATATTCTGCCATTACGAATAGATGTTACTCAGCAACAACATTAGTGTAGAGCGTAAACTGTAATAGAAATTGTCAATTAGCAAAATCCTCAACTCCATTAAAATGTTACATTTTTAGGATTTAGCGTGCAGAAATACTATTGGAGTGTGTCACAAGTATAGATTAAATAATTTTGTTTGCAAAAATTACAACTTCTTTTCATGCTTGTGTTGGTTAGCATAGATCTAAAGCGTCTATCTTTTTATTCAGGTTTATACACAGATTCTTCAAAAATTGAAGTAATTTATCTGAATTCGGCAAAAATTTATTAACTTTTCTTTTTTTTTCAATTCACGAGAACTAAATTTATTTAATTTACCACTTATCAACTACATCACAATTACATCTCAATGTTCAGTTGGTAGTTGAAGTGTTTTGAACGCGCATACATGTTATTTAACCATGTCGTATCACGGGACTTCTGAGACCTAATGGAGATTCTTTAGTTAAATCCTCAATCTCAAAAAGAGCTCTTGTATGTTTGTTCACTAACATCCGAGAGTTATCAAATCTATTACACAGAATGCAGAATTCTAATTTTGTGCAGAAAAATCTATACTTGTATGATTTTTAATGCATCATCTTTTAAGCTTCACGCAAATAATGAAATTTTGTTATTATGAATCAACGCATCAAAAGTATCTTTAAACTCAATTCACTTCAAATAATTCGCATTAAAAACAGGCGACTGTATAGGAGGTAATTTGAAACCTTCTGATCCGGTATATTTATGGTTTCTATCCAACCTTTTCGACCCTGAACCGATGAATCAGAACATTTTCTTTTTAAAATTGTTTTTGCTCCAGACAAATTCTTTGAAAATCTAATAATAATCTATTGCCACTTTGTTGTAAGGAAAATACTTATGCACGATAAATAGGTAAAATAAATGAAACTAAGTAAATAACTGCAGAATTCTCACATTTAAATCATCAGTTCTGCGGCGTTGTAACTATTAAATCAGCAAATCTTCATAAACTGATTATCATCTAAATTAATACGGCTCGAAAGACCATATGAAGGCACTTGATATAATGGAATGTATTGAGTTTAATCAAAATCACTTTATTCAAACTAAATTAAATACAATTCTGGATAAAACAAAATTTACATTCTTGAATACTGTTGCCGCTTGACGGTTGAATTCCTTCTCTTTTAATGGTGGATCCTTCTCCTAATCCACTGACAATTTCCATGCGAGATAATATTAAACATAATTTTATAATTAAAAAGTTTTTTTCCAGCTATTGTTTTTTTCATTTTCTTTGACGGTCTAGGCTGCCATTCGGGATCTAATTCAGTGTCGGAGGTGAATTTTTGTGGAATAATGGTTGTTAGAATTGGCATCATTGAGCGTAATTCATCTTCAAATTTATTTTTTATACCATGATACCAATATATTGCCATGATGTTACTGCAGGTTTCACCAAAACATTTGAGATACACTTCATAGCATTTGAGGCCTGCTTTTCAGCAACCACACATAATTCCACAGTGATTGGTGATAAAATCGGAGATTGTGGAAACGGGTTGCATCTTGTGTTGGAGGAAGCGATGATAAGTTACAAGTATTTTTGGTCATTCTCTTGGCGAATCGTTTGTATCTCATGCTGTCCAGAGGACCATTTTTATTTCCACCATTAAAGAGATAAAAAATCGTTCGCCAAGGTCAATGATTAAAGATGACTCGACATCCTCACTGAGAAATATTGCTCTTCCCCTAACTAACTAGCTCATGTTGGTCGCCTCTTGAAATCGCATGAAGAAACAGCAAATTCTCTGCAACGATGTCGGTCGCCATATATAAAACTAGAAGGATGGTATAATTGATCCGACGTACATAGTTTTGAAGGTTAAAAAAAAAATAGATTGGACTGCCTCCTTCCTCATGCCGTGAGCAAGAATTTTATTGTCCTCTGCTACGATAGTCAGAGAATCATAGGGTTTTGATGCAGCAAGCACAGAACGGAGGATGACTATACCAACTATAATAGAGCAGTTTTGAGAAGGTCTATTAAGTTTGTTTTATTCTTTTCATTACCAAGAAATTTATCTTGGAATAATGTTGGTACGGTGCTCTTACCAAACTTTATCTCCATCGATTGGTGCTATTTCGTGCGACGCTAGCGCTCCCACGACTTTGTTCCTGCGATATCGGGGATTTCGGAGTAGCCATCAGATTATACTAGCAAATAGTCCACAGTGTTCTTCCTATCAAAAACTACTTTATGTATCACTGAAGTTCCTAGGAGAAATTATAATAATACCAGTAATAGCAGGCAGATGTTCATTTGCCCCAAAGCGGTAACTGGGGCATTTTCAATCTGCTTAGGATTCTTGTAAATGTATACTGATTGGAAATTATTGTAAAAACCAATGATATTCTAAGTTTTGTGGTGGGAGAAAGGGTGGATAAGAAAATTATAATAAGATAGGGATATTAAGAAAATGATAAATTATATGAATAAAAAATATATAATAGAAAACTAAGCCTTTAAGCCTAAAATTACTAAAGGAAAACTAATCTTATAATTTCTTTCCATAAGATGCACGTATAAAATGTAGACAAAATTGATGTTCAAGACTAGAGCAGTCTCTAGTCTTGAACTAGTAGAAAAAAAGTAAAAGAACAAATTCTTGAACACCAAAGATATGGAGCCGAGGCGTCAAAGAATAACGGGGAGAAAGACTAATTTAACGTATATGATCAACATGGATACTTTTCACACAAAGGACCCCGGCACTTTCCTTATGTAAAAGTGGTTTCAGTTAAATTAGCTGAAACTTTGCAGGGAGCTGCAAGATGCGCATGCTGATCAAAAGTAATCATTGTTCCAATACTTAATCCTTTTGAGTAATATCTACATATTTGTAAAGTATACAGAGTTCTAGTAAAGAATAGAATAGAATAGAATTTATTTAATCAATATACAAAAATAGTTTTGTTTTTGACAAGTCAAAGGAATAGTGACAATACTTATAAAACATATAAATTGTTTTTGGATAATTTAAACATTACAAACATGTATGTATTTAATATTAACAGTTAAAAAAAACGACAAACACACTTTGTGGAATTATAAAAAAACATGAAATATAATTATAATAGGCAACTGCCCTGACCAAACTAGTACTATTGTGTAAAAGCTGTACTTAAGTACTCCGTTTTTGAATAGAAACAATGTTTCAAAAAGTGTGATTTGATTTTATGCTTAAATGATAACAAGTGAAGACTTTTTACTTCATCTGGCAAAAAGTTATACAAACTAACGTCAGTCGAATTTTTTACGCTCTTTGTCAACCTAAAACGTTGTGCTCTAATAGCATCTCTAGATCTTGTATCGTGATCATGGACGTTGGAGTTTACGTTAAACTTACCTTTGTTGTAAATGGCTATGAGATAGTGCAAAGTAGCACATTCTAAGGGTATTTTTAGGAATCATATAAACTAAGTTGCGTATTAAAAATATACTTGTAGTAAGTCTAGAACTTAAGTAATCTATATGAGCACTCCAATCCAAATTATCGTCTATAAAGATTCCTAATAGTTTAACACTATTTCTTAAGATATACTTCCAATCAGAACTAAAAATCAAATTCTGATTTTTCTCTTCATTTAGCATTAGCCCATTATGTGAGAACCAGTTTTTTGCTTTCTTGGTATCACTATCTATTTTAATTTTTAAATTATTCTGATTAATATCAGTGTTTATGAGAGTTGTATCATCTGCGAAGCAAACACATTTTATAGGAAAAGTGTAGTGAAATAAATCGTTCAGATAAATAAGAAACAAAGTGGGTCCTAATATCGAACCTTGAGGTACACCATATTCGACAGTGTTAAACTCAGAATAGCTGTTATTAAGAAAAGCTGCCTGTTTTCTATTTGTTAGGTGTGATCTAAATAGATTAAGAGTGTTTCCCCTGATACCGTACTTATGCATTTTTTCCAACAGTAATTCATGCGAAACGCAGTCAAAAGCTTTGGATAAGTCACACAATGTCAAAGACACAAAATGACCTTCCTCCAAGCCATCAACTATATCTCTCACAATTTTCTGTATAGCTAGTGTAGTGCTACACTTTTTTCTAAAGCCATATTGGTTACAGTGAAGTATTTTGTGTTTTTCTAGATATTCTACCAAACGAACGTTTAGAATACTCTCAAAAATTTTGCCGAAAATGGGAATGATTGAGATGGGACGGTAATTTCCAATTTCATCTAAAGCTCCCTTTTTGAACACTGGTAGCACTTTTGTTACTTTTAAAACATCTGGGAAAATCCCCTCAGTAAGACAATTATTATAAAGTATAATTAATTTGTCAATAATAATATCGATTGTTTCCACAATTATTTTTTTGTTTAAGAAATAAAAATCCGTGCAGTGTGAATTTTTCAATCTATGCAAAACATTCCTGATTTCTGTATCACTAACAGGTAATAAAAATAAAGAGTTGCAAGGAGAGTGTACATCTTCCAAAAAAAACTATGGCTACATTTTCATTTGTAGAATTAAAAGAGCCAGTTTTTTCTTTAATGATATTGTTGATTTATAGTGCTTCTTAAATTTTTATACTCACTATATTCCTTTGTAACATCAGCAATTATCTTGACTGTGGAAAGATTTTTTCGCATTTCTATTAATTCATTATCAAACCAAGAAATTGGAGCTTTACTATGAGTTCGTGATTTTTTTAATGGAAAATTAATTTCAGTTAACTTAACATACATTTCGGTAATAAATTGAGCTAATTCTGTTGCTGTTTTGAGAGAAACAACTGAAGCCCAGTCAACGTTGTTTAACGACTGTTTTAACATCCGGATGCCATTACTTGTTATATGTCTTCTGTATGGATTAGCACTATGTTTTTTTTCAGATTTTATCAGTGCAGAATAAGTGCAACCAACTTCAGAGAGTGATTCTGTATAAAAAATAATGACTGTTTGCTATATAAATGTACCTATGACCACAAATACTTCCTTTCCGAGATACGAGGTCTTTTGTTGTGTTGAAATTTTTCTTTAAAACTAACAAGTTAATTATTGCCCTGAAACTGGTTGCTATATGCAAATGAACTTTGGTGGGATTTAAGAGTTGGTTATTACACAATTTTTGACACACAATTAAGAATTTTTATATGCATCTAACTATGGGTAACACACTAAATTTTTGGGTGTTGATACAGCAACACTGTCGCAGCTTATTGTATCAACTCAGTATATCAACACTATTGTGTCATATAACACAGTAAGCCATTGACACTACTTGAAAGTTTGAAAACACAGATTTTGTTCGTTTATTTTGACGAATGACAATAAATATTGTTGTATATAAAAGTAATCTATACACTATAAATTATATTTGTTACCTATTATATGATCTTATAATAAAAACGAGTAAAACGTTATTTAATACTCGTCCGTAACCCATAAAATAGGAATTTGATGGACGATGGATTATTAGGAAATAGTGGATATCCAGTTCTCCACTACCAGTGTAGAATCTTCAGGCAGCAATTCGAAGTGCTGTAATTGTAAATGACAGAGCTTTTGGTATTTTAATGAGATTTACCATTTTAACACGTGGAATGAGATACAAGTTACCTTTTATTCAAAGAATAATACCTAACAGGTTGTTCAGTTTTACATAACATTGTAGTTAATAGAGAAAACATGAAAATACTGTCAAATCAGGGTGCTGTTGATATTTGAGTGTAGTACTTTTGATTAAAAACTTTTTATTTATAAATACTAATTTATAAGCCATTAGAATTTCAAAAATTAAACCTTTGTTTTATTGTGTTAACCTGTTTGTATTGTTAATCTTTTATGTTGGATATCTGTTAAATGAAATAAATAAGTTCTCTATTCCACAATATCTGAAGCATGATATTTGTGCATAAAAATTTATTGAAATTAGATACACCATATACATCTGTAATGAAAATGTCAAATATATTAAATTTAATAAATGAGTTACAAATATATTCTATGTCTGATCTGTGATTATTAAACACTTTAAAAGTATTTAGTAATTACTTATATTTAAATATATCTTTACAAACTTTTGTAATAGCTCAAGATTCAACAAAAATGTTCTTTTTAAAATTAATTTGGTTGATGTAGAGCCGCCGACGAGTTAACATCGTGAGCGTTTCAGCATCGAATATATCGTTTAAAAACTGGTGTAGTGTGCCTGATGTGGTTTTTGTACGATAAGAACAATTAATACCTTTTTAATAAAAAGTGATTTGAAACATTATTGTATAAAAATAGTTAATACCAATAATTTGCCGGCCCTATAGGCCAGGCATTGAGAATTAAATTGTTTAGTTAATACCAACAATTGACGTGTAGCTTATGTGTACATGAGTAGCACAGGAAATAACATCAAACCAACTGTTCCTTCCACAACAATGTCTCAACAAGATTCATCAATCCGCAACAAACAAGATACATCAAACAACAACACTTCTACAATGTCGTATGTAACAGCAGCAAAAACAACACCGAAACCAACCTACCCAAAGAAAGAACAAGCAATCATACTCCATGCCGAAGACAGCCTCAAATTATTTGATTATGTAAAAGCAATTGGTGATATTATCGAACCCAGGAACATCTGTTTCGCCTCCAGAATCTCCAACAACAGGGTCTGTATATATTTAACTAATAAAAACATAGTAGATGAACTTGTAAAATCTCATCCTACCATACAAATCGGCTCCCTAACTTTAAACATACGTAAACTCGTTTCTCCTACAAAGAGAATCTTAATATCCAATGTCTCACCGTGTATCCCACATGAAATTATCGAAACCGCTGTTAAAAGCCTAGGTCTAAAAATTGCTTCCCCAGTATCATTTCTTAAAGCAGGTATTCCGGGGGATGAATTCTCACATATCCTTAGCTTTAGAAGACAAGTTTATGTATTTCCGCCCTCCGAAACCTTTGAGCTCCAAACCTCCCTTGTGCTCTCTTTCGAAGATAATGAAAACCGCATCTTCCTTTCTACTGACAAAATGGAATGTTTCGTTTGTAAAAGATCAGGGCATGTCGCTTCAAATTGCACAAATCCGCCAGAAAGTACCTCTTCTGACCAGACAATCGTTTCATCTCCTTTAAGAGCCGAATCCACGTCTACTGAAAAAAGCCCAGAAACCAACACTGTACCTTTTACACCAACAGAGACATCTCCTCCAGTCAATAATATACCACCTACGTCATCAAATAACAACTCCTCATTAGAACAACCAAGTCAACATATTACAGATACACAAACACACTATAAACGCACACACTCAGAACTTTCATCTCCTTGTGACAGAACTAGCATAACTGAAGAATCCACTCATAGTGAACAAACTAATATTTATGCCGGGTTTTCCAAACCACAAAGCAAGAAAAAACTTAAACGGTCAAATTGTGACTCAACCCTATCCGAAATAGCAAAAACAATTATACGCGAACTTTATAAAGAAACCCCACAAATATTCATAATCCCAGCAGATAACATAATTTCTCTTCTTGAAAATTGTCACGGTAGTAGCGATCCATACACAGAAGCATTAAAATTTACACCGGACATCAAATCACTTATTTGTACGTTATACCAAATCTATCCCAACCTTAATGAAAAATCAACCAAAAATAGGCTAACTCGTCTTATAAAAAAATTTAAGGACAAAACCGAACTCTTAATGGGTGATTCTACAAAATTTCCCAATCTTGACTTCTCACATGAAACAACTGACGATGAGTACATCTCTGATACATCTCAAAACTCACAGACATCTCAAAAATCCTCTCATTAACAAATTCATAATTATCCAATGGAACTGCGATGGATTCTATCCTCGCCTGGCACACATACAACAACTTATTTCCGAAACCAATCCTGACTTTATTTGTTTACAAGAAACAAACTTTACAGAAACGCACAACCCTCATCTAAAAAACTTTATTGGTTATCACCATATCAGAACTACACACCGACGCGCTAGCGGAGGAACAACAATTTTCGCATCAACTGAAATTTTTCACCGTAAACTTCACCTAAACACTGCATTAGAAGCTGTTGCTATAACAGCATGGTGTCCAGAACAAATCACAATATGTAGCTTATATATTCCTCCTAATTATACATTGACAAGCACTGAATTAGAAAACCTAATATCTCAAATTTCTGGCCCATTTATTATGGTTGGAGATTTTAATGCACACAACACTATGTGGGGATCCAAAAATACATATGGTAGAGGTAAAATAATCGAAAATGTCATTAACAATACTGATATTAACTTATTAAACACAGGAAATAGTACATACTTTCATGTTCAGTCAGGAAGCTTCTCATCAATAGACTTAAGCTTATGTGATCCCAAAATACACCCGTTACTAACCTGGCATACTCTAGATAGCTTATTTGATAGCAATCATTTTCCCATTATTATTACTAACAATGCAGTCAAATCGGAATATACAAAAACGAGATAGAAAATCTCAAATACTAATTGGGAACTCTTCAAACTAACTGTAAAAGAACGCACAGATGTACTCAAATATCAAAATAACATAGACGAAGACATAAAACAACTAAACCATTGCATAGTTTCATCCGCAGAGGAGTGTATCGGCAAATACAAAATTAACCCAAAACAAAAACACGTTCCCTGGTGGAATGACTCATGCAAAACAGCAATACAAGAAAGCAAAAGAGCTTTAAACAGATTCCGAAAATCTCGCACTCTAGCTGACTTAATAGATTTCAAAAGGCTCAGAGCAAAAACAAAACGAATAATAAAAAACAGTAAACAAAATTCATGGAATCATTTTACCAGCTCTATTACCAAAGATACCCCACCGACTCAAGTATGGTCAAAAATAAAGAGAATGAAAGGACATTACACATCATACAAAATTCCAGCTCTCACCATTCAGGATAAAATAATTACAGATGACCAACAAATCAGTGATATGCTTTCCCAACATTTTCTCAATAAATCAAATAATTCTACTAATCCACATAACGAAATTGATGCTACTCAAAAAACGTACAATACTAATCATCCCATTAATATACCTTTCAGTTTCCAAGAACTAAATGATGCCCTTTTTTCAACAAAAAGCTCAGCTGCAGGTCCTGACGATATTCCCTCTATCTTTTTAAAAAACCTTCACCAAAATACATACGAGAAAATACTCCAACTGTTCAACAAAATTTGGTCTTCTCAAAAATTCCCGTCACTATGGAAACAATCCCTAGTCATTCCTGTCAAAAAAGGCGATCAATCCCTAGACACGCTGAACTCATACAGGCCAATCTCTCTCACCTGTACATTATGTAAACTTTTGGAAAAAATGGTTAATAAAAGATTACTTTGGTACCTCGAACAAAATAAAATCCTCGACCAATTTCAATCAGGCTTCAGACCAAATCGATGCACCTTGGACAATCTTGTACTTCTGCAATCAACAATTGCGACTGCGCTATCTAACAAAAATGAAGTCATTGCAATTTCCCTTGACATCGAAAGCGCTTTTGACTCTATACCGATTTCTGTGATACTAAACAAACTAAGCCAGAACAAGCTATCCGGTAATATATATTCGTTTATAAAAAATTTTCTCACAGACCGATCCTTTAAAGTAATTACTAATGGCAAAACTTCCTCCCAGCACACAACCACAAACGGTGTCCCACAAGGGTGTGTTCTAAGCAGCACACTATTTCTCCTTAGTATTAACGATTTTAGCTCATTTATAAACGACCCTGTGCAATACGGAATATATGCCGACGACATAGTATTATTTTGTCATGGAAAGGTCACTTCCAGCACAAATGCTTTACTACAAAATACGCTAAGTAAAATAAACAACTGGGCCAGTCAATCCGGCCTAAACTTTTCCTCATCTAAATCCAAAGTTATTCATTTTACTAGAAGACAAAACACGCAATCTCCAACCATTACTCTGAATGGAAATTTTCTCCAAGTAGTAGACCAAATAAAGCTTCTCGGCATTATTTTCGATAAAAAACTTTCCTGGAGACCACACATTCGAGAAATTAAGGGTAGCTGCCTACAAAGAATGAATATCCTTAAATCACTAGCCCATTATAGTTGGGGAGCCGATGAGGAAACACTACTAAAAATATATCGAGCTCTTATTCGCTCCAAACTTGACTATGGTAGTGTTCTCTACATGTCATCAAGTAAATCACTACTACGTTCACTTAATGTCGTCCAAAATACTTCCCTTCGACTTTGTTTAGGAGCATTCCGATCCAGTCCGGTGGAAAGTATTCATGTAGAATGTTTCGAACCTTCGCTTCATCTAAGACGACAACAACTTCTACTGCTCTATTTCGCTAGAGTTTCAGCAAATCCCACAAATCCCACAAGAAACCTCATCTGTAATAGACAATTACCAGCTACTAATAATCCTAGAATGGTACCGTCCACTATACAGATGCTACTTCCTTATTCAGATATCAATCTGTTGTCGACCAGCCCTTTCACGGTCCCTCAAACCCCTCCATGGATATGTAAACTTCCAAATTTTAATATCGAATTATCCAAATATAATAAGAATGAAATATCACCTTCCATTATCAAACAAAGATTCTATGAAATAATACATCAATGCAACTTCGATAAGATCCTTTACTCAGACGCATCTAAGACTGAAGAAGGTGTTGGTTGTGCTGTTACAACGACTACAACCACCGTCAGCTTGTTTCGACTCTCCAGCAATTGCAGTATTTATACTGCTGAACTATATGGAATACTACAGGCGGTGAAATCTCCACTCAATGATGTAAAAACTGTAGCAATCTGTACAGACTCTCTGTCCTCCATGCAGTCCATAAGAAACGTACATTCTATCCACCCAATAGTTCAAGAAATCCAGAGCATATGTAATCGTCTTCAAACTAATGGAGTAGCAGTAACGATATTGTGGGTCCCATCACACGTTGGTATTCCAGGTAACGAAAAAGCCGATCAAGCAGCAAAACAAGCATGTTCTCTTAACGTTACAACAGATATTCAAACATCATTAGATCTAAAAAGAACAATCAAACATAAAATAATGGACCTTTGGAATGATCAATGGAAAAAAAAGCAATACCAAGTTAAGCGTTCTACAACCAAACATTTTCTACCACAAGCTCTCACCAATGAAAAGAAAGGACAAATCAATCATTCGAAGATTGAGAATAGGACACACACGCCTTACACATGGACACCTAATGAATTCCAGTAATCCGATTTTGTGCCAGTATTGCAACACCACGACTTCCGTAGCACATGTACTTCTTGACTGTCAACACTACCTAGCGGCCAGAAGAAAATTTAATCTTGGTAACAACCTAAAAGACATTCTTACTTCAAACGACAGTAACTACGAAAATATATTAAACTTTTTAAAAAACACAAAGTTATACAATTTAATTTAAAACAAAATGTATTAAAAAAGTGTATTGTAACTAATTTGTACTGCATGTAAAATATTAACCATGTAAATATAAATGTAAATTGTACCTGTGTCAATGACCATTAGCTGTCGAGACACATATGTTCGAAATAAAAAAAAAAAAAAAATTAATTTGGGTCAAAACAATAATAATCTATTTCTGAGTATAAGCTGTATTTTACAAATATGTATTATTCAAAAGGACTAAAAAGAGATACTTTGAACCTCTTGTAACACAGAAACAATTGATTTCTGAGTCTTGGCGCACTGATAACTTTTGATCAGCATGCAAATTTTTTAGCCAATTCAACTAAAACCACTCCTATATAAGAAAAGTGCTGGGGTCCTTTATATTGTAGCATCTCAAATCACCTTGTATGTATTAAAGCACCGAAGAATATTTTCAATGTATTTTTATTTCCTATCGTATATGCTAGAACACCGAAAAAGTATTTTCAATCCTTTTGCATCGCTGGAATTGATAATAAACACATTTTAAAGTTTGTTTTATCTATCACAGATGCGTGTTTCTTCGGTATTCTTTTGATCAAGATGACGCTTTAAGATATTTTGCACGACATACAAACAGAAATATTTCGGTTTACCCTTGGTCTTTATCGAGTATGGCGAATGATTTTTAAAGATTATCATTCTGCAATAGATCACCGAAGTGGTCACTTCATTGTTTCGAGCCCAAAACAGTGGCAGGATTTCGGCCAAACCGCAGCTGCACAGACCAGGTACTCGCCCTGACCAATTATGTGGAATCAAACTTTCAAAAGCAATCAAAAACAACCGCTGCTTCATCGATCTATCTGCTGCTTATGACACTGTGTGGCGACAAGGGGCAATATATAAATTAATGCGAATAATCCCATCCAGAAAGACCACTGAGGTTATTAACGCCATGCTATCCAACAGATGCTTTAAAGTTATATTGGGAGACAAGACTAGTACCCAAAGAAAACTGAATAATGGACTTCCACAAGGATCCGTGCTGGCTCCCATGCTTTTCAGCCTCTACATAGAAGACATGCCAGAAACCACATCAAAAAAGTTTGGATACGCAGACGACTGGACGCTTGCCGCAAGTCATAAAGAATTCGAGGTCACTGAACGCATTCTAACAAACGATTTAAATGCCCTAGGGAATTATTTCCGCAAATGGAGATTGCAACCCAATCCAACTAAGACAGAAGTGTCCTGCTTCCATTTGAACAACAAGATGGCCAACTATCAACCTCAAATCAATTTTGGGGATAGACTCCTTAAATATAATAAACACCCAAAATACTTAGGTGTTACACTTGACAGAACGCTGAACTTTAAAGAGCATCTTACTAAGACTGCTGCAAAACTCCGAACTCGTAACAACATCCTGCAAAAGCTCTGCGGCACTACATGGGGCTCCTCAGCACCCACACTTAGATCGACAGCATTAGGACTGGTATACCCCGTAGCGGAATACTGTGCACCAGTATGGATAAACAGTCCACATACTCACCGTGTTGATGTCCAACTCAACCAAGCCATGCGAACTATATCGGGCACAATCAAGGCCACGCCCACTTACTGGTTACCAGCTTTGAGTCATATAGCTCCACCACCCATCCGCCGGGAACATGCCCTTGTCAGAGAATTTACAAAAATCAATACTGATCCTGAGCTCCGCTCCCATGTCGGAACTTCCGCCAGAGACATAAATAGGCTCCGTTCAAGACACCCGCCTCTAAAAACAGCAAAAAGGCTAGTAGATCAAAACTTTAATGTAACTGAACGGTGGAGAGAATAATGGGAGAATAACGCTGCACCAGCTAACTGGAACATGCCATGTATTACAAGCAAACCTGAGGGCTTCAACCAACCGAGACGAATTTGGACCACACTCAATAGAATAAGGACGAACTGTGGCAGATGTTCTGACTCACTTTTTAGATGGGGAAAAATACAATCACCAAATTGCGACTGCGGCGCCGAAAGGCAAACAGTAAAACACATGGTAGAGGAATGCCCGATTAGATCCTATAACTGC
This sequence comes from Diabrotica balteata, assembly GCA_918026665.1. Lineage (NCBI taxonomy): Eukaryota > Metazoa > Arthropoda > Insecta > Coleoptera > Chrysomelidae > Diabrotica > Diabrotica balteata. The sequence continues at coordinate 92,325,547 of OU898282.1, forward strand.
AACCCTTCAGATTTCCTGGCTGCTACAAAAGAGTCAATCGAATATATTTATAATCTAGATGTTTGTTTGTAGAATAATATTTTTGTATTTACTGTTGTTTGTAATTTATATAATTTATATTATGTGTATATATATGAACCTGTGATGCAGCCATACGCTAAATAAAATAAAATTCGAGTACAGATTTTTTTCGTAATGTAGCGTTTACGCTACTGATTAACTCCTTTAGAAATTTTCTTATAACCCGCCTGTGATCGATTTTTAAATCGACATTCCTTCACCCACGCGCTGTTATCGCTTTGAAAGGAAGATCGATTTTATGCGGAAGCCGAACGATCAGTTTTGGTCAGAACTCATACGCAGCCACGTCAATCGGTGAAATTTTTCACCTTCAAAGTGACGGAATTGGAGCAAGGAAGATAATTTGGGGAAGAATATAATTCATTAATAATAATATAAATAAGTAATTTGTCTAATAAAATCAATATTCATTTATGAGTTCCACATAAAAAGGAAGATTTTTTTGGCGTGCTGCAGCTCCATGTAAGTAAATCATTTCATACGTATTATCTCCTTATCATATAATCAAATTTATCATTGTATTTAGTATTTCTTTAGAGATTTATTTTTGAGTTCCGAAATAATTTAAATATAAAATTTCCTTGATTTACTTGCAAAGAACAGAAGGTCATTTTTTTTTATATAGTCAAACTTAAATTCCGATCTATTTCATATCTTATCATTAAGTTTTTTTTGGTTCCCTTTTAACTAACTTTTTTTGGTGGAATATAAAAAGGTTCTACAAATGTGGGACAGCCTTCTGTATTCTGCGCATGTTTATTTCATGGCGCAAGCTTGCCATGCCTACGAAAGTAACTTCATAAATTTGACATGATGTTGACTTAACCTAATACCTGATATTTTGATGTTTTGTTTTGGTGCAGTCAATCCATGCTGCTACACCTATTAAATTACATATTTATTAAATTAAATAATCATTTTAGATTCCGTCACTTCACTTGAGAGTATTCTCTTGAGAATATTCCCTCAAGGATACTAGTAACAGAATCCTTAGATACATAGTTAGCAACTTATGTATGTAACCCCTGGATTTTGCTGTCACCCAGAGACCAGTGACTGGTTGTGGCTTTGTGCCCAGGATTCGTCTTTACAGCCATAAACTGATTTAGCCGTGCCAAGAGGAATTTTCCTATGGACTTATGGGGCTGTAAAGATAAGTTGTTTGACTGTGTAATTTTTTTCTGTTACTATCTATTTACTATCTATTTAATTGTTTAATTTTTGTTACTTCCTATTTAGTAGTATACCCTCTTCATATGCATATGATAAGGTAAATACCTTTGTGATAATTTAATTTTTAATAAAATATAATTTTGATATTATTGGGAGAGGGAAAATACATTACATGTTTTTATTAGGTTTTTAACTAGGATTTAGAGAGTCTGACCAGAACTCATTTGCTTTGATATAATTTTTATACTAGCATACTTTTGAGATAATGTAATTGAGATTGGGGAGGAAAATAAATTTCATGTGGTTTTTTTAAACATTATATAAAGAGTATTGAAGACTCATTTTTTGGATATAATTATAATAATTGTAACAGAGTTATCATTGTTGATATCTGTACAATACGGTAATTATTTCTCACTTTAGTTGAACTAGCTAAATTTAAATTACTACCTTTTTGTGTTAAGACTTTGGCTACAATACGGACTATTCTTGTTGTATACTAATATTTCATATTTTATTTGGCCAGTGGTAGTGACTATTCGTTTGTTGAGGGGCTATTAGGTCCCATTGTATGTGTACACCATCCACTACCACTGTTATTTGGCTTTGCATTATATGTAAATTGTTTATACACATATACCTATATACATTTTTTTATAAATATATTTATTGTTGCTATTTTGAGTTTTATTTCAGTTCTACTAACCAGTATATAACATAGCAAAACAAGATTATTATTTAGTATTTTTGTATTTCAGAGTATTATCTCCAGATTCATTTGTTACTTCAAAATCTCAACTATCGTTGAGTTGGCGCCCTTCTTTTCTCTTCCTATTGTTCTCTTTCTATAAATTTATTCCCAGTGACCTTCTTCAGTTGTATCACTTTTGATATTACCAGGTCTCATTTCTTTCTTGTCTCATTAGCTCATTATCTCTTGTTATTGTTGTTTATATCTTTAAAGCCACAATCCAGTGCATTGAAGCTAGCCCGAACACTCACTTGAGATTTAGTGTCTCTTTGGCCATTTAAATTTGCTCCTCTGAGCTTAGCCCTATTTTTAGTATTTTCATTACCTCTCTTCCAGTTCTTCTGGAATTATGAAGTCTTACACTTCCAAAAACCCAATACTCCCGGAGTATTGAGCGTTTCAATTGGCGCCCAACGCCAATTGAGGTTTCAGTAATGGAATCATCCATTTTAAATAGCTTAGGAACCTTCTTGTGTTATTTTGTCCAGGAGATCCATGTAAGTACCCCTTTTTATTCACTTTTTGTAGTTACCCCATTCTAGTCCACTTATTATTAACTTATTTACGGCCCAGTTCTCCAAACAAACCCAAAGTAGCCGTTCGCAAACGTTCCGGTTTGTTGTGTTTACCCTATCTCCACCCTTGTAATTTCTGCCCAATTTTCAACCCCCTATAATAATACCCTATGTGGTAGGCAAAATAACCGTCACAATATACCTATGGCAGTGATCATCACCTCTTATGCACATACGTAATATATTAAAGTAAATACAGTAAGACACAAGTATAACCAAATGGTAACCAAAAAAATCACTTATACGGGATATACAATATAAACTAGATCAGGAAAGCGTAAGCATAAGACACGATTAGATTGCAAACATTATTATAATAAAAAATGGATCTATCTATCAATATCTAATTAGCCTTCTTCGGTCCATCTTTGGACATAGGCCTCCCCAATTCTTTTCCATTCTTCTCTGTCTGTCGCTACAGTCATCCACCTAGAACCCACGTGCTTCTTGATATCATCTGCCCATCTCATTTGGGGCCTTCCTCTGCTTCGTGTATATTCCCACAGTCTCCAACTTATAAGAATTTTGTTCCATCGGTCTTCTTTTTGTCTTATATTGTGTCCGGAAATCTCCATTTCAATTTTGCAACTTCTTGTCTAACATCCCTCACTTTTCTTTTCTCTCTTATCCACTTGTTTCTCTTTTTATCCATTAGTCTTATGTGCAACATTTGTCTTCCCATTGCTCTTTGGGTTTTTATGATTTTGTCCATGTTCGCTTTTGTAAATGTCCACGTTTGCGAACCATAAGTAAGAACAGAGAGTATGCATTGATTGTATTCTTTGGTCTTAAGATGATGTGGATATCATTTGTTTTTAAGAATGTAGCTTAGTTTGTCAAATGCTACCCATGCCAGTCTAACTCGTCTTTTTATCTCTGCTGTTTGGTTTTCTTTGTTAAGTTTTATAGTTTGACCAGATATATATATAATCCTGAACTTCCTGAACTTGTTCTATTTCATCTTGTCCGATTTTCATTGTGGTGTCTTCATCTGTATTTGTTATGGTTTTGATCTTGTTGTAATTCATATTAAGGCCTATCTTTCCAGCTTCTACGTCCAGTTCTTTCATCATTTCAAATAATTCTTCTATTATATATATATATATATATATATATATATATATATATAATATAAAATTAATGTTTCTTGGGTTTAGGTTCAATAAAGATATGTTACATGTGGAACTAGATTTTATTTTCCATTGCAATCAATCAACGTTTCGGCAGGAAACCCTTGCCTTTGTCAAGATTCTAAAATGTGTATATATATAAGGACAAACAGATATTGCAATATATATATATATATATATATATATATATATATATATATATATATATATATATATATATATATATAGGGTCATTGTGGCAACAGTGGGTCACATTTTTTTTAAATCACATAGCTCTGAAATTATATGAGCTATAAAAGTTAAATTTTAATGATGAAAAGGTAGCTTCCTTGGCTACACATTGGTTAATTTTTTTTTTAAACACATTTGCTGGTTTTTGAAAAAAAAATTTATTTAAAAAAAAAGTTTTTGACTCACTGTGTCCTTAGATGGGTATACAGTGGGTCAACCGCGAGGGCACAGTGGATCAGGAGGATATTGGAGTAGAACAAGATAGGAAATTTCTAATATTTTTACTCTTTATTAAAAAAAATAAATGCTTATTACAAATTATAACCTCCTTAGCTTTTAAATGTAAATTAATTATGTCTTATAAATGTTAACAAAACATAAAATCAACTCAAATAGCGTTCCACATGTCAACTAGCGGATATCGATTTGAGAAAAATCAACATTAAAATAATAGTAAGACTGTTGACGTAAGGTACTTCCTCCCAGACAAGGTTTAGGCAATATAAGTTTTACATCGTTCTCGTTAACATATGATACATCAGGATTACTTGGCATGTGAAACTGATATTTGGGATTTGAACGAAGGAAGCTTACATAATATTCAAATTTATCATTACGCTCACGCAAAACTATTCCTACAAAATAAACACTTTTCCGTTTAGTTGCAAAACGAACAAGAACGTAATCTTCTTTCTTTGGAAAGCGAGGCAAGTCATTGAGCAATAACTTTTCATCGGTTAGTATTTCGATTTTATTTCCAACTTCGTCTTCCACTTCTTCGTCCCAGCAGTCGGAGTCTTCATCATGAATAGAAATAGTGTCATCAGTGTCATCTTCTGATTCACTCTGCAATACTTTCCTTACAGCTTTTTTCTTTGGTTCATTTGTTTTGTTTTTCTTTGGTAATTTTTTTTTCTTGACTTCCGATCGTTGCATTCTAATATTTTCCTTCTCCGGTGTATCCGTCGCGATTATGCTCCGGCCAGGTTTTCTTTTTCTTTTGTTTGCCCTTGGCTGAGCTTTGAGGGGCTGCCTGAATTGACTGGGGCTTATAAAAGCACCTGATGATACCGGTGCATTTTTCGACTTTGAGCAGTGGGGCTTTGGTGAATGTTGCAATTGTTCATGCTCTAGCTCCAAGGGCTCTTGTTGTGAATCACGCTCAGGCTCTAAGTGGGCTTGGAGAAAAGTTGGAGAGTCTATTAATGTGTCAGGGAGTGTTTCATTTTCCAAAACCAAAGTACTGTTCTGCTCATTTTCTATGGTATCTTGCAAAGAAACGTCAAGTCTATTTTGGATGGTATTGGGATTGGGACGATTAGTCACAGTACTGGGTAAAAAGTCTTCTTCGGTAAAAATGTCTCTATCGAAAGGATGGATTCCGGTCTTTTTAAAAGAATTTATAATATTTGTTGGAGTCATGGCCCTGGTGAATGCGATTCCTATCAGCTCAGCTAAATCGTAGATCGTCACAGGTTTCCCTGGATTTTTAAGCATCCAAGATTCCATAGCGGCGTTATAATAAGTTTTAAATGGAGAATAAATACCAACGTCTAAAGGCTGCAGCTTTGCTGACGTATGAGGGTGTAGTGTCAATATTGTTACACCGTTTTCTTTTGCTAAATCTAAAGCTTCAATGGATAAGTGTGACTCATGGTTGTCCATGATTAACAATGAAGGATTTTCTTTAGAGCTTGAGGTATGTTTAATAAAATGTTTCATTGTAGTAACAAATAGCTCGCTATTCATCCAACCAGAAGATGTAGCTAACCCTAATGATCCAGGGGGAGCACCTTTAAGCATGTGGTCCTTATAGTTTTTTCTGGGAAAAATCAGCACCGGAGGCAAAGCTTGACCACTTGCACTAATGAAGCAGCAAGTTGTTACAAGAGTGCCTTTCTCGCCGCTTGTCACTTTTCCAATATTCTTACCTTTAGGACCAATTACTTTTTGAGGTTTTTGTACCGTGGTTGTTGCCGTCTCATCCAGATTGTACACTCTAGTACCATCAGCAAATGAAGAACATCTTTTGTATACTTCTTGTAGATTATCGAAAAAGACTTTTACAGTATCCTTGTTGAACGCAGTTGCTCTAGCAAGACTGCAAGCTTCTGGTTTGCGTAAAGATAGTTCATTATGACGCTTGCGAAAAGATTTTAACCAATCAATACCTGCCATCTGATTTGAAATCCATGACTGTGGCATTTTTAATTTATTTATAACTGCCATTTCATATGCAACTTTTCTACAATCTTTTGTTGTTAAGCCGTAAAACATAAGAGCGCAATTATTGTAATATTCGGTAAGTGCTTGTTCTTGCTCATCCGTAAAAACTTTATTAATATCATAACGCGGCATAAGTTGCACATTTTCAATACTTGTTGATGCTTTAGCTTTAACTGCATAACGCTGTAGTGTTGAAAATGGAATATCCTTTTCCTTTGCTACAACACGTATCTTTTTTCCCGATGCAATTTCTAGAAGAGCATCTTTCATGTTTTCTTTGGTATGGGTACCTATTTTCCTGCATAACGGGCGTTTCTTTGGCATTCTGTAAAATAAAAATATAATTATAGTAACCAATTTAGTAGCAGTGGGCACAGTGGGTCGATCCACTGTACCCACTTTAGAGATGACCCACTGTATACCACTGTCGCCATTTTAATTTTAGGACGCAATAACAAATGTTTACCACTGTGTGATAATCCTTAATGTAACGTCAAATGAGGCCTTAATAACTACTTACTGCATTAAAATTATAACTCAGAGAATAGGATTAATAGATACGGAATAAGAAAAGATCAAAACTTACGTATTTTTTTTACTTTTTCACTACCAACTCACAAATTGTTCTCTGTTACTTACACTACACTTCAGAGCGGCGCACTGACCGTCGTGGAATGGCTGATAGCCGAGATCGAATCTACTATGTCATATGAGTATACTGTCATATATATATATATATATATATATATATATATATATATATTATATATATATATATATATATATATATACATATTTTACAATATCTGTTTGTCCTTATATATATACACATTTTAGAATCTTGACAAAGGCAAGGGTTTCCTGCCGAAACGTTGATTGATTGCAATGGAAAATAAAATTTAGTTCCACATGTAACATATCTTTATTGAACCTAAACCCAAGAAACATTAATTTTATATTAAATATAATACGGTTCAAGAAACTCAAAACTACAATATATATATATATATATATATATATATATATATATATATATATATATATATATATATAGAAATGGATATTAGACATGATTCCTATTAAAAAAAACTGGTATCAAAGACCTCTCCAGTACATACGTTTAGAACTTAGAACTAGATGGTAGTAACGGCGGACAACAATTTTGGAACATTAATCGTGACAGATAATGTTGTAATAATTTGTAAATAAATAGGTATTTTGAAAATAACCTTACCTGCGCATTGTGCTTTTCAACTAATATAAACATTTGCTGTTCCATCTTTTTAAATTTGGCTTGATACTTTTTATTATTTCTGTCTACAGTGTCAGCTAATATACTGAAAAAGAAAAAAAAATAGCTAATTATTCTATATTCTAAAAACTAATATTTGGATAAAATAATTAAAAATAATATTCGTAGGCAATTGAATACTATTTAGTAGATTTAGGTGATGATACGCATTAAATCAATACACATACTACACATATAATTATCTAGTTAACAGTATATAACAAGTAAAATATTGACTAGATATCAATTCTTGGTTAAATTGCGTATTTGTTTCTTCCTTTTCGGTCTCTCTGTTTCCGTTTTTAATAATACAAAATTTGCTTACAGCTTAAATAATTGTTTTCTCACAAAATAGCCTAAAGTAATTCTACTATCTTACAGGGATATTCCATCATTTTAGTGTGTTTAACTCCGTGAACTAACTTTTCATTGCCTATAAAGCAGGCATATACATAACGGTTCGGGTTCCGACAACAAAAGTACAAAACGAACAAATTATGTTTTAAATATTGATTTTTGAAATATTAGCCTTTAAGGTTTATACATTTTTTTATATGCTCAAACCAATTCTGAAAGCATTTTTCCACTCTGAAACTGATGTCGTAGAAACAAGTTTGGGTATTGGCAATCTCTGGCCATACATCTTTTGTTTGACAGATATGAACAAGACATGAACAAAAAGCCATTAGGAGATAAACCGGATTAATACGAACAATGGGATATTAATTCTATATTTTTCTAAATATTCAGTTGTTTGAAGTGCTGTATGGGGGTTAGCACTGTTATGATGAATAATGATGCGACTTATTTTGTTTTACCTTATTTTAGCGAAGACTATAAACTATATATTATTTAGCATTAATTCAATCTTTGATACGGCAATCAAGATAAGTATTATTTGCGATTCGATCAAATTATATGGAGCCCATCTGCAACGGTCATTTTTTATACCTAAATGTTCAAAGCACAACTGCTTGTATTGAAGTCTACGATATGTCAAGAGGTGCCTCTGCCTCTTTGTAAGTTACAAGCTGATCTCCTTTGATCGTGTTAAGCACCGCATCGATGTTTGTCGGAACAAAAACCGATTTCAGTCGACCCACACGACCCATTCATTGTTGTCCAGTAGGTAAGTCCTTTTTAAAATCATACAAAAATCATCCAGCGCAATCCTTAACGGAATTATTTCCATTTTCGCACACACTCCCGTTCTATGTCGTCACTGGCTTCGCGATAATAAATGTAAATAAATGTAAATGTTCACGAATAAAATGACGCCATAACTGTTACGCGATCTATAGATCGATTGTAAAATCTTAAAAGGCAAACCTTGAATATAAGATCTCCTGTTCCAAGATATTTCGTAAAGCCAAATTTTGTGGTTATTAATCCTTCATAGCAAATTTGGTACGGTCTGCAAAATGATTTTTGGAAAATCGTTAAACAAATAATCGATAAGGTTTATTGTTCTGCAGAAACTACACGTTATACCTCTCTATTTTTTAGCTATGACTGAAAACTCTAATCTTGCCAATTATTTATATGTTTTATTGTATATTCTACCGAATATCGTAATTAATTGTTTATTGAAATCTACATTAAAGAGATTCTGATCGTACAACACCAGGGCCACGAGTTGTTCTGTTTTTTAATCTGGGAAAAGTTTTCCGCGTTCTTGTTTTATATGAAGTTTATCCACTTTATACCCATGATTAATTCTACCTGATTTTTTTCTATTTTTTCGACTGATTTTTTCCTGTATTTTGTTGTTATTAATGTGTTCATTCGAGTTCTTGTTCTTTTGTACTCTTGATTTTTTTTTACTTGGTTGTGAATACTAATAATAATAGCCGTTTAGGTATTCCTGCACTATTTTTTTTTCTTCTTCCATCAAGATCTTATCGGTCACCTACTTACAGTTTTTTACGATCCCGATATTCGTTCTTGCTACTAAAATGTTGATTTTTCTTAGGTCCATCAATAAATTATTATCATAGTATATATTAGTCTACGAAAACGATCTGGAAATTTTGCAGCTGTTTCTTTATGTAATCTCTTCGATTCAGTGCTATTGTACCATATTTTCCGTCATTTCCGGACTTCCAGGTAATAACCTATGAGGAGAGCTCCTAAAATGAATTAATTGCAATCAAAAGTTTTTCCCTTGTAAATCTAAGGTGATAAGTAGTATACGTCAAGTCAGTTTTTGTTGGTTCTGGGAATTTTTCACCATCTGATCTGTCATTTGGCTTTTTCATACCTTCCTCCAAAGTACCAGTCAGTTCATGCTATAATTTTTGTTCCTCATACATTGAACATTAAACTCACATTATTCCTATGAATATAGGTCCAACCTCTGATTATATTATGAAAAATAAACAGTTTGAGTATACTTTTTGGTACACACAATTATTTGACTATATGTTACTACTTATCACCTTAGAAATATACTTTTGCTCATATTTTTCTCGTGGAAAAAAATTAGGTCCAATATAGTTATCTGATATTCCTCGTCCTATTTTGCACCGAAATCACGTATTTATTACCAGAACTTTTTATGGATATGCTAGATAATAGTGATTATTTGAGATTACATTTTTTTAGGTGTTATGGCTATATGTATTTGTACAATATTCATATTTACCGAAATGGCCTTATAGCTACAATTATTACTTACTTACTATTATTGTTATCTAAGTTTATAAATTAAAAGTGCTTGTCTAAAACTATGTACCTGTAATTCTTACCTATTTGTATGATTAAGATCTTGTACTATTTCTCTCCCTTCCAATAGCCTTGCTTCAGCATTCTTTGTTACCTGTTCTAATGTAGTAACCAACTCTTGTAACCTAACTTTCAGTCTTGCCTCTCTTGCTAATGCCTGCATTAATTCCAATTCAATGCCTTGAGCATGCTCAGCATCTGAATATCCTTGTTCCTAAAAGAGAAATATTTACTTTCCAATGTGATTTCAATATGATGAAACTTTTAGGTAATCTAGAATTTTCAGATAATTTAGGATTTAGTTCGAGTCTAATTAATAACAACTATTGTTCACACGTTTGGATGTGGTAATTTTGAGTATTTAATTGAAGAATTATTTTTTTAAGGAAATACTTAAACTTACAATTGAAGTATTTAAATTAACAAAGGGGTGAAAATAGGCATTCAGTAGTTTACACTCAACTTTTCTGACTTTATTATTACATTAGTAAAATTTTGTTTCCCGATATGTTATTGAAAGAAAATTTTTGAATAAAAATCTAGTTACAGTTGCCAAGCGTATCGAAAAACGTAAGATTCCTAATAAGAATCCAACACAATGATTGATTCCAAATAGATAAATTAAATTGAAGACCGTGAATTTGTATGTCATCAACAACAAAAGAAAAAATTATACACAATATAATTATAAGTAACTCTGCCTGGTGGTTATGAGGGCGAGGACTGGGTGGATTGAATAGTTCAGAAGACACGTTCATGCCCACAGCCGGTACCAAACACGTATAAAAGAGAACGGTTAGGGAACAGTCAAGCTGTTTGAATACATTTTCCAATACTAAGGTAAAAAGCTTTGGTGAAATAGTATCACCTTGTCTAATACCTTTATCAAGGCGCATTTTTTCAGTTTTTTCGTCTTCATTGATTTTGATGTGGAATGTGGCCTGTTCATAAATGTTTTTAATGAGTGTAGTGTACCGTGAGTCTATTCGAGCATCCTTCAGGGCTGACAAAAAGGACCAAGTCTCAATACTATCGAAAGCCTTGTGAAAGTCGATAAATGCCATATGTAAAGGTACATTATATTCTGTGGTTTTTTCTACTAGTGTTCTGATGGTTTGTAAGTGATCATTAGTACCAAACCCTTTTCTAAATCCCGCCTGTTCAACCGGTTGATATAAATCAAGTTTTTGTGTTATGCGGTTGGTTATTATTCTTGTTAACAATTTGTATAAGTGTGACAACAAACTGTAGTTTTCAATATTAGTAGTGTCTCCTTTCTTGTGTAAAAGTATTATTTCGGCGTTTTCCCATAGGCTGGGTATTCTTTTTTCTGTTAAGACACTTATTCAGTAAGACTTCCAAAACTTCTACAACGATGTTGCCGCCCATTTTTAACATTTCAGACATTATACGATCCTCGACAGGAGCTTTTTTGTTTTTCATTTGCTGTAAGGCATGTCTAATTTCCGAAGAGGTTATTTTAGGGAGGGTTTCCGAGCCGACGTTTAGAATTGTTCTGTGGTCTGTTTCGGGGTTCTGTATAGTAGATGTATAAAGATTCTTATAGAATGTTTGTATTTCCTTGATTTTAGTTATCTTTGATTTTCCTTTAGTTAAATTTGATTTCAATACTCTCATGTTTCTATTGTTTTCGATGTTTTGTTTCATAAGCCCGCAAGTCTGACCTTGTGCTCTTTTTAACTTTATTGTTGATAGCTTTATACTCTGGTAATTCTTTCGATGTTCTTCTTCTTTCTTCCATTAAATTAAGTGTTGTTTGTTTCAGTTTCGTTTTTCTGGGATTTTTATTTTTATCACAGATCTTTTTTGCAGTTGATGTTATGTCGTTCGTTAATTTTTGTGTTATTTCATTTATATCTTTCGTGTTGAATACTGGTAGAGGTCCTAGTTTCTTTTTTAGTTCACTTTGATATTCCTCTTGATTCATTTCAAGTGCTTCTATGTTTGGCAATTTATCCTATGTTAATAATTTTCTTCTATCTAATTTCATATTTATTTCTATTTGCGTCCTAACTAATCGATCATCACTACCAGTGTTGAAAGAATTTAGTACAGTAAGATCTTTAGCAATGTTTTTGAAGTTAGAGAGTATAAAGTCAATTTCATTTTTTACTTTGCCATCTGGGCTTAACCACGTCCATTTTCTCTGCATCTTTTTCTTGTAGAAGGTATTTAAGCAGAATAGTTTTTCTTTGCTGAGGAAATTTACGAGCATATCCCTCCTGTGATTTCTACTTCCCAGTCCAAAATTTCTAATATATTCGTTGTCGTTGTTATTTTCGTTCTTTCCTATTTTAGCGTTGAAATCTCCCGTAATTATTACGTAATATGTTTTCTCTAGGTTTCTGGCTCTTGTAATGTCTTCATAAAGTTGTTCTACCTCTTCATCATCTGAGTCATCTTCATCATAAATGAAATAGTTCCAGGAGTAAAACAAAGATTTAATGAAGACCATGTCAACGCAAATGGAGAACTTATGGCTAATCTCTGTGGATTTAATGAACAGAGATTCAATAATACATTTTTTGACCATAAGCTCCAGTACAAATATATATTTGAAAACTCCAAGGGGCACAAATCTATGATATATTTTATAGTCACTAATAGAAAAATCCACCCAAAGCAGATTCTAGATATCCGAACTATAAACTCAGCCGACACAGGGAGTGAACAAAAATAGTACTAGCAAAAATATGAATGAAAATATCACAAAAAAATTTTCTATAGAAAATCACCAAGGAAAAATTCAATATAGAATCAATGTGGAACGACTTTACAAGAGAAAGGTACCAAAGGAGGCTAGCACAGAAGATACAGCTGAAACAAATAGACGACATCGAAGATATAAACAGGAGATGGGAGAAAATTAAAAACAACATTGAAGAAGCAGCAACAGAAGCTCTAGAAAAACGCAAAGTCATACTGAACAAAAGAAACAACCACACTACACCAAGGTTCAGAAAAGAAATAAAAGAGAAATGTAAAGAGAAACGGAAGGCCTACACGAAGTACAAAACATCAAATACTCCAGAATCCGGAGACACCTATAGAAGAATACGAAATGAAACAAAGTATTTGGTAAGAAGAACAAAAACGAACACTGGGAACAGTTTACAAAAAGGATGGAAAGCGACTTCTACGGTACACAAAAACAAATATGGGGATTCATAAGAAACCAACGGAAAGAAATGGCTGAATTAAAGGAATACAATAACATACCAGCAAACGAATGGAAAAGATACCTGACGGAACTGTTTAAAGGAAAGGAAAATAATAATCAACACAATAACGTACTTGAATTAAGACACGAAATAAAAATCAGTTTTCAGGAGGTAGCCATAAATTGACTCAAACATAGAAAGTCACTAGGATCAGACGAAATAACTAACGAACTTTTAAAACACGGAGTAGAAAGTATAACCCTAGAGATGACAAAACTTATACAAAAACTAATATTGGACTGCAAGATACCAGACGCATGGAGAAACAGAATAATGATACCAATGTTCAAGAAAGGAGATAAAGAAGACCCCAACAATTATAGAGGTATAAATCTACTAAACACCGCACTTAAGCTTACCACAAAAATCCTAACCAACAAAATCAATAAACTAACAACATTATCAGATGAACAACAAAGATTCAGATCCGGAAGATCCTACGTAGACGCCGTATTTGTACCAAGACAAATCACAGAAACGGCCATCGAGTACAATAAACCAGCATATCTATGTTTTAAAGACCAGACAAAGGCTTTCGATCGCATCTAAGTCGAAGACGTCTTACACCTACTATATAAAAGAAACATACCAATCAATATTATACAAACGATCAAAAACATCTACTTCCATAATCGAATAAAGGCAAAGATAAATGGAAAACTAACATAGTGTATACCAGTACAAAGCGGAGTCAGACAGGGTGGCTCGTTATGCCCACTTCTCTTTAATATAATAATGAACGAAATAATACAAGCAGTACTTTAAAGTCATGGTTACAGAATGGGGAACAAAGAAATCCAAATATTATGTTATGCAGACGACGCCGCATTAATCGCCGAGACAGAAGACGAGCTCCAAAGATTAACACACATCTTCAATACAACACCAAGAAATACAATATGATAATATCAGCAGAAAAAACGAAATGTATGAGAACATCTAAATACCCACTACGATGTAAAATCGAAATTGATGGGAAAATAATAAAGCAGAAATCAAGATTTAGATATCTGGGAATAGATATAACTAGTTACGAGGATGTTGAATATTCAAATTAAATATACCTATACAGCATAAAAAAAAAATAGCTCATAAAAAGTATATTAATTTTTGGACGGGTGGTTAGTAACTACTGGATACATTTGTAATGTTAGTCATTACGAGTTAAAGCACGTTCAACGTCGAGATCAGAATCACCCACTACGAATAGTGGAGAAAATCATAGAGGAAAGTCAAGCAAAAGATGTAAATAGTAAGACTAGAGATTTCAATAAAAGGATATAACATATAATACTGTGTAAAAACACGATATAAAATTGTTGATAACGTAATAACTATAGATTAAATATAAAAGTTTTTTAAAACCAAATATAGACAATCTCAAAACAAATTATGATTTTGTGGCGTCTTAACTTTTTCACATATTCCCCAATAACTTCAGATTTGCCTTCACAGCGAATGTTGTTACCTACTTCCGGTCATATTGATTTTATATAATAAAAGCATTATATTACCTTATGCTGAGTAGCTATAGCTAACAATGCTTCTGTGTCTTTTAGTTGGCCCTGAAGGTTTTTCAAAGTTGCTGACTGAGCTTTCTGCTGCCCTTCGGAATATTTAAGTTTCAGTTCTATGGCACACTTCTCTTTCTCTAAAGCGAAGAGCTTGGATATAAGTTCAGACTTGTCTTCTCGTAGACCCATCAGTTCCTACAATAAAAGGGAAAAAAATACAAATATTCAAATCTAAATTTTATTTATTTTTTCTTATTTTATTTATAAAGTTGTCTTGGGTAAAAAATACAATAAAATGAGACATACAATTTTTTATATTGCACAAATCGTCAACTACAACATACACAATACAGCATAATTATAACATTTTTTAATAATAATTGGTTATATTCTACAGTCCGTCACCCTAAGGAACCGAAGCTTAGACAAGGAAAGAGAGAGGACAGGTAACGCTCATTTAATAAACCTTCGCAAAGTGAAGTTAGTTGCGATGTGACGGTCATGTTTTGGTGCCTAAATACTAGATACTGGTACTAAATGGTACTAAAAATATATAATAATAAAATCATGTTCAAAAAGTGATCATTATATCAGCATTTAATTATAAATTTTGAATATTATAATATATATATATATATATATATATATATATATATATATCGGAAAAAGGAGTACGACCGTCAATCCAATATATATATATATATATATATATATAATATATATTATATATATATATATATATATATATATATATATATATATATATATATCGGAAAAAGGAGTACGACCGTTAATCCAATATATATATATATATATATATTAATATATATATATATATATATATATATATATATATATATATATATATATATATAGCCTTTAGGTGCCGTTCTGGTGCCGGTTTGGCTTTAGTCAATTCTATACGATTTCGCGTCCCCTCTCTTTCCTTGTCTAAGAATCGAAGAAAAAAATAGCAATCTGTAACTTCGTGGATTAATTAAGAATGTCGTGATGGACAAATTTTTAAGGCCGGAAAATATTGAACGGAGTCTTTCCTAGGACGTTGTGAAAATCGCCAATTTGACAACGATTACACATACTATCCACAGCAATAAAGAAAAAACGTGGGGAAAATATTGACGGACAAAAATGGTGTCATTAAGAGGATTGAATATTCATAATTCCCGGCTGTTCCGGCTGTTAATTAAATTTTTAACCGTCATCTACTTTTCTCAAAAATGATCCATAAAAGGCATTAAAACCTGGTTGTCTTCCTAACGGTCATACCACAGGGACCTTTTGGCAATCGATTACTGCAAAGTTGTAAATATTTACCGTCATATATCCACTGTATTTCTCAGATCTGGATCTCAAAGGAATGACACAGTGGGGAATGGTTTGAATGAGGAGGTCATTTCAGAAACAGACATTTTCTAAGGCGAAATGCAAAAAGTTCTACAAAAAAAGGATATAATTGTCAGAGAAATGTGTATTAAGAGAGACAGAAAGACAATATGTTGATGAATAGAGTCGGATTTGAAAAAAGTAGTTGTTTTATTAGATCTAGGACTTACTGAGTAAAGGATAACAATAAGAAAACTCTGAGATTGAATTAAACTTTTCAAGAAATGACTGGGTAGTTCTGGCGGTGAACTAGTTTTTCAGTCAAATATATTTTTTTGAAATAATAATAGTTAAGAACATGGAATGACAAGAACTGTTGATAGACTCATAGACAGCTACATATAGATCCATTTTCTCTAGCCTTACTCAAAAATATAGTTGTCAATATTATACCTGCATTAAGACAGCCATTTCAAGGTCCATTTTTCTGGCTTCTTGAGTGCTGGAAGGTCGTACAGGTACATATTCGAGTTGAGTTGATTCCAAAACTACATAAGTTCCTTGAATATTGCTTCTGTCTGCTTTTAGTCTTGAAACGTGTTCTCTTAATCTCATTTCGTGATCGTTATTCCAAGGTTCATCACTAAAAAATAATTTAAACTATAAATACAAAAACTTAATCTAAAATTCATTAAAATATTTTAAAAAATATGAACCTATCTAGTTTATAATTTATTTAGGAAAATAAAATTTCCAAAAACAGGTTTTTTACGCCACATCTGAAGAAATATTCTAAATTTAAAAATTTATTTTTTATTATTACAATATTTGCAATAGTGTGGAATTGCAATAGTGTGCCTAAAATGGAAACAATTTTTATTTGTTCTTCTGGCCACCCTATAAAAATCTGTCCTTTCACTTCACTCCACCAAGAGGCTCGGTGCACTTGATAAAGGCCAACTACTTTCTCAAAGGCAGTATCAATTTCCCATTTCCTGTATCGTGGTTAATTCACTATACCTAAAGGTATTTCATCAGTTGGCAGTATTCAGTCATTGTCTACATGAACGTCTTTAGCTTTAGAAGATGAGATAGACTATCAGAAAGCTAGTTACTGTTGAGGCTATTCCAGTCACTTTTAATTTGATTTCTAACCTTAGATAAACAGTTGTTTATCAGCTTTGATTTGATAAGTGATTTCTTTATTCTTTACGATATTGAACGAGCTGGAAAAATTACAATGTTTCTGTGCTATAAAAACACTACTTCTTTTACAAAATCGGAAATTCAATTTTGTTGTGTTTTGTGCTATAGCAATCATGTAATGGGTACCAAGCCACGATTCCTATAGAGCAAGATAGAACGAAATGAAACTAATACCACCGAGAAAATCCAGTGTATTCAGTAAACAGACTGCAGCCTGACCTATGTCAGAATAATTCTACTCTAAGCAGTCTCGAGGCATGAAGTTTGGCTGTAGATTCCCATGGGAAAAAGTTGAAAGTAGTCCACTAGTTACAGAATCATCCAAGGATCCCATTGAAGTAAACGAATTTTAAATGAACTGATAAGAAGACGACTAGACTACACCTCCTAAAATATATCATCAATACAAGATTAGCCTAGTGTTTTCATCACAAAATGGAAGGATTCTGCAGTATCTCAGTTCCGCGGGAAAGAAAAGAGGGTAAGATGATAAAAGAAAAGTGTAGAGAGTATTCAAAATTCTCCACTGGTCGATGAAATAACGCATTATTTAATCGCGTCACTGAGAGACCAGACGTAAACACAACTGCATCCTACGGGAGTCGTTAGATATTGATGTGGTGATGATAGGGCTCTTAATACTCGGTCTTGGTTGCTAATCCTATGAGATCAGTGGAAAATAATAACGACTCAACTCCGGGTATCAAGCCCAGTTTCATTAGACTTCTCTAGATGTGTTAAATATACCTGTAGTATCCATCCAAATAGAAAAAGCAATCGGAAATATGCAACGAGATCCTGTTACAGACCATACAGTCGAGCATGAGCGTTGTAGTGAGGAAAAGGCTTGAAGTATGAGCTGAAGCAAGACTTCTATCCATAAAAGATAAGTATACATAAAAGATCTTACAAGTTGTAGTGTGGAAAGGGCTGCAAAAATAATCGACCCTTTGTCCAAGTTGATCAATATCCAGGTTAGAGAATTTTATGGCGGTATTTTTAATATAAATTTTCGTTAATTCTACTGTATCATATAGTTGTAACTTTCATATATTCACAAATTTATAACCCCTATGGAGGTTATTCAGAGTAGTGAGGCTTAGACAAAATTGTTGAGAATATTTCATTACACTATTTCAATTATAAAGCAACTAAAGGTTAAAAGAAGATTGTTAATAAAAATAATAGCCCTATGCTTCCGATACATATCAAGAAGAACAGTAGAGCTAGAAAATGATCGTCGAGAGTAAAATTAATGGCAAAACATGCGAATAAGAGGTATCCTACACGCTAGTTGGATTAAGTCAGACGAATTATTGACAATTATCTGCACCCAGCAACCCAAGACAGAGTAGATACAGGACCACAATCCGAGACATAATGTCACTCTTTCATCAAAGACAAAAGAAGAATAATTCTGGTTATTTAACAATGCCTGGACATTTAACAGCATCTGATGAAACATGAAACATCAGGCAGATGATAACAGATGAAACATCAAGCCGAAAAAAATCTAGACTACGTCCTATAACCTTCGAATAACACCGGTCGCAAAAAACCCCAACACTCATTGATAAAACTTTTCCGCTTTATCATAACTGCCCATCAATCGATTTGATACTTCTGGGACGAGGTATATAAAGTTATCTGTCATTATATTCATTTACTACCACAGTTAAAATCTAAAATACTGTAAGACTACTTTTATATAAAGTTGATTAATAAACTAATTATTACAAAGAAAAAAATATATTAGTTTTATACATAATACATACCTATCAATCGTAGGACTGTTATAGACATGGTTTTGCCACGGAGATAACAATATATCCGTACTTTGATAAGAATCTAAATGATGCAAAAGTTGTTTGGCCACGGTTTCTGCAGCGCTTCTATTCTGCAATGTTTCGGAATCATCTTCTTTCAGGCTAAGTTCTGTCTCAAGTAAAGCTAGAAGAACGTCGTAAGCTTCTATAATGCGATCACTTAGACCCAAAGCAAGTTGTAATGCGATAGCGTTTGATTCATATTTACCACATAATAAGGCCAATCTAAAAGTAATATGTATACATAAATATTAAGAATTTTATTTATTAGTCTGTAAATAATATAATGTATATAGATTTTAACAAAACAAAATAATCACTTTATTAGGTATTATTTGCAAGGTTTTAGGGAATCAGCTACCCGATTCTTTCGTTGCCACTTATGAGGAGACTTCATATAGGATATACTTATCTTTAGATAACCAAACTTGCCAAATATGCAAAAATACCAAGAATCCAGCAAAGATCTCTGTATCAGGCGACACAATTACAATACCTCACAATACAGAAGCGGTTGAGAGAAATATTGAAAATAGTAACAATAGTAAAATTCTTCGACATATTGATCCCAACTGTCATATCAAGGCAGGCAGTGACACCTCTACGGACACATATGTAATATAATAATAATATTCACCAGTTTAATTTAATGGAATTTAAATGGGTATCAGACCCATTCAGAAATGTTGCAAATACTAATCTCAAAATACAGACCAATGATTTTATGTTTACAAGAAACTAATTTTAAAAACAACACTGCACATAAACTAAAAAACTTAAATTGTTTCTTTAAAAATTGACAACATGCTAAAATAGGCAGCGGAGGAGTAGCGATACCCTGTATTTTAACTCTAGTAATTTCATATATTGATTTTACTAATTGTATTAGTTGATTCGGAGTTGTTTTAAAGATTTATCAAGTATTTTCTATCTATTGTGTCAAATGAATGCTTGCTCGTCTTCTAGGTTTTTTCAATTTTTTTATTCTCTATTAATTTAGTATAGGCATACCTACTTTAAATGCCACGTGCGCTAGACATATCGCTCTATAGCTTTTCCAGTTAGTTCTGTCCTCTTTCTTATAAATTGAAAGAATAAGATTATTTTCCCAATCTTATTTATGCTGATATTTTTTTTGCTTCAATGCTTCATTACATATGATGCAGAACTAGTAAATGGCTTCCTCGGCCATCCATTTCATTATTTCTGGTTCTGTTCCATATTCTCCTATAGATTTTCTGTTTTTTATTAATTTTGTTGATTCTGTAACTTCTTCTTTCTCTATTCTCCACGTCTTCTTTTCCTTTTCCCTTGAACTTGATGTGTCATTTGAGTTCAGGCTTGTGGTTGCGTCATGGACGTATAAACATAGATGGACACAGCAATAAGATACCTTTAACACACAATGTTTTGAAGCTTCGATAGAATGTGATGCTTCCGCAATGAGCATAAGCGTGCTTGAATTTTTACTCGCGGGTAATTATTCAGATTTTAAAAATTGGAAGTAGTAATAATGTATAAAAACACGTTCAAAGAATTAAACAAAAAAACGAGAGTTTAACTATTAACAAATCACGTCTTTATAGAAAAATTAAAATACAATTTTATTTGCTTCAAAATTAATACAATAAAATATAGTTGAATTCAAGTTAATTTTTAATAGGTATCAAAATAATGCTACAATAAAAAATCTTTATGTTTTCTCCTAAATTTGCTACCAAAATAGTTCGATCGTCAATATTATTTGGAAACCTACATAGAAAAATAAATGAGTTTTATTCATTTCACTAATTTATTTGCATCCATGAGAAATATTAAATTAAAAAGGTACTAAATAGATCTTTTTTAATCAGATGATGTCTACTTACAATTTAAAAATGTCTACTAATTTCATGAACTTGTATCTTATTCAATACATTAATGAACATGAATAAACCCAATGGTACGCCTATTAAAATGTAAACAAACACGCTTCCTCATTTCCTCATCTTAAATAATGTAAATTGTATGTACTTACAAATGAAATGAGAGATCGGGATGTAAATATTTCGTTTATTTTATTTCACTTTTCACAAATATCACTCAAAATACAGCCAAAATATCGAAAAACAACTTTTACTAGAAAGTAAACAAACATGGAACAGCATTTGAAGTTTGACGTAGATCCATAAGACAGAGAAATGTAAACAACCGTTGCCATTTATAAATAGTTTTTCAGCGCTTCTACATATAAAATAATTGATTGATATTTATTATACGCTATTATTAAATGATAATGCACACTATGTGCACACTTTATATTTTGATTACAATTAAATATATTAATCTAACCAATAAATTATTATTTTGGTTTGATACCACCTTTAGAGTATAAAATACGGAGTAATATTTTCAGCGACTCGCGAATAAAAATTTTAAAACAAAACGTGACAACAGTTGAAGGTGCTGAGAATGTGACCTATTCAAATAATTTTGACTTCACAAATTTATATGTAAAATAACTGAGTCCATCTGTGTTTATACGTCCATGGGTTGCGTCTTCTAATTTAACTTTGCATATGTAATACTCTTTTCAAATTTTTACTATTTCATATGGTTTATATTGTATCTTGTTATTGCCATCTTTTATGCCGTATATTTTTGTTTTTTCCCTGTTAATGCCTTGATCTAATTAAAAAAGGGATGTACTGTCTGTCATTTTTATAACCACCTAACCTAACCTAACCTAACCACTTAAGCTGTTCCCAAATTCTTCCCACGATTTTTGTTTCGTATCTCTTACTGCCTTCTTGATAATTTTATTTTTATTGCTATATAGTTGTTTGTCTCTTAGATTATTTGTTTGCACGTATATTTTCAATGTTTTGTATATTATTTCCTTTAGTTTTTTCTGTTTTTCATCTAGTGAGACCTCTTTTTTACTCTTTTCGTATTTTTGTAGTGTCTTGTTTATTTTATTTTGGTAAATGTACCTTATTTTCTTTATATTTAGTTTCCTTATGTTTATCTTGGAATACTGTATATTCTCTTATTCGATACCTGATCGTGTTTTTATTATTTCCGCTATTACTAGTCTATTTTGTCTAGTGTACTTCCTATTTTCATATTATTAGCAATACCGAATTGGATCATTATATCTCTGTATCTATTTCTTTCCAATTCTCCGTATTCTCCTATGCATCCTTGTCCTTTATTTATATCATTTCCTATCCTAGCGTTCCAGTCTTCTTTTAGTATTTTTTAATTATTTTTCTATTTCTACGGCTCTAGTGTGTTTTGTAATTTAGTATAGAACTCGTCCATTTTGATAAGGTCTAATCCCTCAACTGAGAATATGTATGAGCTCCACCTATACAGGTCTGTTCCTTGAGTTTAGCTGGTTTCCGGTTCTGTATATTTCTATTATATCTTCATCTCTATTTATTTGAGGTTTATGGTATAAGTTATGTCGGTAAATTTTTCTGTAGAAGTTCGGTAGTTTCGGTCTTATGTTCTTCTATTTCATGAATTATAATATTTCTTTTCCTTATTTACTTTTTCAATATTTTCTCCTGTGATTTTACTTTTTCTTTAATTTGACGACTTTCTCTCTTAATTCTTATAGATTAAATAATAAAAAAAACTCCATATACTATAACTCTATATAAAATCAAAACTGCATCTAAAATCTAAATGCATGACTATCACTGCCTATGAAACTAAGTTAAAATATTGCGATGTAAGACAAAATTAGCTAAAAATATCAGAGCAAAGCAAATAATATAATAAAAGAAACATTGGCACATTAGCAGAATGAACTACAAACGTGTAGAGATATTGTACAATGCATAACCATCGGAATATATAAAGGGTGTTTTTTAGAGGCATAGAACTTTGAAATAGAATAACACAAAGATGACTTTTATAAATTAACACAAAATTAACTTCGAAAGATAATCTTTTGGCATTATAATTTAAATATGATTTCTGGCATATGACCCTCATGGCTGGCTCTGACGTAGTCTTATGTGGAAGTCCAATTTTCGATCACTTTTTCCAATATTTGTCGCCGTATATCGGCAATAATGTTGTTCAATTGGGGAATGAAAAAGGCAGTAATCATGGCTCTATAGCGGTCAACATTGACTGTAACGTTCTGGCCAGCATCATTTTTGAAGAAGTACGGTCCAATGATTCCACCATACCATAAAGCACACCAAATAGTTTTTCTGGATATAATGGTTCCTCAACATATATTTGAGGATTATCTTCACTCCAAATAGGGCAGTTTTGTTTGTTGACGTAGTCATTCAACCAAAAGTGAGCTTCATCGCTAAACAAAATTCGCTTATGAAAATCGGAATCAACGGCAATCTCGTTTTGGACGCACTCACCGAATCTACAAATCTACGCCTTGCTAGGTGATAATTTACCTTTAATTATTGCATGAGTTGGATTTTGTAAGCACGCAAAGCAAGATATTTTGACAAAATCTTCCATAAAGTGACTGGACACGTATCCAACTGCTGTGCACGATGGCAGATAGACTAATTCGGGTCTTCCTGTATGCTACGCCCTACAGCAGCAACAACTTCTTCTGTACGCACTGTACGACGTGTCTGTAAATGCATATTATCAGTTAGACTAAACGTGGTGGAAAAACGTTCCATAATTAACCGAATTAATTGCTCTGATGGACTATTATGTTGACCATAAAATGGATGTTGTGCGCAATAACTATTTCGAACAGAACCACCAATTTTCAAAATAAATTTGTACAATTTGGAAGGCGTTAAGTCTATTTATACCAAAATGTCAAACCCACCTTAACATAAATCACTTGACAGCTGTCAAAATGACCGACAGTTAAAAAAGTGTTACCAACTTACATTTCTATATCTCTAAACAAACTCTTTATATTAGCGGAATATATATCATACGAATTATCAAAGGTGTGAAACGTAAAATATCTTAAAAGCTAATACAGGTAAGACAATAAACTGAAATAGAAGACATTAATATGTGCCAAAAATAATAAATGAAAATCCGAAGTACAAGAAAAACTACAGAAACATTGTTACACATTGCTAATATGATCAAAAAAAATGTGTTTATTGGATGAAATGTAACTCGAACCAATATCCTCATAACATTTGTGGCCCTAATATCAGAAAAGATATTTAGACTATATCAAATTTCTGAATAAGATAAAATATATCACACCTTCCATTTTCTTTCAGAATAATTATATTAGGAAATTATACTTTACCTATCACAATGCGCTTTAGTCTCAGACAAAGTCATTGCTAATACCGAGTTTTGTGATCTTGCATTTTCTAATTTAGCACTAACTTTTCTAATTTCAATATCTAATCCTTGCTTCTCGGCTTGAATATCGCATTGCTTCAATATATCACCAACGATGTGTTCCGCAACCGCTAAAAAATAAAAGAGATTAGTTTATTACTAAACTAGAAAAACAGCACAATTTCGCTAAAACAAAAAATCTAGAAAGATTTTATCAGAAGAAAGACCAAGATATTTAAATGGGTAATTGGGTATTGAGTAATTGTAGTAATTGTGAGAATTGTAAATTTTTCGCATGTATTAAAAATACTATTTTCGTGTAAGCTAGTTTTGAATGTTTTCTATTTTTGTATAATTATCACATTCGCTTTGTAAATACTCTAAGTATTTCAACTTGTCTTATTTCTGTTGGACTAAGTATTTGGCTGCAAAATATGACGGAACAAGGGTCCACATACTCGCAATCAAATTGAGCAATGGACGTTGTTGTACAAAGAACTAAAACACGGTATAGTGTTTTGCTTGACGTGCTATATAATTTAGGTATTCCTTCTCACCTTGACTTTGCAGTAAAAGCTCTTATGACCAAGAACGTTACCAAATTTCATCAGAAACTGGTTTGAAGAAAATATGCGTATTTCTAGTATAGTAAATATAGTAAATACAAATAGCTTTATTATTATGGAAGTTTTGTGGAATTATTTTATCTATATTTTATCGCTTTAAAATAAAAATAATTCTGTATACATTTATAATATGTATAATAAGTTAAGAACATAAGAATGTTAAATCCTAATAAATAAGTATACACATATAATTATTAAAGGTCAATTTTCGCTTAGCAGACAAGATAACCTTGTAAGTTATCTTCGCCAAGGTAAGGGAGGGAGGGGTGAATTTTACGCAGCGGGTAATTATACGCAGGTCAATTCAAATATTCCGGTCATGTGCGCACGTCCAAATATCTAACAAGCAAATCAGTTGGCGGTCAGAGATATTGCTACACGAGCTTACGAATTTCAAAGACTTACATACACACATAAGGAATAGCCGTGCAAAGTGTAACAAGGTAAGTTATTTAAAGTAAGTAGGTCTTTCTCGTACTATTATTTTTATGTTATCAAATGAAAACGTGATTCTTACTGGGAATTTGTTTGTTAATTTTAAGCTGATTAAAACAGTATGTATTTCTACTATTTTTAAAATATTTAAGTATTTACTGTCGTACGGGGTCATATTCATAGAAACTTATTTATGCTTTGTTGACTATTCCAAATTCATTACTTGTTCCAAAGAACAATTAATGAAATTCAATTACCTAGGAGTAGAGATCACTAGTGAGAGGGATATAAGAACAGAGACCACAAGGCAAGCATCAAAAGCGGCAAGAGTAATTGGATGCCTCCGAGAAACCATATGGAGAAACAAATATCTGACCACAGAAAGCAAAATGAAAGTATGTATACAAGACAACAGTAAGACCAATCCTAACATATGCAGCGGGGACAAGGACCGATACAAGAAAGACGAAACAACAAATCAACAATATCGAAATGAAAGTATTAAGATCAATAGCGGGCATATCATTAAGAGACAGACAAACCAACAGAAGTATACGCGAACAATGCAAAATTATAAATATTAACAGGTGGATAAAACAAGAAAAAAAAACTGGAACGCACATGTAAACCGAATGGGACCAGATAGATTAGCGAACATCTGTAAAAACAACAAACCGTATAGCAGAAGACCCGTTGGAAGGCCACCAAAAAGGTGGAAAGATAATGTACAGTCAACAACGACTGAAACAGAATAAGAGGCAGACAAACAGGAGTAATCCTAGTCGTACGAAGAAGAAGACTATTCCAAGGCCTTCGTTGTCGTAAAATGGGATAAAATGTGGCATATACTTAGAGAAATGAATATACCAGAACATCTAATCTATTTATTACAAAAACTATATGTAAATAATACTGCTAATGTAAGTTAATAATGTGGTTTCGAAAAACTTCAAATTAAAATCTGGAATTCGAAAGGAATGCATAATATCCCCTATTCTATTCAATATATATATATATATATATATATATATATATATATATATATATATATATATAAAGCATCGAGAAAAGAAGTACGACCGTCAATCCAATATAAAATAAGGATCACTCACAGAGTGGTGGGTTTTTCGGTCAAAAGGTGGAGAAAAAAGACAAAGAAGGTCAGTTCCAAACGCTATGAAACCTTGGACTGTGGAAGTTGAATCAATCTTCACCTGTTGAGGGACGAGGAGAAGGCAGATTGAGACCTCAGTGCCGAGAGACAGTTCTTGTATTTATAATACAGAACACGATACTGGTACGTTTCGAGTGAGGGAGTAGGCAGATTGAGACCCGGAACTCGAACCGAACCGTATACCTCTTGATAATGGCTCCAAAATGGGAGCCGAAACGTCGAGCATTAAATTCTCAACGCGGTTCTTCCCGAGAACCTAGTGATTTTCATTCATCTGACGATATATAGTGAATATACTAGCGTCAAGTTTTTGAGGAATGGCAACGTGGAGCAACGATAGGAGGAAGAAAAATCAAAATCCTACGTTAAGCTGATGACACGTATATTGGCGTCATAACCAGAAGAACTGGAACAAATTATGAATAGACTAGGCACGGTGAGTACGAAATATGGTTTGAAAATAAATATGCAGAGATCCAAAGTGATGATCATTAATAGAATCAGAAAACAACCAGGCAGAGATAAGAATCATGGCAGGTTACGAAGTGGTCAGGCAATTTAATTACTTAGGCTCCTGATGCGAAGATGAGATCTGTCGACGCATCGCAATGGCCAGATCTGCAACAGCCAAACTCACAAAAATTTGGAAGAACACTGACATCACAAAAAACACAAAATTACGCCTTGTTCGAGCATTGATATTTCCTATCGCCACCTATGCTTCAGAAACTTGGACAATAAGAAAAGCCGATTCAAAGCGTATAATGGATTTGAAATGTGAGTCTACCGTAGAATGTTGCGCATACCATGGAACGCCCATCTCACAAATAACTCATTTCTAGCAGAACTTAACATAAATACTAGACTTATCACAACTATTAACTAAAATATACTGAGATATTTTGGACATGTAACTACAAGAAGAGAAAGCATGGAGCGAATGATACTTGAAGGTAACTTAGCGGGTAATAGATCCAGAGGAAGATATCCAGTACGATGATCGGACCAAATAATGGAGATGACTGGTTACTTATTCTCCGAAGCAAAACAACACGCACAGGACAGAAATAGTCAAACAAATTACATGACGCCATTACATCCTTACGAAGGAGAAAATATTAAGAAGGATGAGTAATATTGCGCACAAAATGAGGGTAATTTTACGCTGCGTAAAATTATCCTGTGGTCTATCATCGTTACAAAATAAGGATGAATCAGATATCAATGTCTAAACTCGGTCGAAAGCCCATCTTTAATATGTTTTATGGTATCACTATTAGAGAACTGAGGCAATTGTTGTGTAAAAATGAAGATACAAACGAAATCAGGCACAATTTTTTTAAAGAGACTGGACTTGCTGAAAAAGACTGGTTAACTTTTTTCTTAAAAAAAAACCAATAAGTCTGAGAAAACCAGAAGGAACAAGTATTAATCGAATAATCGCCTTTAATAAAATCGAGTCAAGTAAAACGTTGACGAGACTGGTATAACGACGGTACAAAGACCTTCAAGAATTTTGGACCCAAAGGGACAGAAACAAGGTAGACTCTGCAATCTTTTTGAAAAGAGGTATGACCGTTACAATAGTGTGTGCGATGAGTGCGTCTGGAGGATACATTCCACTGATGCTCATCTTGCCCAGAAGGATCAATGCTCAACTTCAAAATAATGTCCGATAGGTGCAGCATATTACTGCTCGGACAATGGCTGACTAAATAACGAGTTGTTGTTGTTGTTGTTGTTATTTTACGAGTGGTTGAAGCACTTTAAATATCATGTCCATTCTGATTCACAGTCACGTGTTTTTTAATACTTGACAATTACACTAGTAATATTTCACTGAAGATATATTAATTTTGTACAGCTAATACAATTTACCTCATATCCATACCTCCAACCTTTCATTTTTGAATGAAAGAATGTGAATAATATCTCAGAGCACATCCACATCAGGGAATAAATAACTTTCATTAGCTTAACAAACCTATCTAAAAGTTACTACAATGAAGAAAGGTATTGCTGGCTTTAGATCTGCTGGTATTTATCTTTCGACAAAGATAAATTTAAAGATGAAGATTTTTTTGCTTGCTCAACAGTTTTTACCAGTCGTATAAAATAAAGTAGAAGAACATAGAACATCTCATACCGAGCAACAGGAAGATCAGGTTATCAATGAAAATGGTAACATTACTCCAGAGGCAGACCCAAAAGTAAATCTAAAATAGATCCAAATATTATTGAAGCATCAAAAGCCAATGTTTATTTTTCGGATTTATTATCACTGCCAAAAGTCCACACAATCTCAAAAAAAAACTAGGATGTGTACAAAGAAACGATCTTAAAATCTACGAACGAAACTATGAAATCCGACATTACTAAAAACATTTAGTTGTCTCTAGTGCTTTCTCATATCATGACACAGTCAAACTAGTTTTTGCATTAGGAAAATAGTTAGTATTTATTGTTTTTCTTCTAACAGTTATTTTTAATACTTTATATTAAATTCAGTAGTAAATTAAAATACTTAGTTATTGTTTTTAGGATTCGTTTTTTTTTGAGCATGCGTATTTCCAAGTTTCATAAAGTTTTGAAACATTCCTAGCGCTTTTATTATCCTGAGTGGAAAAGAAAAAAGAAAGAAAAGGAATAGGCGTAACTGGGTGTGAACGTTTTTAGCCAGACGGAAGCAAACTTCAATGTGTTGTGAATTATGTTCATGATATTTTATTCAAAAACTTTAATTTTTGTTTGAATTTCTTGAATGTCTTTTGAATAAAGTTAGTTCATTAATTACGAAATATAAGACCTGAGAGAAAATTTTCCTGCATCAACAAAACTTACCTTAACCCTTCGATTCCTAGCTACTGGGGATTTATACAAAAGTTTAATTAATCTGTTTAGGAATTCTGATAGTTGCATTGCACTATTCATCTCCACTCTATGCAGAGCTATTGCAGAAGTTCTTCGTAAATATATAAGGTTAAGTTATTTTGACTTAACCCTTCGGAGGTCGCGGTTATAAAGTGTACTTACTGTATAGGTCACGGTGTATCTCAGAGATACATTCGTTTAAGTTTAATGTTTCAATAAGATTAAAAACAAACTAATCGATATCGGAAGAAACGTTTATTTTGACCATAACTAATCAAAAAATATGCGGATTTAAATTAATTTATTGTCAAGAGAAAATAAAATAAATGCAGTATTAAGAAAATAACAAAATAAAAACATGTAATAACTATTATCATTGTTACTAATTCAAGGCAAAAATAACCCAAAAACATAATTAGATTTAGCTAAACTTAATCAGATTCATCAGCGGAAGGATTAGTAAAACGGTTACAACAACTGTTGCAAACAATATTGCTATGCTCAAGACATAAAAATGTGGTACAACATTTACAATAGTATTTGGACAAATGCTTCGTCTTTGTCGCATAGCAAGAACACCTTTTTCTTTTATTACCCGTTTTAGCAACATCTGGATCTGCCCCACTGGTTGAACTTTCCTCCTTATGTTTCTGAAACTGCAATGGTTTGTGAATACTGAATTGATCTGAACTGGATTGATCCATTCGTGTTTTTGAGCAATTATTGCTCAAAATATAAGCTATCCGTAATATACGATTACAAATTATTTTGGATAAAATTGGCATATTATGTGCGCTAAAAACTCTCACAAGGATTGCATTGCCCGTGTACTGAAAAGTCAAGGTATGAGGGAATATAGCAGTAAAAATTTAAAATTGCTTGAAAGTGTTACAATTTCGCACCATGTATGAACTTTAGTGACACGAGTAATAATTGCAGTTTCCTTTGAACAGATACCGTGGTTTCAAATAATAAAACAAAAGCTTATATGTAGGATATCTCGAAGTAATAGACATACTTTGCTTTGAAGATCAAGCTTTTTCAATATCGTGTTTTCTACATAAGCACGGCTACCATAGCCGATAATTGACAAAAAATAAAGAAATCGATACATAATCAAGTGTTATAGCCTGAGAGTCAATAAACGTGAAGTATTTTGGAAAGGTTTGCGTTGCTAAAAATATATATTTTCTTTAACTATTGTTTAATTCAGGTCCGTTTCTTACTTTTTTTAACATTGAAATTCGACGCAATTGCTGTCATTAACGCTAAACAGATTGAGGATATACACAAGAAAAAGAAACAGTCGTTCGCATAAAAATGCGTAGCGTTTGACCGCAGGGTTCTTTAGTTACGTTATTAATTAAGCTCTAATCATGAAAATTAAAGTTAGTTTAATTAAATGAACAACGTTAAAGGTAATACTCCTTACTTGTACTTTTACTTTTGTTAACAATATTCTTTATGCTAAAATATAACAAAAGACATACCCGTTGACAAATCAGAGTTAAGCAGATCATTTGGATTAATTCCTCGCTGATCAGTGGCTCTCTTTAATTTTATTCTTTCCGCAACTTTAGGTACAGGTGCGCTGGAGTAAAAGTTATTCCTTATGTTAGTCCGATGAATAGGTACTATATTACTGTATTTGATATCAACCTAGAAAAAATAAGAGTAAATTAAATATTATTAAAATACATACTGATTTAATATTAAAATTTCGTCAACAAGCTGTTTCGTCAATTGTTTTGGTGATGGTAATATTCGATACTATCTCTAAAGTATTACTGTGATAATTAACCGATAATAACTGAAATATATTAAACCTCATATTCTATAGGTTAGATATATGAGCTCTACACAGTAATATGGCTTAACAGCCAGTGTGATACGCCGCATTAGATATTTCACATAAAAAAACCACTTGGGCTTAAAAAATTGACCGAACCTCGATTTTAACTTTCATACTTTAGTGTACCCAGAAAGAGGGAGAGTGAAATCGAAAAACAGTTAAAACTGACCAGTTATTAAAATTGCGTATAATAGTATAGTTTTAAAATTGTAGGCACTAAACTCCAAGAAATGATAATAATTCAGCGTTATTCTTTGTCTTCCAGTGGCATACAAAAATTGTTTGTAAGAGTTAAAAGTAACCCTACTTGTATTGAAGAATTTTTAGAAACTATATGTACTACTATTCTCTCCCTAGCCCTTAGATATTTCTAAACAAATATGTCGAATCGACCATAAGACAACTGAATAATTCAGACGTTGATTATATGGACTAACAAAAAGGCAAAATATGCATACAGGATGCTTAAATTACGTAAAATATTTAAATTTATTTGCTGTGCAAGAGGTGAAAGTATTGCATCAATTACAAAAAGTATTTTTTAGTTTTTTAATTAGCATTTCATAAAATTAGTCCTAATAAAGCGAAAATAAAACCATTTTTAATGTTGAGTTATCGTTAGCAACATTATCAAGTACACGTGTAGGGCCTTGCAGAGTAAAATTTGAAATTGATCGAACATGACATTAAGGTAAATGACACTCTAGTTAGGCAAACGCCATTATCACTAAACACATAAAGTAAAAATTTTTCTTTAGAATTCGTTTTATATGGATCGATATTGAAGCTACCAGAAATAATTAAATACATGTTAGGTTTGACTATCTTCTAGATCTAGAGCAATTAAATATAATGACTTTTTATTTAAATATGCTTTATTACAAGAAAAAGTGGTTTTTATTCAAATTGCACTATTACCACAGAATAATAAAACAATTGTTATTTATTCTGTGTATTACCATCAATATGCGAGTGATAATAATTTGACGCTAGATAAAAATCAGATATACAATAACGAATAATATAGTCTGAAGGCTTCCATATTTTAGAAAAAAAAAGAAAATTTGTAGAATTAAAAAAATTCATCGTCATTTAATAAACTCTCATCACTCAATCTTTGTACATTGAAACATAAAACAATATATGCTTTAGGCTGCTCCCGTAAAAATCTAAACGCATTTTCACTTTTATTAATGTTTCGGAATTCCAATTATAGTTTAACAACAACTGGTTTGTTGATAACGAATTCTTTGTTGCTACTACTCCCTTAAACTTAACATTCTAACATTTCTATTTCCTTTCGTATGTATTAAAACACCGAAAAATATTTTCAATCTTTTTGCGTCGCTGAGATTGATAATATAAACACTTTTATTTTGTTTATATAACACAGATGGGTATTTCTTTGATATTTCTTTGATGCTGAATCCGCTTAAAATTGCGCGTCAAATAAATATCCACTTAGATTGGTGAAAAGTTATGCGGGGAGGCGAACGATTTTTAAGAATGATATCACTCTGCAATAGACCACGATACAAGTTAGGTCACTGTTTAGTCCGAATTTTTCTTTTTTAAATTCGTAATGGTTTTTTGTTATTCGTTTTTTGTCATCGGAAATTGGTTAGTAAGCAGTGAAGTGTAGTTAAGAAAGAGATTGATTCGGAAGAAATAGCTTGCGGGGTGTAGTTCTTCAAAGCCGGCAATTTTTTGTGGAGAGGTGAATTTGTTGAGTTAATCACCGACTGTTTGTGCTGTGCCTTATTTGAGAGATTTGTAAGACGGCGCGCGGCGTTTCCGACCATTTGAGAGGTCCACATGGTTTAAAGAAGAAATGTAGTAGGCGAGTTTTAAAGATTGCAGTTTGTTGTCATCCGGGTCAATCCGAAACCCGAATCAGTATCCAACTTCAACAGTGTGGGACAGATTTGTGTGTTTGTTGACAGTGTTTTGGTTCAATTCCGATCCCAAAAACTTTCTTAAAGGAAATACATGAGCCAGAGTGATATAAGGCACTTTTTGTTAATTTTTTTTAAGTAAAAATAGACAATTTTCAATAATATAAAATTTGCTTTCATGATAAATTAAAATTATAAATAAATGAAATTATAAATTTTATGGATTAGCTTTATTGTCATATTAGTTAAATGCAATTAATTTTAAAATTTAATTAATAATTGAAAAAGGTTTTCATTTGTATAATTATTATATCGAATATTTCATTTTGACATATGACATGTCAGTATTATCCTTTTTTTGAGAATTGATACATAACCATAAATTTGAATTGTTTTGTTTAAAGGTTAACCTCAATGTAAGCTCATTGATCAATCAAGCTTTTTGATTTCTGCCTTTGTAGGTACCCCGTCTAGTCCCTCTTTTATTCACTTACTTACAACCCAGCTCTCCAACCAAACCAAGAGTGGCCGTTCGCAGACGTTTCGGTTTGTTTGCTTACCCTATCTCCAGCCCAAGAATTGCTCAGTCCCTACTTTCAACCCGCTATAAGTGATACCCAATGTGGTAGGCAAATTATACCGTTACAACATAAAAACTAGACTCATCACAACTATCAACCAAAATATACTGAGATATTTTGGACATCTAACTAGAAGAAGAGAAGGCATGAAGCGAATGATAGTTGAAGGTAACGTAGCGGGTAAAAGAGAAAGATCTCCAGTACGATGGTCGGACCAAATAAAGGAGATGACTGGTTACTCATTCTCCCAAGCAAAACAGCACGCACAGGAGAGAGATAATTGGACAGAAATAGTCAAACCAATTACATGACGTCACTACATCCTTACGATGGAGAAAAGATTGAGGAGGAGAACTACTTCCTACCTACAGTACATCAGTACTGTAGTTCATCTGAAGCGGTAAATACGTTTTTATAGCGTTCTGACAAACATGGAAGGCGAAAATAGCCAAAGAAATCGTCGTCGGAAAAATTTTTGAAAGGTCAAAAAACTATTATATACAACATGTATTGTGGACAACGTGAAAGAAATGAAAATATGTTAAATGACGTTGTTACTATGTGTAGTGATTTGACTAAATTGTGTACGATAAGTGTTCACGGACATAATTCTAAAAGAAAAAAAAAGAAAAGAAAAAATTATCTAAATAGAAACTCTGTGTGTAAATAGAACGGTCTCAGACGGTTGACTGGATAAACCAAGCTGCACCCCTATAATTTTAGTCCTTTTACCTAAATAGGGAGTGTTGCAGGTATGCAGCAATTATTTCTTCCGAATTCCTGAGATTGATGTAGAATTCTTTACAAAACAAAAACATTTGACCCCAAGGTACTCACAGAAGGACCCAACTAACTCTAATAATTCTATTGAGACTGTTCGCCAGATTCTGAAAGAGAATAAACCCACTACATTTGGTAATACAAATACTGAGGATGTTATGCGAAATCTTTTGAAAGATACCAAGAGGTTTAAGGATTCTCGGCCAAAAATATCTGAGCCACAGAGAAAGATGTTCCGGAAAATGAGGAAACAAAAAATTGACAATTCTAAGGTCAAATTACTTCATATATCTCAAAACAGTACTCTAGGGAATGCCGAATCACATCAGGCTATTAAACGCATTGCGTTTGCTAGAAGAACTACTGCAACCTCTTCTAAGATGCTCAGCGGCAACTAGAAAGCTGCTCTTACAGGATACCTGTCATTCTCAAAGAGAATCATTGTGGCAATAAAAGTTGTCCTTGTTAAACTTATCGACGAGGCTCCTTGCGCTCCTCATTACGAAGGAAACCGAGTCATGGATTCTATGCTGCAAATCAATCAACGGAGGACAGCATTTGAGTCTCCAGATTGATAAAGAGTCAGAAGAAGAACTCCAAAGGCTTCAATGAAAGCCTTGCTAACTTTTCCAGTGAGCTAGGCGTTATCACGTTGATAAAAGGTGAAACAGTTGGGAACCATGGAGTTATCGAATGCTGAAAAAATTTCCAAACCATAGGAGGCCGAAGGTGAATCTATGCAAGTGAAAGAAATTACAAAAGGGCCTGTTGGAGGCTCCAACAGTTAATAAACTGCCAATTCAATATCGTACAGATCAATTTGCAGTATAAAAAATAGCTTCGGCATTATTGTTTCAGAAAATCGCTAAAAAGAACAGTGACATGGTGCTTATTCAAGAACTGTGGATAAATGAAGGTAAGATACAGGAACTAAGTTTTAAGAGATAGTAACTAATTTTGGGAGTATCAGACACAAAAATAAGAACTTCTCAGAGCCTACAAAAGTATCTTTTGTAGGTCTGACCTTAACCTGAAGCTCTGCAAGTGAGACATGACAGCTGCCAGAATAAAACTGAAATGCCGTTGGTTGTTTATACAGGGTGTCCCATAATTAATTAGACATTAGCTAATGGGTGATAGCTGACATCAAAATAAAGCGTTTGAGATCAAATTGATTAGGAAAAATGTTGCTAGTTTTCGTTCTACAGGGAGATTCATTAATATTTTTTTATATTATTTTTATGGATATATTGAAAACTATTCAACCGAATTAAGTAAAATTTGGTATTTTGCTATTATTTAGTATGCTTAATATGAAAATGATATTAGTTTTACCGATGACACTAGGTGGCGCCACCTACTGTAACATTGGTTCATTAATGGGGCCATAATTTTTTCGTCCGTCCTGTATAAACATTCTAGGAAAAAAAAACATGAAATAACATTCAATTCTACACAAAAAAGGTTATTCTTGTTTCAAATCAAAAAAGTACACCGTTTTCGAAATAAACGTATTTTGTTAATGATGCATGTCTCTATTTAATTTTTTGCAAAACAAGTATGCTTTGAACTTAATGACAATGTCAAGACGTAACTACGAATTTATTTATTATTAGTTGTCAAAGGTAACTACGAATTTATTTATTATTAGTTGTCAAAGTGCAGTGCGAGTCATTATTTGTCAAAGTGCTATTAAGTTTATTATAAACCACTTAAGATAAAGGAAAAATGCCACGTCATAGTGAATTTTCTAATGTAGAAATGCGCGATATGATCTGTTTGTATGCCCAGGAAAATTTTTGTTCTCGTAAAGCAGCTGAACTCTATTTCGAACTTTATCCCAATAGAAGGCAACCAAACCATAAAACTATTAGATCATTGTTCGACAGATTAGGAGAAACAGGGTCATTTCATCCCAAAAACAGGAATGCTGGAAGACCGAGAGTAATTGATGCGGATATGGAGGATGAAATTGTTGTGCGTGTTGCAGAAGATCCAGAAACCAGTACAAGGCTTGTTTCTGCGGCCACTGGTATAAGCAAATCTACGGTGTCAAGAATAATACGGACAGAAAATCTGTATCCGTATCGTTTTACTCCAGTACAGAATCTTTTACCACAGGATTTTCCAGCAAGGCTCCGATTTAGTCAGTTTATGATGGGGCGGCATTTAGACGATCCAATGTTTTATAATAAAATTTTATTTACCGATGAAGCCACATTTACTAGAAGGGGTGTATTTAACTGGCGCAATAGCCATACCTACGCGACAGAAAATCCTCATGCATTTCAAGAACATCATTTTCAACACGAGTTTTCCATAAATATCTGGTGTGGCATATTTGGGATTGTATTGTAGGACCATTCGAATTACCAACTAGGCTTGACGGAGTAACGTATCTAAATTTTTTGAGAAAAGATTTACCAACTCTTTTAGAAGACATACCTCTAAATTTGAGACGGAACTCTTGGTACATGCATGATGGTGCACCACCACATTATAGCCTAGAAGTTAGAAATTATCTAGATGAAATTTATCCTCAAAGGTGGATTGGTAGAGGTAGTGTATACCCATGGCCAGCACGCAGTCCCGAACTAAATCCCCTAGACTTTCACTTGTGGGGCTACCTAAAGTCACTTGTTTATAAAAAAAAATAAATAACCGTCAAGAGTTATGGCAAAATATTGTAGAGGGAGTTAACGTAATTAGGGCCCAAAGAAACTCATTATTTAAAATAAGACAAAATTTACACAAAAGATTTAGATTATGTAGTTTATCTAATGGTGCACATTTTGAACACTTATTGTAATTTTTTTTCGTTTCGGTTTCAATTATTCACTTTGTTAATTGTTTTATATTCACTTCATTGTTTAATTTAATTTCTGATTTTTTTTAAATTTGTTACTGAGTCAAAGGTTTAATAAAAATAATTGTTTCAATCATATGCATTTTGTTTGCAAAAATTATCTATACTATACATTTAATATTCACTTTTATTTAAGACCTTTGAATAATGTTTGAATTTACATAAGTTTTGTAAATTTTTTTTATTTTATGCACGTCTCTAAAAAATACGTTTATTTCGAAAACGGTGTACTATTTTGATTTGAAACAAGAATACCTTTTTTGTGTAGAATTGAATGTTATTTCATGTTTTTTTCCTAGAATGTTTATACAGGCGAAGAAATTATGGACCATAATGAACCAATGTTATAGTAGGTGGCGCCACCTAGTGTCATCGGTAAAACTAATATCATTTTCAGATTAAGCATACTAATAAGAAATATAAATTAGCAACTAAAAGCAAGATACCAAATTTTACTTAAATCGGTTGAATAGTTTTCAATATATCCCTAAAAATAATATAAAAAAATATTAATGAATCACCCTGTAGAACGAAAACTAGCAACATTTTGCCTAAGCAATTTGAGCTCAAACGCTTTATTTTGATGTCAGCTATCACCCATTAGCTAGTGTCCAATTAATTATGGGACACCCTGAAGAGATGGTTGTTTCGTCACTATACCTTACTATTGACTCTAAAGAACAACTTCCATGGACTAACTTGGAGAAACTTCTAAAATATACCAAAAATACGTGCAGAGAGCTTATTCTTGGATACGAGTTGCATTTTAATTACCTTTGCATTAATGAACTTGATTGATGACTGGAGGTAATAAGCCAACCTTCAGGATACCACTGATACTCCACAATCAAGCAACCACCTGGTATCAGTTTAGAGAAATATTAAAAAATGAAGTAAACCTCAACATATCTTTAAGAACATACGGAGAATTGGAAAACCCAATACAAAAATTTACAGAATTTTTACAGAATGCCTGCCTCATAAAGGCAGGCGTTCCTCAAGGAAGCGTTCTTGGGCCGATCCTTTACCTGCTATTTACCTCCGATTTGTCTACTGACAATAAAGTAGATACAGCCACATTTTCGGACGATACCGTCAATAAAGGCGGTACATTCACATTCCATTGTTGCAGCAGAACAACCCTAAGAAAACAAAGTTCAGAAATGGACTAAGAAGTGAAAGATATAACTCAATGAATCTAAATCAATCCGAATAGTATTCACTAAATGCCATAGCAATTCACATCAGATATTACTCAACAATGCCCCCTTCCAACGGTACATACTGTATAGTACTTAAGCTTACATATAGACATCTAGACTTATATGGAAAAAAAGAAAATATCTTGATAACACATATAGAAAATATTATTGGTTACTCGGAAGAAACATCCAATTGTCGTTGAGAAACAAAATACTAGCTTGCAATGCCATACTGAAGCCATTTGGACGTATGGAATAGAAATGTGCACTGCTTCCAAATCCAACCTAGCAATTATGGACGGATTTCAAAACAAGGTGTTAAGAGCAATAACTGATGCACCATGGTTTGTAAGCAACAAAGACAAACTACAAGACCTACAAGAGCCAACTGTGAGTGTGAAGTGATAGTGTCACATAGTGATAAATATTTTCAACGATTAGAGAATCCACCCAAATATGTAAGCAATAAATTTATTGGACAATAGACAATAAACGAGGCGCCTGAAGCAAAAATTACCGTTAGATTTAGTTTTCTTGAGTTAAAAATCGATACTTAGTTAGAATATTCATGTAGAGTAAATATTTATTAAAATATTTCTCTTCGTGCTAATGACGTAAAGTCAACAAATACGTTTATGGTTTCTTTTTGATTGATTGTACAGTAAACAAAAAAAAACCCGTTGATATTTTTTTAGTTGCAAATTTTTCATTCTCTATGCACTTTGGAAACGCATTTTTCTTATGCTCAAAATGCAATTTTCATTTAACCAGCATGAATTTTGTTCACAAACTTTCCTGACACTTTCCCGAATAGACTTCAAAAAGTTGCACATAGATTCATCTAGCTGTGAAAATTTGTAGGTTTAGTGCTTCGTTTC
The DNA here is from genome assembly GCA_918026665.1 of Diabrotica balteata. Classification (NCBI taxonomy): domain Eukaryota; kingdom Metazoa; phylum Arthropoda; class Insecta; order Coleoptera; family Chrysomelidae; genus Diabrotica; species Diabrotica balteata. The sequence continues at coordinate 92,365,307 of OU898282.1, forward strand.
TTCGCCTATTATTAAACATGACACACATAATTCCACAAACACAGAATACACAAATGAAAAGTCACGTTCAGAGAATCATCGAACAATCGCATCACTATCACCCAATTTGATCCACGTCCAGAGAACAAAAGATTAATTGATCTAATATTCGTCGCATACTAAATACAGTGTCTCTACATGATGTTCCATATCATAAGCTTTCTTGTTCTTCTGTTATTATTGTGAATTTGACTATTTTGTTAGTTATAAGTTTTATGGTCAATTGTTTGCTGTAATTGGCATTTTTCTATTGATGACAATGAAATCTATTGTCGATTTGTGTTGTCTACTAATTTCAAATGTATATCTCGTATGGGTTTATGGTTGAAGACTGTCTTGTTAATTTTTAGAATATTTATCGAACGTAAATATTGCGTAATAACTCGATTATCACTTTTTCAGTATGAAACTATTTTGAACACAACACTCTAACGCTGGTCAATTTTTATTTTCAATTGCACATCTCATGCGTTAGTTATGAATCAAAAACTGGATTGTAGAAAAGAATTTTTCTCTTTTCAAGGAATATTTTCTAACAATCTTATGATCATAACATCATCAATAAACTCATCTATAGAAAACGTCGTAGGAACCTGCAGGAGGCTGCGTTCCCCGGGATCCTACCACTAAACCCAATTATGTTTCACTTCCTTATCATCATGAGAGTCTTTCTGGAGATATAAGAAATCTAATCAAACGATCGGTTGAAAATATTCATGTTTCTTTTAAAGTACCTAATAACTTGGGTCAGTATATATCCAATTCCAAAGACCCCATCAATTATATGAACCGTAGTGGTGTTTATAGATTAAAATGTTCTGATTGTGATGCCACCTACATAGAAAGAACATGTAGATCATTGTCTTCACGCTCTTTAGAGCACATAAAAAGAGAAAATACTTCCGCTTTCTCTCAACATCTTAAAGAACACAACCACACTCTCAATATCCCAGAAGATGTCTCACTTATTCATAATATCCCACAAAAAACTTTCTCAAACTCAACCTATATGAAGACCTAGAAATCATTAAAGAAAAACAGAAAAGCCCAAATTGTGTCAATCGCCATGTCTCATTCAATCGAGATTTTCTTCCGCTCCACTGTCAACTATTTTCATAACCCACTTTCCAACTTTACTTCTTCAATAGTATTTAAATTTTCGTCCTCCTCTTATCGCCCACTAATCGTCCTTAGCCCTCTCTAACTTTGTTCAATATATCCAACTCCCCTTCTCTCATCACTTCTGTCTAGGCACCCAACATTCTCCATGCTCCTTTTCAACAAAATAAATTCAGAGCAGATTATTCCACTCCCTCTCCAAAAAACAATTTTTCATTAACATACACCTTCACCTACTCAACCACATATCTTCACCTTTTCTTACTGCATTTTTCTTTTCTATTATAACTCCTTTTACCCATCCACTCTCCCTCAGGGTTTGGTTTTCGGGTCTCTGGGGTCTTCAGCCTCTTGTAGTTTTTCCACCTTTCTCTTCACAATAACAATTAAACATCACACATCTTTAGTAAATTTGACAGATCCAACTTAAACATAACTACTCTTACAGTTTCACATATTCTCACAATACACCCCAAAAGCCTATTAAACTCACATACCTACCTAAACTCAAATTTATAACTCATCCTTTTTTATTTTATATTTCTCAGGCACCAAATGTTCCTTTTAACATATAGGGCCTTTTGTTTTTTCTTGAGTTTTAATTTGAGCAATGTATTAACAATACCATACCAAACCACCTTTCAGCCATCAGTTTTCTGTTGTTCTGGCATACGTGTCCACACACAAAAACAATCTACCATCTTTAATTTTCACACATAACCAGCAATTCATGTTCATGTACTTATAACTTGAAAAATCTTTTATTTTTACCAGGTGCCAAATGTTGTTTTTTGACATAGAGGGCCCTCCTTGCTTAAGTTTTAAGTTAAGTACTACATGAACATCACACCACAATCACATTCTTGTCATATTTAAATTTCAGCTCAACAACAGATCTAAACACACTTTTTACTACAACATTCCTCATTAATAAATCTTATAGGACCCATCTTCCTACATGTGCCTTTTTTTACCATTTTCTAGGTACCAAATGTTACACAACATACAGGGCCTTTTGATAAAATTTTTTAGCTTAGAACAAATAAATCCATACACATGTATAGTTGGTTGCCTATTGATCCTACAAAATTTCATAAACTCCAGTTTACCCACATTAATTTTTAAAAACCAATTTTTTCAATGTTTCCAATATAGCCATATGATTAATTCACATTACAGACTACAACATTGATGGTTGATACTGTTACATTATTATAATTTTAATTTTTTCAATTTTAAATCAACTACCGTAAGTTACACTGACTGCTCTGACACAACATCCGTTCTAACATGTCAACAATGTCATTTTGATCAGTTGTTATCAACAGGTCCTCGAAGACACTTCGTCTCAGGACCATTTTACCTATGTAGGGTCATACGTCGCCATGTTACCAATTCCAACGGTAACTTAAACATCATAATTTGTAACCACATATAATGTAAAGCAACTGTAAATTTATATCATTTAAAGGGTTTTGACCCATACATTTTTGGTGGCTCATAGCATGTATACCTCGTAAGTATTAACCACAATGTTCTTTAACCTTAGTCAACATTTTAAATTCAACGTTCTTTTTAATTAAAGTGGTTATTTACTTTCAGGTTTACACTGATGATGGATTTAACAATCCGAAAACGTTTTGTAATATATTTGTGATAGCCCGTTTGGGCATTTTATTATATACCTTTTATAAAGGATTTGAAATAAATTTTTTCTAACAATATCTTATGTTCTTATAATATATTTATTATCTGAAGAAGAATATAGAAAGACTTCAGTGAGCACTTCAATTAATTTTGTTCAAATTAATTAATGAAATGAAAGAAAAAAACATAATTTACTCACTTTTTACACAATTTAAGTAAGGGATCTTTTTTTATTATTGTAAACCTGAAAATCTCATCTAAATGTAAATTAAGATAATAATTTAATAGTTACCTTATCTTCTTGATACATCTTTGGTTCGCAATCTATTTCGATATGAGATTCCGGCGAGTCCATATTCTTACTATCAGTCAGTACCTCTTCATTAGAAGTTTCTTCAATTTTTGCCAAAGATATTTGGGCTAATCTAGTATGAGCCTCATGTAGTTGTTGTTTGAGGTTCGATATTTCATTCTTTAAGGGCTCTACTACCTCAGAATATGGCGACAATTCGTTGTTTTCGTGGTTAGACAATTTGGGCTCTGGTAATGCTTGGGGACTTTCAGGAAACTGAAATAATATTAAATATCAATCCTAAGAATATCAAAAATGTATTAGAATATATTAGGTATGTTCACTTTGCGAGGACACTATTCTCGGACATTCACGAACGCACTGAAAATGCCCAATAAAGAAATGTTTGCTTACATCTGCGGATGATCTAGTACACAATAGAAACTGTTTCGGGATATTCGAGAATAGTTTCCTCGCAATAAACCAACATAACTGTAACAAAATTCGAAACAACAAAAAATCTATTTTGAAAAATTAATTTTAAGAGGAACAAAGTAACTAAAGACTTATTGACTTTCAGAAAATGTAACAGGCTGAACAAAATAAGAAAATATTGAAATTTTAATACTAGTGGTTAATTTTTTAACTTTTAGCATGAAAAGTACAATGTAAAACTGATTTGTCTTATCTTCCACTTAGCGTCGTTTAAGTCCATTTCTCTAATATATCTAGCACTCATTATTACAAGTCTTTCTACACAAAAATTTGTCGAATTTGTCAGATATCTAGAAGGTTTTCTTGTAGTTTTAATGTAGAGCAGTTATACTCGCATCCATTTTTCTCTCTCCATTTATCGACCTCTTTTGTATCGTGTGATTTGATATTTTAGAATTATATTTTGTACCAAGCAATGTTGTATATTTTTTCTGAAGACAAAAGATAAGAATAAGGTATTTTCTTCTAATTTCTTACAGCCTGTATAGTTAACCCGTAACAGCTTACTACACTATAGCCACATTATTACAGGAGATACTTCGGCCGATTTGTTAATGTTCAATTTTTCACATGCGAAAAGCAATATTAAATTTTTCGGTGTATCAAATCATAAAGTACCACCCTAAATTTCAAATCATTACCTAAGCCAGCCCTTAGTATGATATTTAATACCTATTTTAACCTCTACTCAAGTACAGACCTTTGTGGATAATGCAAACGAAAAAACTCTCTTTACTGTTGACTCCCGTGTAGACAAGACGCTTTTTTCGCACCACCACCCTTCGCTGTTATTAGTTTGGCAGACAACAGACGTACTTTTTGCCTCTCTTAGTGATAACGACCAGTTAGCAGAAATAGTACCATGTATACAGTGAAAAAAATACCTCTCCTAATTATTTTGAACCACACCTATTGATACAGTCCTAAAAATCTGAACTTACTTTAATAATTTCGCTTACATACATGCCTTAATTGTACAGTTATCACACCTGAATAAATTAGTAAAACCGAAAAATAATTCTTGTTCATCAAGCATAATATATTAATACATTTGTTAATTTGTTCTCCCTATCGAATCACTTTAATTGTAAGCGACAGAAAGAACGCATTACTAATACGACTACACATCATGACCGAAGTACCGAGAACACTGATATTTTGTTAACTACGAGTATTACATTACACAAATCTTTCACCAATTGTTGTAATCTTCAGCGATCATCTCTATATTGTATAGTTGTAGCCAGTTTCTTTCCTGTTTTTCTCTTTAAATTATCTCTCTATCTGGTATGTAGTAGTCCTGTTTCCTCATGTTAGCCCTTAGTCTCCATACACGTGTAATTTTTTTCCTTGCAAGTGACAGCCTGATCCATATTTTAGTTTTGCTATCTCTCTCTCTCTCGGATATAAGCAATTTCGAAGGCGGGAAACCTATTAATAAGGCCGGCTCCACACATGGGATCCAACGTTGGAGCCAAGTTGGGTCAACTGTGTTCCCACTTCGGTGAGGCGTCCACACACTGGGTCGAGGAATCAGCGGCAACACACGTATTAGCGCGAATCCCTTTGATGTGTACGCAAAAACCGACACTCCACGGAAAACTCCCAACGTTGGAGAAAGTCATAAAAACGTTGGCGCCAACATTGGCTCCAACACAGTTTTGTCGGTACACACATTGGACGAACGCTGTTGGGGCCAACTTTGGCCCGTATGTGTGGAGCCGGCGTAACGCAACGGCCAACGGCATAAAGATGCACGAGAAAAAGGGGAACCACTGCATTAAAGATTCTGACATTAAACGACAAAATTACTGGTACTGGAAAGAAAGATACTGCGGACTATCTATGGGCCTTGCAGAGAAAAGATAACAGGAGAATGGAGAAGAAAACAGAATGATGAACTCCAGACTGTATATGGAGATGAAAACATAATAGGCTACATTAAGACTCACATAAAGTTGTAGAGCCAAATGATGGTGATGACATATAAAGAGTGTTTTTTTAGAGGTATAGGTATGAAATAGAATAAAACAAAGATGATTTTTATAAATTGACGTAAAATTGACTTTATTCGAAATATAATCTTTTGGCATTATAATTTAAATATGACTTCTGGCATATGGTCGTCATGGCTGGCTCTAACGTAGTTTAACCTAGAGGTACAATTTTCGATCACTTTTTCCAATATTTGTCGCCGTATATTGGCAATGGTGTTAACGATCTTGAAGACCAATTTAAGGTTTGAAACGTGAAAGTGTGCGGTTACCAAACGTTTTTTTCAATAAGTCCATTATGGAAGAGCTGTCTGACATGTTGCGTCGTTTTATTGAAACAGAAGCTCATGTACATCATGGTTGTTCAACTGGGGAATGAAAAAGGCAGTAATTATGGCTCTATAGCGGTCACAATAGACTTTAACGTTATGGCCAACATCGTTTTTGAAGAAGTACGGCCAACGGTAATCTTGTTTTGGACCCACTCTCCGAATCTACGCCTTGCTAGGTGATGATGTACCTTCAATTGTTGCATGAGTTTGATTTTTTAAGCAGGCAAAGCAAGATCTTTCCGCAAAATCTTCCGTAAAGTATATAGACACGTATCCAACTGCTGTACACGATGGCAGGCTGATTCGTCTTCCTGTATGCTACGCTCCATAGCAGTAATAAGTTCTTCTGTATGCACTGTACGACATGTCTGTAGATGCATATTATCAGTTAGAGTAAACTTGAAGAAAGAACTGAGCCAGGAGACGGAGAGGTGAATTTGTAGCAGAAGAAGAGTTGGTGATTAACACTTACTTTAAACTCCCATCTTCTTCTTCTTCAGAATACATTATGATTAATAGAAGATTCAAACATCGTAATATCAGTCAATACATACCCAGGACCCGTATCAAGTGAGACCATAACTCAATGATTGGCAAAATTAGGCTCAGTCTAAAGAAGATTCAACGTAGTGTTAAACCAAAATACGACATTGGGCTACTGAAAGACCAACACACAAAACTAAGTGTAAAACAGTATATGCAGAACAGCTTGAATACCGTTATTCAAAAGGATGTAACGGACAATGAGCTTAAATAGTTGCATATAATTTCACAAAACATAGAGGAGAAATTCCTCAAACCACCAAAAATAAAGAAAAAATCGTGGATAACAAATATGATTTTGAATATGATTGTGAAGAGGCAAAAATTCAAAGATCAGGACAAGACATTATACAAAATGATAGACAAAGATATCAATAAAGCAATCAAAATAGCTAAGGATATACGGCTAAGAGAACAATGTGCAGAAATACAGCTATTGCAACATAAACACGATTCATTCAATATGCACAAAATGTTGAAAAAGCTGCAGACTTATAGAAGCCAAGAACAGTTGGGTGTTTGGTAGACAACCAAGGCAAACCATTATTAAATGTAGAAGAGAGGCTACACTTGAAGAAATATGTGAATATGAAAAAATAAGTAATTTTTGCAGAAAACCATTAAAAACACGGAATGCCAAACAGGCCCCTCGATTACCATTAAAAAAGTCAAGTCATCTATTAAAAACTAAAGATGGTAAAGCTGTAGGATCTGAAAAGTTTTGTGAAGAATTCCTGAAACTTATGAATGAACAGGGAATAAAATGGATAACAACTATATTTAACTAGAAGTAGGTATAACTGAACTCACGTCCCATATACAACTAACTACTTTGAAATTTGAATCGTTAGGGTTTTCTCTAACCCCTCAAAAATCTAGTGTTACCATCTTTACAAGACATAATCTACCCAATATGGATAACATAAATGTAAATGGTACCTTATATCCAGTATCAAATAAGGTAACTTATCTTGGAATTATTCTTGACAAGAAGCTTAACTGGAAACCATTTATACAAAGTATAGAATCAAAATGTTTAAAAGGCATAAAATTTTTAAAATTCATAAGGAGAACATGGTGGGGAGCAGATCCACAATCGTGTTTAACTTTTTACAAAGCCTTTATTAGGTCGATCTTAGATTATGGATGTACGTTATATGGGTCAGCCAGTCCTTACATTCTAAAACGACTGGAAATAATTCAAAATATTTCCCTAAGACTCTGTTTGGGTGCAATGTGTTCAACGCCTGTGGAACCACTTCGGATTGAAGCTCTAGAACCACCATTATTTTTACGGAGGGAATGGCTAGCAGAAAAATTTATTATCAAGTCTTTTTGTAAAAACCGTACTCTGTTAGATAAAACAGCCTTATTAAATAACCACGATTTAACTAACACGTACTGGTCAAAAAATCCTTCCCCTCCATTATGTATGGCTTTTAGAAATACAAGTAGTTATAATAGTGATTTAAAAAGAACTATTTCAGTCGAAAAATCTGAATTCTTTGACATGTTGGAACCACTAGAAATTAATATTCCTGTATACAATGAAAATTGGTTGATAAGTAAAAATATATTAAGCACCTGCATATCAAATCTATCAGATTTTCTGGAAATATATACCGATGCATCAAAACAAAATAATGGTACGGGATGTGCATTCTATATACCATCAACAAACGTTCAAGAAAAATTCAAACTGAATAATAATACTTCCATTTTTTCTGCAGAAGCTATTGGTATTATTAAAGCCTGTGATTATGTCGAAAAAAACAAGTTAAAAAAAATAAATTTTTTGAGTGACTCATTATCTGTTCTTAAATGCATTGCTAACCCAATTAATGTGATGGCTACTGATACAAATCCTTTTATTAGAGAATTAAAAGTAAGAATTCATAATTTAAAAAAAAGTCAATACGAATTAAAATTCACTTGGGTAAAAGCTCATATAGGACTTCGTGGCAATGAAGTTGCAGACTCCTTAGCCAAAGAAAGCGTTACAACAGGAGAGCATATCAACAACAATTTAGGTGCTCAAGAATATTTAATGATATCTAAGAGTAATTTTAAGGCAAAATGGGAACTGCATTGGAAAAACTATTGCTCTAATAACCTCAAACGATACACACTATTACATCCAAGTATTCCGACAGATTTTTGGCACCAAGATTATGATTTTACAAGAAATGATATTGTGACCATATGTAGGCTGAAATTCGGACATGCAAGCTACCCTCAACACTTATATAAAATCGGTGTAGTCAACACCGAACTTTGTGAAACTTGCAATGTGGTTTGCGACTTAGATCACATTTTTTATGCTTGTAGTAAATTTGAAATACAAAGAGAAGAACTTATTAATAGTTTAATATTGCAAAAATTATACCCCCCTTTCAATCTACTTTATTTGATATCATTAAATATGTACAAGGTATATAAAATTATTCTTAAGTTTATTAAAATGTGTAAATTAAAACTTTAGTGTAGGTATGTAGGTGTTAAGCTCGTTACCTCTGTTTAATCACCAAGTATTTTACCTTTTTACCTATACTTTCCGTGGTCTACACTTTCTGTCTGTGAGTCACCTTGAATGACCCCTAGGTGCGAAAAGTAATCCTAGTTCCTCTCCCATTGTAATTCTTCTTTTAATTTCCAGAATTGTAGTGTATTTAGTTTAGTTAGATTAGGTTAGTAAGTGAACGTTATTACACATTTGTTGCTGGCTAGATGGGCACTTAGCCCGATTGACATAAAAAAAAAATAATAATAAACTGTATTTAACAAAATATATGCAACTGAATGCAAATTCCCCAAAGCTGGTTAAAGTCCACCTTCGTAACTATAGCAAAAAAATTAAATGCAAATATTTGCGAATACTAAAAAACAGTTAGTCTAAGAAGGAACCACGTACTTGAAACGTTTTTAAACGTGATATACAGTATACAGGGTGAGTCATGAGGAACTTTACATACTTCTACCATATGTAGAGTCCCTCAGGGAGCATATCATGTGGCCACTAAAAAATGTCAACTCCTCTTCTTTATCAATTAACAGGGTGATTTGTGTAATTGACCATTTATTTCATTTTACTGTAGTGTTTATACCGCTCATTTGATTTTTTTAATTTTTGCATGATACAGTACAATACTATCAAGCATTCGACTGGTATTAGCTAAACTAAAAAAATCCAGGACTGGCTTTGGAAAAATTAATTTAGGGATTCGTATTAAATATTACACCCTGTGTATATATTTTTTAAATGCAATAAGTGATTTTTAAACTACATAAATAGCCATATTGAATGTCGCATATGAAAACGACATATGCGACAATGTTGTCGCACTTTTATTAAATTTTTAGTGAACGATCAAATCTTACCAAAATAGAACAACCATAATGAAGTATCAAATTATAAGGTATTAATTTACACAAATGTTATAAATTTCAAACATTTTAATTAAAATAAGTTCCTACAACATAATCTAATACGTAGAAAATTAACATCTTTACTGACACTTTTCGATAAATAATAAATTAAATTGATTAAAAAGTCAAACCTCTTGTATGTGTTAGTTTTTGTTGATTGTAAATGATTAAAATTTTATGTCAAATAATAATACATTGCATCAACTGTACTAAATAAAAATAAATCTAAAAAAGTTTAAAATGAAGGTTGGCGTTGACCGTTTGACGTTTCTTGATATTTTATACCCATTGTCATTATTGTCATTATCAATTGTTATTTATGTGTACAAGAATACATAGTAATGGGAATGGTAGGGCTGTTAGTAGAGAATATGGCAGGAGATTTCCTAATCGTCGAACTCCCAGTCATCCAACATTTGGGTCAGTTTTTAATTATTTGCGAGAAAATGGCACTTTTCCTAGATGAAGCACAGGAAGATAACATTATGGACACCGCTACTATGAATCCTACAATAAGCACTAGACAAGTAAGTCGAGAACTCAATGTTACTCAATCAAAAGTAAGTAGAGTCTTACAAAAAAATAATCTATACCCATATCACATTCAAATGGTTCAGCGACTACATGATGGAGATGAGATCGATAGGTTGGAATTTTGTAGATGGATTAACAATAATCGACCAACGCTGTACAGGAAACTATTTACAGATGAAGCCCAATTTACCAGAGACGGGATAAATAATTCACGAAATTCACATGTGTGGGCAGAAGAATCCCCATGCTATTCGAGAACGTCGTTCTTAGTTAAGGTTTTCGGTTAACGTGTGGATTTTTTTTTATGTGGATGGAACGTTCTAAACACCATACCGTTGCTCGGCGTGTGTTGGATTCAGGGTAGAGGAAAACATACGAGTCCATTTCCCCCTATGTATAGGAGGTCCTGCAAGCGAATGCCTTCCTGTTGCCCTGCCTGCCAACTAAAACCACCCATTTTTCGTCAAGGCACCCCCGTACGTGTTCAGTTAGCGAACGAAACTTAGGAATGCCTTGCGCAGCCTAGATTGGTCGTGGAAAAAGGTTGCCGGTTCTTACCTAGGAGCGGCAAGGAACCGGGAAAATTTATGAAAATACAGTTGGTGTTACCTAAGAGCGGTAAGGAACCAGGGGAAAATATAAAATGACAAATGAACATATGAAAAATAAATCACGGCCTTGCCGGTTGTGTCTTAAGTAGAGATGGACTGCCCCAGATCACTCTCCTCCTGTCTCAATTTCTTTCTCTATCATAGACTTTCTCTTCATAATTTTTGTTACTTGGTCTATGAGGAATTCAAAGTTCTCTCTGCTTTCCATAGCGACACGTATCAAGTTGTCAGGGGATATCCCTCCTAGCTTTGGCCCGCATTCTGTGTTGTTCTGACGCAAACACATTACATCCAAAGATACAATGCTCCGTGTCATCTTCTATGTTGCACGTTATACAACTGTTGTCGCTGGTTTTTCGAATACGATACGTGTAAGACCTGAAAGATCCATGTCCGGTCAGGAACTGCGTAAAATAAAAATTTACTCGTTTGAACTTACATGTACCTATACCACTCTATCACGTTGGGTATTAGTTTTTTGGTCCATTGTGCCTTGTCTGTCTGTGCCCTCATTCTGCTTGCCATTCTATTAGTAATTGCTCTCTGATGGTGGCTCTCACCTGAGGTAGGTGTCCGTCTCGAGAGTTATAAAGCATCTGCCGTTCTTTCGCTAGGAGGTGAATGGGAGCGTACCCGCTATCACCTGTAGGGCCGTCGTTGAAGTAGTCCGGTACGCACTGGTCACTTTTAGTAGGGGATTTCTCTGGGCTCTGGTTATCATGTCTCTATATTTTTTATAATTTAGTACATCAGCCCAAATGGGGGTTCCATATAGGAGGGTCGACTGTACCACTTGCAGATATATTCTACGTTTTTGGCTGCCTGGGACTCCTATATTCGGCATAATCCTTTGTAAGGCTGCCGTTCTTTCTTCCGCCCTCTGAACTACATTTGTCAGGTGTTTTGTGAACCTTAGGCCTGTGTCGACGTATATGCCTAGGTATTTTGCACAGTTTGTTGGCATTATAGCAGTACTACCAATTTGACCAACGTGTGGATTGGTGTCATAAATAACCAATTAGTAGGTCCTCACTTTTTTGATGGTCCTTTAACAGGGCAGGTCTATTTGAACTTTCTACAAAATATTTTGCCGAATTTGCTTGCCAACGCGAACGTTGCTATCCGAGGGATGTATTTTCAGCATGATGGGGCACCCCCACACTTTTTACTGGCAGTGAGACAACATCTCAATAACGTTTATGGCAACAAGTGGATAGGACGTGCAGGTCCTATTTCGTGGCCTTCAAGATCCCCTGATTTCAATCCCGTTGATTACCATATTTGGGGACGATTGAAGCAACTAGTTTACGCAGTGAATATTAATAACCGACAACAATTAATTGATAGAATTATACATTGTTGTAATACTATTAGAAACGATCCCCAGAGTATCCGTAATTCAATACGTCAATTAACAATTCGGCAACAAAAATGTGTACAAGCTGCAGGGTTCCATTTCGAAAATCTGTTTTGAATTATTTTTATTTTGTTACCACTATTGTATCTTTTCCAGTTCTAATTTATGGGTTTATCATAACTATGTACATATTTTTAGTTTTTTTTTTTAAATTGTTCTTCGTTATTGTTAGTAGTTACTGTTTTTTGTTGTGCAGTGAGTCAGTTTATCATTTCAATTAAAATGTTTGAAATTTATAACATTTGTTTAAATTAATTACCTTATAATTTGATACTTCATTATGATTGTTCTATTTTTGGTAAGATTTGATCGTTCACTAAAAATTTAGTAAAAGTGCGACAACATTGTCGCATATGTCGTTTTCATTGGCTATTTATGTAGTTTGAAAATCACTTATTGCATTTTAAAAAATATATATACAGGGTGTAATATTTAATACGAATCCCTAAATTAATTTTTCCAAAGCCAGTCCTGGAATTTTTTAGTTTAGCTAATACCAGTCGAATGCTTGATAGTAGTGTACTGCATCATGCAAAAATTAAAAAAATCAAATGAGGCATATAAACACTAAAGTAAAATGAAATAAATGGTCAATTACACAAATCACCCTGTTAATTAATAAAGAAGAGGAGTTGACATTTTTTAGTGGCCCACATGATATGCTCGCTGAGGGACTCTACATATGGTAGAAGTATGTAAAGTTCCTCATGACTCACCCTGTATATACAAGCTATACGCTCCCGAAGAAGCTGAGGCTGTTCTCACTTGAATATCCTTGAATGGGTGATCATCCCATTCTGGGTTTGGTTTTAGAATTTCTTTGGTGTGACTTTGCTGTTTCCACTACTTTTTTCCATTCTTCTCTCTCTTTGATTGTTCTTTTTATATTTCTAATTTCCATACTCATTAAGTCTTCTTTCACTTGTTGTCTCCATCTCAGTTTAGGTCTACCTCTGGTTCTTTTACCTGGTGGTGATATTATAACTCTTAACGGATTGCTCTTCTATCTTTTCATTATGTGTCCATACCATCTAATTCATTGCGCTTTTATTGCTCTAACTATGTTTTTTTGGCCCATCCATTTTTGTATTTCGTGATTCCTACATTGTCTTGCATCCTTTCGTTTTTCCTCTTTGGCACTAGTATTTTTCTGAAAATCTTCCTCTCAAAAACTTTCAATTGATCGTCTTTTCTTGCCGTTAATGCAAATGTTTCTGAAGCATATAATACTATTGGTCTTATTTCATTTTTGTATTTCGGCTTATCTTCTTATCTCTAAACATTTTTTTATTTCCATAGAACGCTGTATTTTCCGCTTGAATTCTTCTTTTGACTAGTGCTCCTAAATATTTGAATGTTTTAACCTCTTCAAAACTGTGTGCATCTATTGTGAGTTCTGTCATTTGTGTCTTTTTTTCTTGCTTATGTTTATGTATTTTGTTTTATTTTCATTTATTTCCACTCCTCTCAATTTGGCTTCGTTTTCTATTTTTTGAAAGGTTTTATTTAATGTCTTTTTATCTGTTGCTACTATAGTTATATCATCCGCATATCCTATTATTTGTATCGAATTCTTGTTTATTGTTCCTGCGTTTTGACAGCTTTTTTATTATCTTGTCTAGTGATAAAATACTACCGTCGAGAGCGCATTTCTTGTCTTACTCCATTTATTATTTTTATTATTTCTGTTCTTTCTCTTCCAGTGTCTATTATTGCTTGGGAATCTCGCATTGTCATTTCTATCATTCTTATAATTTTATTTGGAATATTACCCTCTTGTAAGTCGTGGACCATTTTTCTTATGTTTAATTTGTTAAACGCCTGTTTAAAGTCTAGGAAAAGTATATGTGTTTCTCCGTTCTACTCGTATGTTTTCCTTATCACTTGTTTTAGCGAATGGATAGCGTCTATCGTGGATCTTCCTTTTCTAAAACCGGACTGGTAATCACCTATACTTTGTTCCGTATATATTGCTAGCCTCTCTCTAATTATTATACCAGTCATTACGTTATATGTTACATTCAGTAAATTAATTGCTCGGTAGTTTTTGCATATTCTATGGGTCTCCTTGTTATGGGATTGTATAGAATTATTTTATAATATTCACTTCATACTTTATTGACTTTTACTTCAAGTTTGTTGTAGTTGAGTTTACTTGAAAACACTTATGTTACTTTAGGTTGGAATATTTATTATTTGTCATTTACCTACCATCTTCGTAGAATATTCATACTTTTATTAATCCCTGCATCAATATTTTTCCGCGTTTCTTCTAGTTTTTTCGATGCTTTTGATTTAGAATATATTCTGACAAAAAAAGTTTTAATAAACTATTATTTTATGTTTATGGTAGTTGATAAAGAATTTATGGTCAAAAAATGTTATGTTTTATGTTTTGTTTACTGATCGTAAATTTTCATCAAGGGCCAATTATAATTTTAACACATGGTGGCATTTCATACGAAACTATGTTAAAATTAACAGGAAAATCTATCTGTAGTTTTATTACTTGTACAATAAACAATAAAACATGTTATTATTACAGCCGGTTATTAAACAATCAAAATTGATTGCGCGATAAATTAAATTTGCCATATTACTGATAACATAGTGATAGTCCAGAGAAGTTTTATTTTTCATTATAAGGTCTTAATATTAATACATTTTATTCAGCAATATATCAATGCCCATATCCCCTCACTGTAATAAAATACAGGCGAAAAAGTTTATTACATTCGCCAAAATGTACTTCGGAACTAAGCAAAGACAGAAAAACATTCAAAGCCATACTAAATCTGCTAAAAGGAGACTGTAAGCAGAATAGGCAGTTAAAGCTGATGAGATTAGCAGATCATGACTCAAACAGATTGTTACACAGAAGAAGAAATAAAAGAGCATTATTTTATATCAGTGCGCCAGCCTGACAAATGTCCGGTTCTTTGCATTAGGCAAAGAAAAGCTATCGGAAAAGAGCTACATAGAAGGTTCTGTCTCGAAGTTATTAGACCTTTTAAAAGGGTCACGCCAATGAATGTAATCTAAGGCTAGAGGACCGCAACAGATCTGAAAAGTCGTAGTGGAAGAGGCCTCACGAAAGGCTAGAGGGGGATATAAGTGAGACGCAGTTCGGGTCTCGCTATGGGTACCCGAGAAGAACTATTTGTCAACAACATATTGATTCACCGATGACGGGATGTAAACGTTGATCTACGCTTATGCTTTGTTGACTATGAAAAAGCTTTCGATAAAGTAAAACATAAAAAACTAATATTAATGCTTATGAATAAGTGCATTGACAGGAAAGTCATAAATATAGTGCAAACATTGGAACCAAAGTGCCATAGTTCAAATTGATGGACAACACTCAAAAGAAATGAAGATCTGCAGAGGAGTTAGACAGGGATGTATTTTATCGCCACTTGTTGTTTAACTTATATTCTAATTTTTTTTTAAAACACGCTCAATAATATCAAAGCGGGAGTTACCGTTAACGGAAAATTAATTAACAACTTACGATACGCAGATGACACTATGATCATAGCAACGAGTATAGAAGATCTACAACATCTTATCGAAAGCTTAAGTATAAATAGTGTTGAGAGGGGAATTAATATAAACGCTAAAAAAACGATGTACATGCTAATTACAAATAGATCACAAAATATACATCACTTATCGACAATCAATGGTAACATGATAGAACAAGTAGAAAGATATCAGTACTTTGGAACTTTGATCAATGAAACCAATCTGCATGCAATTTTGCACTGATCATACTGCAGAAATAAAAAGACGAATAGAGATTGCCAGATCAGCATTTATACGAATGAAGCTACTCCTAACGTGCAAAAATCTAAATTTGGAGATCAGACTACGTACCATTCGCTGTTATATATTTTCAATATTAAATGCAATTTATATTGAATATAATTCAATATTAAATGCAATACAAAAAAATGCAATGGCAGAGGCTTTCAAACTCTGGTTATACCGCATTAGTATTAAAAATATCAAGGACTGATAGAATTACAAATAAAGAAGTACTGGAGAGGGTTGGTAAAGAAACAAAACTAGTAACCCCTATACAAACCAGAAAACTGGAATACCTAGGCCACGTGATGAGGGGAAGAAACTATGAAATTTTGAGACTCATAATACAGGTAAATATTCAAGGAAGATCTGTTGGCCGAAGACAGAACTCATGGTTGAATAATCTACGTGATTACGTACGTAAAACAAGTTCATCTGAATAAGTTGGCCGCCTTTGAATTTTGGTGTTACAGAAGAATCCTACGAATATCATGGATTCAAAGAATGTCAAACATGGAAGTAACTAGAAGGATAGGAAATGAGGCGGAAATAATATTAACTATTAAAAGACGAAAACTTGAGTACTTGGGACATGTGATGAGAGGGCGAAAATACGCATTATTACAACTTATTATGCAGGGCAAAATCAGTAGTGCAGAACTTTTTAGAGCGGCAGTCAACAGAGTCCACATAGCCATGATGATTTCCAACCTTCGATAGAAGATGAAACTTAAAGAAGAAGAAGTAGGGAGACGGCACTCTAAGAAGGTTGTTTCTTTGGTTGCCATGATGAAAAAAGCCCTCTTGTATGGGCAAGTACACTACTGTAATGAAATATTTTTTGTTTCTTTGAGCCGGGTCTGTTTTCAACGAATATTTAAACCTAGTTTAAATATTTAGAGGTTAAGGTTAGCATTGTCTTATCTTTTTTAAAATAGCCAATCAGCAAAATTTCTATCGTAATTCAAAATACGGATGTCATGACATTTCCCATCAATGCCAGCCCCTCGTTCTATTTGGAACTGAAAGGACTGACTTCTATTTATCACTTTATATGTTTGGTTTTTTGTTGTTCTTGTTGTTAATCTTGTTTTTTGATTGTTGTTTGGTTTTCTTTCTATTATCTATTATTACAAAAAGTCAATTCTGTTTTTATTAATCGCTTTTTAGAGAGTGTGATCCGTATGCATTCGTGATCCGCACAGCGCACATTTTTTTCATGTTATATCACTGATGTTAGATGCGAACAGTACATTCCTTTAATATCCTTAGAACATTAGTAGTGAAACGCACCTTTATGTCGCGATAAAATCAAGTCCCAGTATACGAAATCAGAAGATCAATAAAACAAAACAAAAATAAAGAGACCAGATGAAATCCCTGGTAAACTGTTTAAGCTTTTGGATGAGTAAAGTATTATCTTTTATCTTTTATCTTTTTTAAATATTTTAACCATACGAAATCAGAATGGGTGGTAAGCAATTTGAGTTTAAAAATAGTTTAGGAACCAAAGGGTCAGTGTTCTGTAAGTGCGTTTTCCTACAAAAAAAAATTGAAATTTCGAAAGAACGTAAGTATACTGTTTGACGTATGTTTCATCGACTTCGAAACGGCATTCGACGGAGAACAAGTAAAATACGATACACTTTTTAAATGCCTACAAGCAGTAGGAATGAACCACTACGATATGAATCTGCTAAAATATGTTTACTACAATCGTGTAGGCTATATGAAAATTGAACACAATCATACTCAAAAATTACCCAATAAACGTGAAGTACAACAAGGTTGCGTTTAGTTACCCTGCATAACAATAATCAATATATATTCTGTAGGAACCTTTAGGGGTGATTTAGAGGATGGAGGATGACTAGGTGGAGAAATAATAAACAATATTAGATACGCTGAGGACATAGCCATCCTCACAGAGAACTTGAAAAACTTAAAAACATTAGTAAACCTGGTCAATGATGCAGGATGCCAAATGAGACCTCAAAACTAAAGACGCGTTGACATGGGTAGTGAATCATGAATGTAAGCCACTCTTTCGTAAGCCACGCGCCGTGTAAACAAGTACATTCGTGAAATACGAAGATTAAATTCTCTTCACGACTCGAAATAATGACGATCGTGAAAAGATCAAACTTGTTTAATTTTTAGATCGTGTAGTCAGTCGTAATCAGAGGTAGAGGTCAATATCCACTTCAAATTATGTCGCATAATGTGTCTATAACAATTATTGAGTTTCCTTTCCTTTATTTCGCTTATTATTAGATATTTGATCACTTATTGATCATGAAAATTGAAATTGAAAATTAATCCCTTAATTTGTAATCTCACACTATTCTTAACTTCTTAATCTTTTATAGTTCCACCGTGTTTAATTGAGCCATTGTAACACTATATCGAGTAATATTTTAATAATTAAAGTCTATTCACCTGTTAATGAATTGTCGAATAATATATTTTTCTAATTGAACTTCCTAAGTGTTGCAATTGCGGCCTGGATTAAATTGTATTGTAAGCTCATAGTTCAAAGTTTGTTAGTATGATAGAAGCAACCTCTGTGCTGAGGTATACATTATTTGTGAGATTATAAATTGGGGATTTGATGTTGATTAGGTAACAATAGTTACCTAATCAACATCATATAGTGTAATTAGTAGTAGCTTTCAATAAAACCAACATTTTTTATTCCACATCTTCATCGTTTTAATTGTATTTAGCAACGTCGATCGAGAAGAAGCGGACAAAGGAGCATTATAAAACGATTCGATCCTTATAACTACGTTCGAATCTGTCCAATCACTGTGTGAATATTGTTTTGTAGTTAACAAAATTCAAAAATAAAACAAAAAGTAAATAAGGCATATTCGATACGAAGCAAATATTTCCGTGTAATCAATCTCTTTTCACGAACGATTCGTGACGACGGTCGTGAAGATATTAAGATTCGTGTACCATGATTGTGGCTCTTGCTTGTGATTCACTACATATGCCAACGCGTCTTCACATTTTAAAAACAAAGGGGATGATAGTTAAGGTCCATTCGCTCAGCTCGGGCATATTTTGATAGATTCATAGCTGGAAACCTACAACACAAAAATTCCTATCTCACAGTATTAACAGATTAAATAAACCTTTATTCCAGACTTCTTTCATTGGAAAAAAGAAGAATTATGTCAAAAAATGGAAGTGTATACTAAATCCATAACATTTTGGGTAGTATATATACATATTTCAGTAAATATGTGTATTAATCACGCGTATAATTTTGTTATTTGTTATTATACATTATATGGTGTAAATAAATAAATATTGATTCTAGGTAATTCATAAAGTTCTATTGTATTTAGGTTTGTTTACATTAATATTACACAAGAGCACGTGTGCTTGGTTGTATAGTAATTTCCAGCCACTTCTAGTCTGTCAAAAAGTAACTAACTTCGCAAAAAAATAATTACTAAATTCACTAGACAATTCGGACTGGGAATAGCGAACCGACTATATTTGGGAAGCTTAAAATTGGATTGGAAAAATTGGTAATACAATAAAAGTTCGACCTCTGATTGATACAATGAATCAAAGATCTATCGATTTAGCACCATAAGAAGAACAACATAGCTTAGATGAACCGATGATTCCGTATTATAAAAAACATGGATCCAAGCAGTTTATCCGTGGGAAATCTATTAGATGGGGATGTAAGTTTTGGATGGGAACTCCTAGGCTAGGTTATGCCGAGTAGTTTGGACCATATCAGGGCTCTTCTACCACTATCCAATATAAATACTAATTCTTGGTTTGGAAGATAGTATTAACTTACAATTTGTTAATGCGCTGGAAGACAAGACTCCCAAATTGCCCTGTGATATATATATATATATATATATATATATATATATATATATATATTTGACAACTATTTTATCACGTTCCTGCTTTTGGAAAAACTAAGATCAAGGAGATGTAAAAAGGCAAGAAAACTAAGGGAAAATCGCCTAGAAAAAGATTGTGATATTATCAATATCACAATCTTTATCAATAATGTTGTTTTCATAATATCCATATAGGTAGCATGGTAGATAGGTAACATGGCGGCGTATGACTCTACATGAGTCATACGTCAGACTCATGTAGAGTCATACGCCGCCATGTTACCTATCCAACGGTAACTTAAACATCACAAATTATAAATACTAATAATGTAAAACAAGTACAAATTTAAAACATTTAAAGGGTTTTTACCCATATATTTTGGTGGCTACTAGCATGTACAACCGTTTGCACTGATGATGGATTGTTTAATCCGAAAACGTTTTGCAATGTGTTTGTGATAGCCCGTTTGGGGCATTTTTATATACCTTTTATAAAGGATTTTAAACAAATTTTTTATTAATTCGTTCATCTCGAGAAGTCATCAATAATTTGCGATATACGGACGATACAGTACTCCTAGCTTCTAGTCAAGAAGATCTGCAAACACTACTTGATAGTGTCGTTGAGAGTTGTAGGGAGGCAGGTCTGGATCTTAACATAAGGAAAACCAAAATACTTGTAATAAGTAAACAACAGAATATAAAACCGTCTATATATGTAAATAATACCAAACTTGAGCAAGTTGATAAAATCGTCTACCTTGGACAGCAATTAAATTGTAATGCAGAAAATCACGGCGAAATTAGATCCAGAATAGAGCAGGCTAGAGCTGCTTTTAGAAGGATGTCCAAGGTGTTATGTAACAGAGACCTAAAATTGGCATTAAGGATCCGCCTACTTCGCTGCTACGTGTTCTCGGTCTTACTTTATGCTGTCGAGTCCTGGACTGTGAATAAAATCGATCTAAATCGCCTTGAGGCTTTCGAAATGTGGTGCTATAGAAGAATTTTAAAAGTTTCCTGGGTGGAGAAGATTCGTAACTCCACAATACTTGAACGTCTCAGCAAGATCACTGAGATCATAAAAAGCATCAAGCAGAGAAAGCTGGAATATTTCGGACATGTAATGAGAGGTCCCAAATATAGATTGCTACAAAATATCATGCAAGTAAAAATAGCAGGCAAACGCAGTCTAGGACGAAGAAGAACCTCATGGTTGAAGAACTTGCGAGATTGGTATGGTGTAGATACAAGCATGCTATTTAGGGTGGCAGTGAATAAAATTAAAATAGCTATGATGGTAACCAACGTTCTGAAAGGACATGGTACATGAAGAAGAAGAGTTCATCTCGATATACCCATGATACTATGACTAATAAGATAGAATCTTCCCGTAGCACAAAATCGGTCGTGTTCGCGCAGGCCGTCATTGGAGAGTAGAATTTAAATTCTTGTTAAAGTTAAATGGGATTTGTATGCATTCTGTGATGTAATCACTAGACGAAAATAAGTTAAGAGGTTTAATAAATACAATAATCGTACACATAAGGATATCTTCAAATTATTTATTCAAGATTATTTATTGATACATACAAAAAACTGACATTTCGAACGTCCAACTCTCCAATGACGTCACAACTTATGCGCAATATCTTATCTTCTTAGTCATAGTTTCATGGATATACCTATATAAAATTATTCTTTTAATTTATTGTTGTAATGATTTGAGATTTTTTTAAAGAAGATTTTAATTTTTGGCACTTTCAATTCAGTCATAGCCATGGATTATGTCACCAGACTTTCAAAGGAACACCTTTTTTGGAAAATAGTACCGTACCAAACTTAACCAAACTATTAATAAGCCTAAAAATAGAATATTTAAAAAATACACGAAAAAAAATTTCGATCCTCTCTGGTTTAAAAATAAAAACAATACTGTGGTTTTATGTGAAAACGAAAATAGTGAAAATTATATTTTATTTTAATTCTGTTCATACATTTTAATATATCACTTTTATTTCAACATAATCGAAAATAACGCGCATTACTGCGATCTCTAGTAAATTGGGAGAACTTATACTGAAATATCAATTTAATATAAATTGACTGTAAACTCATGCATTTATTATATTTATAATATTTTGCTGAATTATTTCTAAAGCTTTGCAATAAATAATTTATTATTTTTTTCAGCAAGCAAATTAATCAATGTATATTAAGTTTAACAATATTCTACTATAAATCAATACAATTACAATACATGTGAAATAAGTATTGCAATATTTATCGAAACACTATGCTATACTTCGTCGGAAATCAAATTACCGATCCAAATATTTTGAAAACAAACAAACGTGTAATGCTCGAGGCTGCCATTAAAATGTTAAAATTAGTAACGCTGGCACATTTAGCGTTATACCAGCAACAATATTCAAATTCAAATGTAAAATTAATTTATCTTCAGTGTGTTCTTCACAAACATGTCTGTTAATAATCAATACACTTTTATAATACAATCATAATCAATCTACTCAAATTAGAAAAACTCTCAAATACCTAATATTAATTCAAATATAATTATTTTAAACAATCAAAAGACTGATATGTTTTTTGTACACACTTATGACAAGTCAAAAGAAAAGGCAGAAAAGTATTTTTGAAGTGTGTAGGTATATTTTTAATAATTTCTAGCTGAGCGCTTTCGGCTTTACAAAGCCATCATCGGAGCTATGCTACAATAAAATGTTCTTATAAGTAACTAATTGGTGAAGATTTTTTGATTTACTTACGTCAATTTATAAATACCACTACAATGGAGAGATCTCATTTCCTTATTTGTTGAAATATTGATTTTTTATTTAATTACTTAGTTGTTAAAAAAATCTTAAAAAAATACAAAAAACCGACACTGGACTTCACAGACACATTAAAAAATTTAAAAAATTTTTGTCATGGTACGGGCACAGAATAATAAACAGTCATAGTATCATAAATCTTATAGTCATAGTATCATGCATGATACTATGACTATAAGATATTATGCATGTTTTTGTGACGTCATTGGAGACTTGCACGTTCGAAATGTCAGTTTTTGTATATATCAATAAATAACCTTTAATAAATAGTTTGGAGATGTCCTTATGTGTACGATTATTGTAATTATTAAACCTCTTAACTTATTTTCGTCTAGTAATTTCATCACAGAATGCATACAAATCTCATTTAACTTTAACAAGAATTCATATTCTAGTCTCCAATGACGGCATGCGCGAACCCGACCGATTTTGAGCTACGGGAAGATCCTATCTTGTTATTCATAGTATCATGATAGAACTAATGAAATCAAATGTCGGTCCTTTTAAACGATTTTTCAAAAGTGACAGTTGACAAATGTCATATAGGAAATAGAGATTGTTTTAAATTCTTACAAAATATTTAATAGTTTGGAATTACTAATAGTCATCAAAGACTTTCTAAAAATTAAGTTTTTAAGCTTTTAAATTAAATCTTATGTGTTCATCACATCATACAGAATGACATTAGTTTGTAAATTGACTCAAGTCATTGCTCAAGGTCAATGTATGTTCAATCTGACAGTCATCTTTAAGAAACAAGGGCTCAAATCGTTCAACAATAATATAAAGAAGAAACATGGTATTAATGTTACATTATCTGATACTTAAGTGTATTGAGAATTGTATCTATTGATGGAAATTTGTAAAAAATTTGAATAAATTGTTTTTTTTTATTTTTAAGAATATATTTTTATGTTTCAAATATATTCTTAAAAAAAAACATGAAAATGTATTCTTTAAAGTTTTTATGCAAATTTCTTACAAATTTCCATCAAGAGATACAATTCTCAATACACTTAAGTATCAGATAATGTAACATTAATACCATGTTTCTTCTTTATATTATTGCTGAACGATTTGAGCCCTTGTTTCTTAAAGATGACTGTCAGATTGAAAATACATTGACCTTGAGCAATGAGTTGAGTCAATTTACAAACTAATGTCATTCTGTATGATGTGATGAACACATAAGATTTAATTTAAAAGCTTAAAAACTTAATTTTTAGAAAGTCTTTGATGACTATTAGTAATTCCAAACTATTAAATAATTTTGTAAGAATTTAAAACAATCTCTATTTCCTATATATGACATTTGTCAACTGTCACTTTTGAAAAATCGTTTAAAAGGACCGACATTTGATTTCATTAGTTCTATTCTGTCTACCTCCTCACAGCAAACAATGGTCGGGTTCTTACACCCGTACCATGACAAAATTTTTTTTAATTTTTTAATGTGTCTGTGAAGTCCAGTGTCGGTTGTTTTGTATTTTTTTAAGAATTTTTAACAACTAAGTAATTAAATAAAAAAAATCAATATTTCAACAAATAAGGAAATGAGATCTCTCCATTGTAGTGGTATTTATAAATTGACGTAAGTAAATCAAAAAATCTTCACCAAATAAGAACATTTTATTGTAGCATAGCTCCGATGATGGCTTTGTAAAGCCGAAAGCGCTCAGCTAGGAATTATTAAATATATACACACTTCAAAAATACTTTTTTTGCCTTTTCTTTTGACATAATTATTTTTATTATCAGAAATCTTATTTCTGAGAGTACGTTTTTCTTTTATAAGTACATTCTGACTAAAAAAGATATTGTGTATATGTAGATACTTTCATTACGTATTTATTTAATTGGTAGTTTTTTGTCAATAATTGTCGTATTAACAGCTTTGTATTATTAACCATCGTGAAAATGGTTCTAAGAACTAAGGAGAAATTGTTTATAGTAAACCATTATTTCCGACCATAAAGAAATGGACGGAACAATAGTTCAAATTTAAAATAAAAATATCGATAAGTATTATAATCAGATCTTATATGCTCCAAAACGTAGCCTTCAAGTCCAAACAACTCAATTTCTTGGATCTAACCGCCGCGATGTGATTGTATATAAAGAAACTACTCTCCACAGTGAACGAGTGAACTGCCAGCAATCAGCAAAATAGTGAAAAGAGTGATACTCAGCAGACTCCAAGCTGAAACGAACAGACTGAACATCATACCTGAAGCCCAAGTCGGGGCTTCAGATCAGAACACTCCAGCGAGCTACAAGTACTCAGACTAACACAGTACATAGCAGCTGGATTCAACGATAAACAATACACAGGAGCTGCATTCCTGGATGTAAGCAAAGCATTCGACAGAGTCTGGCATAAGGGACTATTATACAAAATGAGAGGATACGGGTACAGCGGAGCAATGACAAGACTAATCTCTTCGTACTTGGGCGACCGTAGTTTCAGAGACCGGATACGACAAGTCCTGTCCGAACTCGGGAACCCGGAGGCCGGAGTGCCACAGGGAGCGATACTGTCACCTTTGCTGTACACGATATACACAGCAGACATACCTAGAACACCAGGTACACTATTAAGTCTCTATGCCGACAACACAGCGATAGCGGACAAACACAGAAATGTAGACATAGCAGTCACCAACCTACAGACAGCATTAGACGACACAGAAGAATGGAGTCTAAAGTGGAAAATAGCAATAAACTCAGACAAGACGCAAGCTGTACTTTTTAAAAAGAGGCGAGAACAAATAATGAGTATCCTATTATTCATCCCATAGCATGTTATGACCAGTTATACAGCCTGAAGTAGACATTCCGATGAATAAGAATGAGAACACAATATATAAATACTCATACTCTCATAAATCACACCTGTTTGGTGATGTCCTCCATTTTTTACTTCCCTTCAACTTATTTTCAGCAAAATTTCTTTAATATTCATCGGCCTTACTTGGCTAATTCTTGTTTCGTCCGACACGGAATGGTTATTAGGTTTCAGAGAATGACTATTTCGGAGGCCGGCTAAGCGTCATCGTAATACACAGGCTTTGGAGGGATATAGATGAAATGTCTTTCCAGATTTTTTAATATTCGGCTCAACTAGTGATAAATATTATGGATAACATTGCAAAACCAAAGATGAAAGAGTTATTGAGAGCGAGGACAGCTCTATGAATATACCTACACCAGATGGACCAACCACTAGTATAATGTACTACTGTCTGAAGCATTCGTGCCTGGAGAGAACAGTATTAAACGTGCCTGTGAGAACCTCAGGAACAGGCTTGAGGGCCTGGCTAGACTAGTCAAGGTAAATTCAACAAGTAAAACAGAGGTAAAAAATCACAAAAAATGCGCAAAGGACCTGATGGTCAGTACATTGTATGTCATTGTCTTTTAAGGAAATGGATACAAATACAAGAGTAGTTAAGCAGGATACAAACTGGTTCATGGAAGTCGTCGGGAAGAACTGGCTCGATACTACCTTTGAAAAGGTAAAACCTGTGGGTGGGACGCCTTGGTAACTGGAAGATAGTTACACCGTACTGATATGTGTATGCAGGAAGGAGGAAAAAACAACAGAGTGAGTGTACTACGACACTATCCTTAAAGAGAATGCCCGAATTAAGTCGGATAAGCTTATATCCAGCACCCATATGCAATAACACAAAAAATGAAATGTGCTTGAATGGGGAAGAAAACATCTCTGCTGGAGAGAGAAGGATGACTGGGCGTTTGTAGTGGGAATAGCAGAAAAGACTCAGCCAAATTGTAAAAAAAGTACATATAAACTGACTCATTTCACTGTAGATTATATTGATGATATTCTGATATTTTCTAGTAGAACACATCACGTATTTACCAAATTTTTAATATTTAATATTTAATTAATAAAGTCAAATATCTAGGTCATCCATTTAAAAAACAATACTATCAAATCAGATAATGTAATCTGGATAAAAATTTCCCTGAGCCAAAAACTCAAAGGAATATAGAGCAGTTATTAGAGCAAATAAACTTTTACTATACATAGTTGAACTAACGGAGCCTATTAAGATACGGCGAGGAGTCAGACGGGGTGACACTATATCACCCAAACTATTCAATCAATCTTTGGAAGACGTTATCAGGAAATTACAATGGGAAAAACGGGGTATTATCATAAATGGCCAATACTTGAATCACTTGAGATATGCAGACATTGTACTAATAACAGATAAAAGGGAAGAATTACAAAATATGATGGATGAATTAAATAGCGAATCAACAAAACTAGGTCTACAAATGAATTATAATAAAACGAAAATTGTGACCAACCAACCAGAAGAATTAATAATTACAATTGCACAAACAACTGTAGAACAAGTAAAACAATATGTATATTTGTGACTAGTTAAATTAAATAAAGAAGATCAGACCGGAGAAATAAAGAGAAGGATATGGTTGGATTGGGTATCCTTCGGAAAACGTTCCGTTATACTAAAAAATAGAAAATACTCCCAATATTTACAAACAACCAAAGTCTTCAACCAATGTATACTTCCTGTTCTAATCTACGGTTCTCAAACTTTTACGTTTACAAAGGAAAACCTGCATCAGACAAGAAAAGAAATACTTGGATCCGCAACAAAACAAAAGTGACCGATGTATCAACGCAGATAGCAAAACTTAAGTGGAAGTTCGCTGGACATACCATAAGACAGAAAGACGACAGATGAAATAAGATGAATATACACTGGAGACCATATAATTACAAACAAAAAAGAGGAAGGCCACAAATGAGATGGTCAGATGACTTGAAGAAACCGAAGTGGATACAAACTGCCCACAATAGAGAGACGTAGAGGAAGGAAGAGGAGGCCTATGTCCAAGATTGGACAACAAGAGCTGTATAGATAGATAGATAGACCTATAAAATTGTGCAACAATACTTGATTCATTGTATAGTTTGCTCGGAAAAATCAACAATGCATTTGGTCTCATGAGTGTCAAAAATCAGTTGAGGCGACAAAAATATATTTATGTTCGCCACTAATTTTAGAAATAGATAATTTGATTCATGTATGTCAAAACGTGTCATGCTCAATTTTTAGCAAAAACAACTCCTCAGCATGTATCTGAGTTGTGTATTTTTAAGGATAGACAGATACAAGACACATAGAGTTTAAAGAGTTTAAACGGTGTAGCATAGTTTGGATCCTATGACCTAAATATTAATATTTATGAACTAATCCTATTTCGTTGTAGTCGACTTTTGAATTTTTGCTTGGTACCAGATTTGTTTGAAGAAAAAGGTTTACAACCAATGCATACTGCCAGTAATAACATATGGTTCCGAAACAATAACTTTAACCAAACATTCTGCAAATAAATTAAGAGTAAACCAAAGAAAAATGGAAAGAGCAATGTTGGGAATAACTAGAAGAGATATGGTACCAAATAGGATAGTGAGAGAGAGGACTAAAGTGACAGATGTCATAGAAAAAATTGCACAAGCCAAATGGAGATGGGCTGGACATATAGCACGTTTAAATGATAATAGGTGGACCAAAAGACTCATAGAATGGAGACCTAGAGAAGACAAAAGACACCGAGGCAGACCACCAAAAAGATGGATGGACGACTTGAGAAAAACAGCCGGAAATTGGATACAGAAGGCGCAAGATAGAGAACAGTAGAAGAGACCAATATCCAACAGTGGATGCAAGAGGTTAAGGAATGATGATGATGATGATGACCAGATTTGTAAGCTTACTCAGTAAGCATAGTTACAATCTCTTTAAGTCACCTGTTACAAGAACAATGTCGTGGGTGTGAGAGCATTTCGCCGTCTACATTAATACATTTGGCTTCTCACTCTAATTTTTTAAAATCATGTTCCAGAACTGCCGTAAAGAGTTTGGCAGATAACCTGTTAGGTGCAGATAACTTTATTAATTTTTATACAGTTTATATCCGTGTGTAGTCTTACGGTCATGGTTGCAGTATTGTATATATCCGGGATTCGCAGTTTGGAGTACCGATAATCTATGTGACTTTCCTCCAACTCTCGCTTTTAATTTCTATCGTATCAAATGCTTTGCGAAAGTCTGCCAACTCTAGGGTCAATAGTCGGCTTTATACCAAAACAAATGGTATTGACCGAAAAATCTATAGACTTGAAACAAGAAGCCCTTAAATTGAATCTAAATATTATTGAATTTAAAACAAAATATATGGAGTTCACAAATTGGATTGACATGAGAAACTAGAAGTAGAGAACCATACCTACAAATAGGCTTCTAGCTTTCATTACCTGGGCTTAATATTAAATGACTACTGTAGATAAGAATCTATAAACACTTATTAGACCAGTAATCACGTATGGATGCGAAACATGGACCGTCTTAGGCGGTGATGAAAATCAATTAAAAATATTTGAGCACAAAAGATTAAATAAGAAAATAATCCCGGAATGGCAGCCCCAACAAAATAGAACAAGAAGAGGACGTAAAGACGTATGGACGATGTAGAGGAGGACTTTACAACTGTGAAGATTAGTCAGTGGAGAAGGAAAGTAACCGACAGGGTAGAATGAAAGAAAGTTTTTAAGCTGGCCAACACTTACAAAGGGTTTTACTACCAGGTGAAGAAAAAGATCGCATTAGTCAACCCGTCAAGAGGGCAAATCTCAAAAATAATATATTTATACGAATTTATTAAATTACTAAAATTTAGGTAGATATTATAGATTTTTAAATGCCGTCTAATACAAAGCAACCAGTAAGTTTGCATCTTTCATTATTGTTTATATAGTATCCAGTATTTCATTATTGTTTTTATGATAGAATAAGGTATGTTCTTTAATAACTGTTTTAAATCACCCTGTGTCATATTAACAATAATAATACAATGATAAGAGTCGCGTATACTTACAGGTACTTTATTATCCACATCTGAAAGTTCATTTTCTATAGGTTCCAATTCGCTGACTTCCAATGGACACGTTACTGAATCTTCGTGAGCACTTGTACAAGATTCTGTAAAGAAGAGGCCAAATTAATACTTACTATCTGTTCTACGTAAAATTTTATACAGTTAAAAATAAAAAATAAAGATTTACCGTAAAACAGATCTAAATTTTATGAATACTTAATGTATTTTAAAGCAATCTTATGAGAACTTAACTACAAATTCACCTTATTTGGTAATTGCTATATACTACTGAAAAATATTGCCGAATTCTACCAAAACTCTACTGACGGCCCAGAAATTATGAAATGCGAGGTAGAACACGCTATAAATAATGCAAAAATTAGAAAAGCTTGTGGTCCAGATGATACACCAACTGAGTTAATGAAACTAATAGACAATTATAACATAAAAGTAGTAGTCAGACTTTTTAATTCAATATATCACACCGGAGTGATTCCCACAGATTGGCTCAAATCCATCTTTGTCGCAATAACTAAAAAACACAATGTGAAAAAATGCTCAGAATATCGATTAATTGGCCTAATAAGCCACACTCTTAAAACTTTCCTAAGAATACTTCACAACAGAATTAGACGCAAATGCGAAGATCTTGAATATACCCAATTTGGTTTTAGAAGTGCTATGGGAACCAGGGAGGAACTTTTGCGCACCCTATTACAAAAATGCCGTAACCAAAGAAAATATCTATTTGCATGTTTCGTAGACTTCGAAAAGGCATTCGATAAAGTACAGCATGTAAAAGCAAATACTGAAAAATATCGGAATAGATGACAAGGATATTCGTGTCATTAAAAATTTGTACTGGAATCAAACTGCTATCGTAAAAATTGGAGATAACTACACCGATGATATCTCTATACAACGGGGAGTCAGACAAGGTTGCATTTTTTCGGTCAATGTTTACTCGAACCAGTTATTTAAAAAGGCACTTGAGGGACAACTATATGGAATAAAAATCAACGGGGAACTACTTAATGTCATTAGATATGCAGACGATACAGTAATTATATCAGATAATATTGAAGGACTTCAAATTCTGCCTGATCGTATTCACGAGGTCGGAGAGGAAATGGGCATTAAAATAAACTCAAACAATACCACATAGTGTTAGTCGTGACCCACATCCCAATGCAAAGCTTCAATTAAACGAAGTCCAAGTTAGAAAGGTCACAAATTAACATATTTGCGAACTGTGATAACGGACCAACTAAATCCAGACATAGAAATAAAACGTAGAATAGCAATGACTAAAACTACTTCTATAAAAATGAAGTCATTTATTTGCAATAACCATCTCAGTTTAGAACTAAGACAAAGAATGGTTAAGTGCTATGTTTGGTCCGTATTTATGTATAGTGCAGAAGTGTGGACGCTAAAAGTATCGATCATGAA
Source organism: Diabrotica balteata (assembly GCA_918026665.1). NCBI lineage: Eukaryota > Metazoa > Arthropoda > Insecta > Coleoptera > Chrysomelidae > Diabrotica > Diabrotica balteata. The sequence continues at coordinate 92,396,687 of OU898282.1, forward strand.
CAAAACTGAAGCATTGGAAATGTGGGTTCATAGACGAATACTGAAGATACCTTGGACAGCAAGAAAAACTAATGAAGAAGTAGATACTTATTTTAAAGGTCTTTTTATGGATATGTATATATATATATACATATATTACGTATAAAAAACTTTAATATCATTACCCCCAAAAACTCATCTCTTTTCTCACAATTTAACGTTGAATAAATAAATTGATATTCGCAAAAAATGTCTCTCTTCACCGACCATATCTGACTTTGTATTGTAATTAGAATGTCTTGTAAAAATTGAATCTCATTCTTCTTTATAAGCTTCATTTTGTTTTGTATACTTTTTTATCAAAGGCATACTGTTTTGCATACTTTTGTTTGAGTTATTCATGAAAAACCAGTAAAAAAGGCGACTTTTTTCAATGAAAATTCGATGTTTTCGACCACAAATAGCTCAAACAGTATTGACTTACTGAAAAAATTCTATAGAATAAAAGTTGCTTAAATTTAATCGTCTATGATTCCCGTAATTATTTTAAATCATTTAGCAAAATATAACTTTTATTATTTGAGCACTTTTCCTTCAACTCACCCAATTTCAAGAGAATCGGCTCAGTACGGTATAACATTGGGAGGTGAATAGTCGGAATGACTGGTGTGTTTGTAGTGAATTAGTTGTTATTAAGGGACACGATATTCAAAAATATTATTTGAATATATTTTACCGATTTGTTTAAATATATTTCCCGTCAAGACTTTTTCAGGGTGTAGTCAATTATCTTGGCTGAAAAAATAATTATTTTATATAATTTTAAATTATCTTGGTTTTTCAATCCCATGAATCCCCTGCCATTAGGGGTATGTAGCTTAGAATTTCTTACCTAGGTTTTCAACAACCTTGAATAATCTATGTTAAGGTACAGTATTTGAGACCATCAATAGTTTCAAATTATATACAGAGTGGCCCAGAAGTCTGGAAACGGCCAATTATCTCGTAAATTACCAGACATAATTATATAAAGTTTCGGGTACACCTATTTTGGGATACGGAGATTCCATATTTGATATTTGCAATGTTGCCAGATATGCCGTTTTTCTTTTATTATTAGTAACTTTGGTTTTTCAAATTCATCACCCTGTATATTCACTCATTATTGGAATCTCCTTTTCAATACGAGTTTAACCATATGTAACACTTATGATTTTATGTAGTCTGGAAGGTCTTAAATACATAAAACAGAAGTCTGGCAACGCCTAATTGTCTCAATAAATTTTTTAATACTAACTATTTTTAACTAGATTAAAACGTAACAATTGATAGATTACAACATTTTTTTAACACAATGGTTACTTTATCAACTATTTAAAATGTGTTCCATTTGTGAGTTGACAGTACCCTAATCGATGGTAGAATGCGTCTACTACATTTTTACATGATTGTCTATAATTTATTTGAGATTCATCGATTTTTCGTTGCCTAAGTTTTGCAAGACTTACTGGTTTAGTTTTGTAAACTGAATTTTTTAAGTATCCCCAATAAAAATATTCTTTAGGATTGAAATCAGGTGAACGTGGAGACAATTCAATTCTACCTCTTCTACCGATCCATTGTCCTGGAAATATCTCTTCTAAATAACTCCGAGCATTTACTATAAAATGAGCTGGATCTCCATCTTGCCCATATCTAATTAAAATTGGCACCAACCAAGTTTATCAGTGTAAGTACAATTTCATTTCTAAGTAACATTTCGTATCTATCTGAAGTTAAATTTCCTTCGATAAAAAATGGCCCAATTAACTGAGTACCTACTATACCTGACCATAAATTTAATTGACACTTGATAAAGTAACCATTATTTTAAAAAATGTTGTAATCTATCAATTGTTACATTTTAATGTAGTTAAAAATAGTTAGTATTAAAAAATTTATTGAGACAATTAGGCGTTGCCAGACTTTCTGTTTTGTGTATTTAAGATCTTCCAAACTACATAAAATCATAAGTGTTTTGAGCTTGTATTGAATAAGAGATTCCAATAATGACTGAATATACACGGTGATGAAATTGAAACACCAAAGTTACTAATAATATAAGAGAAACGGCAAATTTGGCAACATTGCAAATATCAAGTATGGAATCTCCGTATCCTAAAATAGGTGTACCTCAAATTTTGTACAATTATGACTAGCAATTTACGAGATAATTGACCGTTTCCAGACTTTTGGGCCACTCTGTAATTACGTTTACATACATTTGATTTTGCTTGAAGGACTTATTACTTCCAAGGTGGTAGAAACAAGCACTTTTCGAATTTCGATATTCCCAAAGCATAAACCAAAGTATTATTTCAAGAAAATTAAATTATATCAGTCAAAAGTACTTTCAGACAATGTGAGTAGATACTCACTAAAATACTCCCATTTTGGAAAGTATGGTATATAGAGTCTTAGAGCGTACTCAAAAATCTGAAAAAAGTCAGAAAGATAGTTCTACTAACCACCAATCGACATGAATGACATTTTCAAAGAGTAGATTCATATGTAGAATCATAAAGTAGTCACATTTTTGAAAGAATTCTTTATAGAGCCTTGAAGCGCACCAAAAAATCTAAAACAATTTAGAAATGGAGTTCTATTGACCACGAGTCACCATCATGATCATAATTTTCTCAATCTTTTTGAAAGTGCATGTTCTTTATAGGAGGAGCAGTAGCAAAATTCCTAAACTTTTTTTTTATTTTTTGGAGTATCCAGGGAGTACAAAATAGTATAACGGCCAATGCGAAACTGCTCGTCGTGGTGATATGAAAGATTACGGATTTAAATTAAAATTAAACTTTCGAAAAGAAGTAGCATTGGGTATCTGGGAAACACACGTGTAGTAATAGATGAAAATGAGAAAGTAAACAATCTAGCAAACACCGATAAATAAACTCACAATATAGGTACAACAAAATTTAGAAATACATCGATCTTAAAAACCTTAAAGCTCAGTATGAATATGGCAAACTATTCGAAAGATGCAGGAACCAAACTAAAAAAAATATCTCCTCAGACCAAGTAATAATTAACCGACAAAGAATTTTACATACTGCACTAACCCATGAGTTTTTAATCAAAAACGAATCTTCGCCAACCTGCAGAAAATGTTCTCTCCCGTTGCCGGTGAAATAGTGCTACTCTGTAAGCATGTAACTGTAAACACAGCGTGTTTTTCAAGCAGTTCGAATCTATTAATCAAAGCGATAGGATGCTGCCCCGTGAGACGATGCTAGCATGTAGTACACGAACTCAAAATATAGTTTCTTCGGCACGTTCGTGTTTAAAGAAGGTAACTTAAAATATTTCTAAAACATCATATTATAATTATTATTGTAACGTCAATAAATCTTTATGTTGTTAGAATATCGATGAGCTTCCCATTTTTCCAAAAGTAAATTTTGAAACATTTTCACTTTTTTTTTCAAATTATGAAAGTGAAAATCAAAAGGAAACATACTTAAAAAGGTTGCTAACTTTTTGCTCTTCAGACGATTTGGTACGGGATTCCCCGTGCACGGGAAAGCCCAGTCGATGACAGTGACCAAGATAAGGATTATTACTGTCTAAGACCACAATAATATTTTGGCCATAGCGAAAATTATGACGAAATTAAAATTAAGGCAAAGAAAAGAGAATTAAATAGCAAGAAAAAGAAAGTTCGGAAGTCATGTCAGCTAAGTAAGGGTTTTAAGTAATTTGGTTTAGGACATTACAATAATGTATAGATACAATCAAATTAATTGAATTAATTTTTTAGGATAAGAACAAAGAGAACAATAATGTTACGGCTGAATTACCCAATGTCCTTCTGCGAAGTAAAGAAGATACTACTTGGTTGGTAAGTTTCTGGTTTATTTTTTAATTAACTAAATTTGCTATTTACTTTGTATTGTTTTAGGTTAATTGTACTGAGACAGAAATAATCATCAAGTGAATTGCACAACACAAACAAGGAAGAATAAAAATAGACCAAGGGGAAAAGAAAAAAATGCAAGGCATAAGGAAAAACATTCTATGAGAGCCGTGTGTGAAGGTAAATGTGGTAGAATGTGCAAAAAAATAACAGAAGAACATCGGAACAATGTCTAGATGGAGTACTGGAATTTAACGTTCACGAGTAGACTAAAGTGGTTGTACAAACAAATAAGCTGGTTCCTGTTACACGTAGAACCCAGGCAGCAAAATGTAAGAGGTGTGAATCAAGGCGTTACACTTTACCGCTAGAAAATTTTACTGACATAAAGGTATGTAGACATACTTTTTTGAACACTTTAGGATATACCACCGATTCTGTAATAACCAAATTAGTAGCAGTAATGACAAAAGGACCTTGTGGAGATTAGATCAAGTATCGTAGAGGTGGCTGCCGTAAGTAATCCAATCGAGAAATAATAAAGGACCATATTGAGTCATTTAAGCCATCGGTGAGTCATTATCGTAGAAAAAATGCCCCTAATGTTAGGTATTTACCGAGAGAGTTGATACATAAAAAAACGTTTGATGATTTTGTAACAAAACATCCCTCGGTTTGTAAAACCGAAGTATACCGTCAAGTTTTAAAGGAAATAAATATTTCACTTTGCCAACCCAAATCGGATATCTCTGAAGAGTGCAAAATGATAAAGAACACGTTGGAAAATAAAGAAGACGATAAAATTCAATATCAGCTAAATTCCCACCGTACTAAAGTAGAAAAGGCAAATCTAGAATATAAAAAGACTCTACCGAAAAAGCAAGTTCGACGCAACGTATATACTCTATGGATTTACAAAAATTTTGCCTATTATGCCTCAAAGTAAAAGTGCAATTTTTACTAGCCCACTTGTATTTAACTTTACATTTGCTACTTTAAGTAAACAATCTAAAAATAACAGCTTTCGTGTACTCTGACACGAAGCTTAAGGTGAACGCAAGGCTGAGTTGATTGTTGACGCTTTATTAGAAGTAATTAGAAAAGAAAGAGATGTCTATCATTTTGTATTTTGGGCAAATAACTGTACATCCCAGAATAAAAACTAGGTTCTATATACTTCCTTGATAACTGAAGTTAATCGTTCTTCCGGACCACAGAAAATCATTATAAGATATCTTACAAAGATATCTTAAATACACACATGTCTGCTGATGGAATTCATGGCAATATCGAGCAAAAAGTACTAAGAAACAGAAATATCTATGATTTTCAGGAACTCATAGAACTTTTGAACAGCTCTAGAAAAATGTATGTATTAGATTAAATTTACTTATATTACAATCAAGTAGCCTCTATCCAAATTGGAGACAGTCCCACTGAAAAAATACCCATCAAACGTGGAGTACGGCAGGGTTGTGTTTTGTCACCCACTCTTTTTAATCTGTACTCTGAAGAAATCTTTAGGGAGGCTTTGGATGACAGACAAGAGCTAGTAAGACTAGGTGGAGAAGTAATCAACAATATTAGATACGCTGACGATACAGCCATTCTTGCAGAAAGTTTACAAGATCTCCAAACATTACTAAATCTAGTCAGTGAAGCAAGTTATCGGAGAGGCCTAAAAATCAACATTTCAAAGACAAAGTGGATGGCAGTTGGAAAGATCCATATAGATCAAGGTCTGCTTTCTCTTAATGGAGAAGAGATAGAAAGGGTAAATCATTTCAAATACCTTGGCAGCTGGTTAAATGTAAATTGTGACTATGATGAAGAGATAATATCCAGGATCGAAATATCACGTAAGGCTTTTATGACCTGGAAACCAGTTTTATGCAACAGAAACCTGTCAATGAACATTCGTAACAAGGTCCTGAAATGTTATGTGTGGTCGATCCTATTGTATGGTTGTGAGACATGGACGTTAAAAAACCACAATGCTAAACAAGTTAGAAGCATTCGAAATGTGGTGCTATAGACGAATCCTAAAGATATCGTGGGTTTCGCACACTTCCAATGAAGATGTCCTTCAAATGATCAACTCAGAACGTCTGCTCATAAACACCATAAAGAGGAGAAAAACAGAATACTTCGGCCATATAATTAGAGGACCCAAATACCATTTACTTCGCCTTATAATACAAGGAAAAGTGGAAGGAAAGAGATGGATTGGTCGAAAGAAACTTTCATGGCTGCGGAATATTAGACATTGGTGTGGTTTCACAGTAGAAGAATTATTTCGCGCAGCAGCCGACAGAGAAAGGTTTCAGGAAATTGTAAACATGATGACGGCCAACGTCTGAATACGGACACGGCACCCAAAGAAGAAGAAGATTAAATTTATTAAATTTAGTAAAAAAAAGGACAACAAGTAAGACACTAGAGGATCCTTTAAAGGGTTTTCTATTACAAAATCTGGTATAAGTTCTTTTTACACGAGAAAGTAATTGTATAAAATATAAAACAGATTTTGAGGACGATTATCAGGAATTAGATTTTTTACAAAAAAAACACTGTCGAAGCACGTACGCCCAAAATTTACGCCACTCATTTTGAAAAACCTAGTACCATTATTGCGGGAAAACCGAAAGTTCTTTGGCAAAGCCTACCAGACTCAGAAACATCTTTAGACTTGGTGGAGCGGGAACAAATGGATGTCATATATTCCAATATTTAAATAAAATATATCGGTTCATTTGCCTATTTCGTTTCTATTGTTTAGTTTTCTGCTGTTATCAAACCGATGTATTTGTCTAGTTCGTTCCATTTGTCATTTTAGTAATATTATTTGTTTTTGTTTTAAGTACAGATTGTGTTTTTTTTTGTTATTTCCTAATTTTTAATCACAGTTTTTACATCGATACTTTTGTATTTTATATTCTGTATTTTATTAATACGTTTTGTCGTAGCTTTTTATCATAGTTTTAATTTATTTTTGCAAAGCACAGCAAAGGCAATTACTGTGTTTTGTTATGGAAAAATTTATTTTATATGTTTTTAAAAATCTATGCAAAATTAGTTTTCCCTTCAATAATATTTTAAAAAACGTGAATAGAGGTTATCTAACACACCGTCCAGTTTGTTTTTTTTTTTATTAGAAAAAGATGTCGCATCCACCAAAAGGTTTTTAGCAATGGAACAAAATATTTTTTGTTCCGCGCTTTAGATGAGCGCGGTTTTTTTGTTTTAGAGGGTTTGGGTTTCGCAAACAGATTTTCTGATGAAATTGCTGAGTCTGAAGGAGGCATGACGTTCTTACCAATACTGCGTTTTATGGAAGAACTTGCGTTTTCGTAATTGCTATTAGAGTTTTGACTTAGATGCTGTGTCTTTATTATATTTGGAAGTACTGGAGCAAACTCATTGGTAGTAACAGAAGTCGAGCTTGAAGTTTTATTTGTAAGATTGGTTGAAATGGTTGTTTCAGAAAATCGTGGCGATGTATCAGTTTTATTAGAATTTTCTGCAGTTGTATCTAATGGAAAAGGAGCTGATAGATTGGAGGATATTGGTTCCAAATTTTGTGAAAATGGTATTGCCGCTGAATGAGGTTGATTGAAAGTGTTGCTATGAGTAGGAGTATTAGTAATTTCTTTGTCATGGAGATTTGTAGGTGTAGGTGATATGCTCGGATTTGATAATGGATAACTTGATGACGGCTGGGTGTTTGGTACCTTGTGTAGTATACTTGTTGAAGCTGTTTGATTTGGTACTTCATTGTTTGACTCAATATGAGTTGATTCCGTTACTGAACTGTTATTGCATTGGGATGATATGTGTCCTGTATTTTTGCAAATAAAGAAGGTGAGTGTACCTTGTGACAAAACTATGCGGTAAGGTGTTTGGTCAAAATTCATTAGAATAGAATCTGGAATTGGTGATGTTATAGGGCTTATATAAACTTGCCTCTAAAAGCTCAATAAGAGTTAAGCTAATTTTCAGAAATTGATTGGGGAAATAAGCTTTAAACCGATATTCTGTAATTCTTCAACCAATACTTGATGAGGAATTGACGGGCAGACTCCAGACAAGACTAGTCTTTCTGCTTGAGAGCTATTACAACTTCGCCGAATACTTCTATAGAGCCATGTTGTGTCATGAAGTTATTTACTACGGTTTTGTTTGCCAAATACATGCAGATTCTATTATGAGATAATCTAGATGAAAAAACAATATTTTTTGGGTTGATGATTGTGCCCAAAGGAATGAGATAATCCTGCAGTTTAGCATTATCGATACAACTAAATACAATTGCTTGGGTCTGACTCGGAAAAGAATGTGAAGCGGCTGATGCATAACTGTTTGTGATATTCGAACGTTGATTTAATGGACTGGTTAGATCGGAAGATGTGTTTACATTGTGTGAAGTCATTTTAAGCTGTGGCGGCGAAGGCCTTACTCCGCCTCTGGTAAGTAACAAACCAACCGCATGCTACTATAAGCTACTTAAAGCAGCTAACCTCACAAAATAATTGTACCGTAGTGTATTTTGAAAAATTTAAACGCAAAATGAAAGAATACATTCTAACCGAGGGACGAAAGTCCCTGAAAACTTCTGTAATATTTATTTTAATAAGTTACAGGGGTGAAAAAAAAAATATAAAATTTACTGTGATTTTTAGTTTCAAATATCTCATTCAAAAAAATTTTTTATTTATTCTTTCGGAAGAGACTTTCGGCCCTCGGTAATAATGTAATCTTTCATTCTGCGTTTAAATTTTTCAAAAATATTTGTTAGTTTTCTCAGAATTCGAAAAAAAAGAATGCATTTACAAAGCATTGGCCTGAAATTTTGCGCCTACGCTCTTAATGTAAAAAAATCGAATCCTTGTTTACATTACTCCACCAATAACCCTGCGTGGTTAATGTGAATTGTATGTTTTAACTAAAAAAAATCTTCAACAATCACTTAAAAACTTATTTCTTGATATAATTTATATTCTACCAGTAAGATAATTTAAAAATCATTTAAAATAGGGTTTCCATTTCCGTTTTCATTAAAAACCAATCAGTTACATAAATATGATACTCAAAACCATCTTAATAAAAATAATTCTTCCCACCTAAACCCGTTTACGAGTCATGCATAAACGGTGTAAACGTTGAAATACTTTACTTGAAAAAGATGCATTAAAAAAGGTTGTCACAACTTATTAAATTTAAATTAACTAACAGTATTCGCAATAGTTTATTTACAAAATAATTTATTTATCAGATAGCGTATCCTTTCTTGTCGCATTCACGTCTCGCCCGGAATAACCTCAATTACTGCCTCCGCTTGCGCACATTCGTTACATTTTTATTAATAATTATACACCTACAGTTTGCTCACATGCATTAATAGTGTATCAAATAGTTTGAAATGGCTAGGTTTTATGCATTGCGTAATGGCATAGTAGAGACAATTCATTGATTGAATATGCAAATTATTTACGAACTTTCGAGATGCTATCACCTTGAAGTATTTAGAGATACACATTAAAAATCTACTACTATCGATATTATCTAAAATACAAGAATTAAGGTAAACCTTCCACGAAAATATTTTGTTATGGTACATGGTTTAAATAACAGTTATAATCAAGAATGGAGAAAAGTAACCGATAAAACTACTGACATAAATTATATTGTAAAATTATATACATATTAACTGCACAGGATGGTTAGACAAAAACGAAACAAGTTCTAAGAAGCTTGTGAAACTATTTTGTTTAGGCATGTAAGTTAAATATTATGTGTATATGGATTAAACCATGCCAAGGCAATAGTCACGCTTTTAGCTAAAAAAATCTGTGTGGTTGTTTTTATCATTGAGATCTAAGTACTTTTCGAGATAAAAGATTTTATCCTGCAGCCCATCAAAAAGATGATATATGCGAAATGTCATGTGTACTAAATATCAGGTTTTGAATTTTCAAACGCTTTATTAATTTTTTAATGTTAATTATATCTTCCAAACAGCCAAACAAATTGTACCAAACAACAAAACAATCATATTAATTTATAAAAACTAAAAACATGGTTACTAAAATCTATATTACGCCCGATCGAGAACGCCCGAGCTGTACAATATATATGATAGTCCAGACACGCGGTTCCCCAAGCACCCACCATGTCATTAGCGCTTCATTAACAATTAAAAAACAATGTTTTAAAACAAAATCACCCCAAAAAAACTTATCGAGTACTGATAGAAGAAGTTAAAATCATTAGTTTGTCCAAAACGTTAGAGTTAATAGCCTTTTTAAAGATTACTTAATTTATTACATCTCTTAAACAGTGCGAACAAGTTTTTTGTAAATTTCAACGATAAAGTAGAAGCTTTAAAACATGAGTTAGGGAAAAATGGGACACGTAACCAATATAGCTAATATATATAAGAATGGATCCAAATAGAGCTTCCACTTTTTATGTAGAACTAAAAAACTAAATCGAATAATAAAGACATATATGAAATAAGAGTAGTCCAAAACATAATTGTATTCTATGAACCACCACATCCCAAACGTCAGATACCCCAATGTACCAATTGTCAGTGCTACGGCCACACAAAAAACTCTGCTACCTGCTTGCAAGATGCGTAAAGTGTACAAGCAATCACCAAATTTAAATTCCCCCAACTTAGAAAGAAACCAGATGCCCACAGAATATGAACCAAGGAAACTAGCAATCAAACAGTAATCTCTGGTTTTTCTTACGCTTAAACTTCAGGAAATAATCAAACGACTGAAACCACAAACCAACAAAGTGATGTCGGCTCAAACTATTTACCTACAATTGCCAACCTTGAAAACCTGATGGCAAAACTAATGGATAGAATGGACACTATGCTTTATCTCCTTACCACTATCATTTCCAAAATGCACTAATGCAAGACAGACTTAAAATAGCCTTCTGGAACTTAAATGGCCTATCGCAGCATATCCAAGAAATCAAAATTTTTCTCGCCAAGAAGAAAAGTGATGTTATTCTCATATCAGAAGCTCATCTAACAGACAAAAATTATATTAAAATTCCAAAATACACTATTCACTACACAAAACATCCAACTGACAAAGCACATGATGGCACAGCTATCATTTCAAATCAAATATAAAACGTCATGAGTTAAATAAGTTCAGTGAAAAGTATCTACAATCAATTAGCATTATAAATGAAGACTGGCTAGACAACCTTACCTTATCTGCAGTCTACTGTTCTCCTGGCCAATCCATTAACGAAAACAACTTTAATACCTACTTTAGTTCTCCTCGACACAAATTCATAGCAGGACACTTGTAAAGTGTGTTTACATACTATGTGTATACATAACTGTAAACATCAGCACTGCGGCTCTAGGGTAATCACAGCAAGGGTAGAAAACTCCTGAAATCAATAATGGGAAACAACCTACAATATATATCTACAGGAGAATCAACTTATTGGCCTACAGATCCAAATAAAACACCAGATCTCTTAGATTTATATGTGATTAAAGGTATACCTTTTAACTACTGCGCAATAGAATCAAGTTGGGACCTTCCGTCAGACCATTCTCCCATTCTAATTGACCTATATTCCAAAGTCATACTCATAAGTAAGTCTCCAGTCCTAACCAATAACCAAACAAACTGGAACATATCTCGAAGTTCGAAACTTACCGAACAAATATCATGAACTTGCCACTCAAAACAGAAATACAAATTGAAAACGCTGTACAATATCTTACTACTTCCATACAAAAGGCGGGATGGAGTGCTACTCCTGAACAGACAATATGGAAGGAAAGCATAAATTGTTCCCTGAGTGCTAAAAGTTTGATTGAAGAGAAAAAAAGCTAAGGAAAAAGAGGCAAAACACACACGCACCTATTGACAAAGCAAACCTAAATAGAATTAACAGAAGACTTAAAAATCTGGTAAAAAAAGAAAAAAAATAAGGGATCCAAGCTTATGTAGAAAATCTGACGACTTTCAAAGATATAAACTATTCTTTATGGAAAGCGACGAGAAAATTATTGCCACAAGACGTCATACCTCCTTTAATAAATGCCAAAGGTAAATGGGCAAGAACAGATACAGAGAAATCAGAGACATTTGCAGAACATTTTTCGAAAGTATTTACTCCATTTACCAGAGTAATGCATGTAGAACAATAAGAATCACTTCATTCTTTTTTTGACGCTCCATAACAAATGGAACTACCAATCTTCCAATTTAACAATAAAGAAGTAAAACAGATAATAAAAAATGAGATAAAACCCAACAAGGAGCCGGGATACGATTACGTTACAGGTGGGGTCCTTTAAAAACTAATCCATGATTGCTACAAAATAATTACTATGATCCTCAATGCTATGTTAAGTCTGCACTACTTCCCTTTGCAATGGAAAGTGGCACAGATTATACTCATTCAAAAACGTGGTAAAGATCTACAAGATGCCAACTCATACCGACCGATTAGTTTACTCCCAGTCATTTCTAAGGTTTTTGAAAAACTTCTGTTGAGTAAAATCAAACCAATATTGTAGAAAATGGGTCTTATACCTGATCAACAATTCAGATTCAGATTTCGTAACCAACACGCTACAATAGAACAAGTTCACAGATTATAAACAACAACAAGAACTAGTCTCGAAAACAAGCAATACTGTACTGCTGCATTTTTAGATGCCTCTCAAGCTTTGACTTCTTAGGACTTCTGTACAAGTTACCTGTTACCAAAAACCGACCATATACTTACATCAAACTGCTTAAATCATACCTTACAGAGAGGAGATATCTAGTACCTAAAGTATAGTGAAGCCTATACAAAGCTCTACCTCATCACATCTGGTGTACCTCAGGGTAGTGTGCTTGGACCGATCTTCTACTTGATATATTCGGCTGACTTACCAACAAGCAAGAAACTTACGCTTGCAACATTTGCAGACGATATTGCTTTTCAACATCTGCGATGATCTAGAGATCTGCAACTACATCTAAACAAAACTAATGAATGGTTTAAATCCCTCAAATCCCCTAAAAAATTAAAGTAAATCCCTCAAAATCCACACATATTACATCTACTCTAAGAAGAGGTATATGTTTACCTCTATATACCTCTATATATATATATATATATATATATATATATATATATATATATACACGAAAACACTACAACTAAGAATTTTATACAGAAAACATGCTGGATGCTGGGAAAAACTCACACCTATTGATTGACAACAAGCTGCTGATATACAAAGTTATAATAAAACCCGTTTGGTTATATAGTTCGCAGCTCTGGGAGATCGGCTAGCAAATCTAATGTTATGAAAATACAAAGATTTCAATCTAAGACTCTAAGAACAATTGCTGATGTCTCTTGGTATATCCAGAATAACCCCTTATATAGAGATCTGCAGGTACTAATAGTTTCTGAAGAGTGCAAAAGAATTTCTGAACAATATCAAAACAGGTTGCGCGTGCATCCTAAGGCCGTCTGCATATGGGTCGATCGAAGGCACGCGTCTAAGTTCATGCGTCGTGCTCGTCTTATACGAACCCTGCTGCACGAGCGATTGTTCACCGCACACTAGTCGATTCAGTTTGCTGTTTGCTCACATCTGCTATCCAGGAAGAACGCATTTTTTATATATCCATATTGGCATATTCTTTCATTGTATAATTATACAATTGAGGGCATTTTTACACTTCACCAACGAAAACCTAGAAAAATTCAGTGGTTTCAGAATTTTATATTACAAATAATATATTTCTACAAAGCTAGTAGTACTACAAACAACGAACATAATATTCGTCGATCTTAAAAAAAATATTTTAGGGCAAAAAACAATAAAAAACGAAGCAAGCAAATACAATAATCTTATCTTCATGATTGAAAACGTCTGCTCGAACTTTCTAGTGCGCTACCGATCGCATGTGACGAGAGCCGTACAAGACGAGGCGATTTGCAATTCTAGACGACCACTAAACGCCCCGTGTGTGGAGCTCAATACAACAACGAAGGAACTTGGGCGGTGAGGAGAGACCTACGCGATTGAAATCGAGTCGACCACTTCGAGCGTCGACCCATGTGCGGACGGCCCAACACCCTAGCATACAATCTTCTCCACAACTAACAAACAAAGAAATTGAAGCGATATGATCCCTTGGACCTACCAAGACGTTCATGACACTGCCTACAGTAGTAGAAGCTACGCCTTTAACAGCTCCCAGCCATTGTGATCTGTGTCGCTTTTAGTATTAGTGTTCGCGTATTTGTGTATGTGCGCATCCCACCGGTAAACTAGCCAATATTTGTGTTATGATGTTAAAGTCACTGGACCTTGCATCTCTCTGACATTGCAAAGACAAACAATTTTACTTGTTGTTTTTATTGTGAAACAGATTGTAAAAAATCTTGATCCAGAACTTTCCTTTTAGCTACTGATGACATGATTCAGAAGTGTTTATACGTATGGAATTTGTTTTTCTTCAAATTTATTCAGACGCTAGTTAACATTGATCCTAGATACGTTCATTTAGGGCACTGTTTGGTTTTCGTTTGAATGCCCTCTAAAATACAATGTGGAGAATATTAATTTGCTAGGTCTATTTGATAACATTGGACGTTAATATTCTTTTAACAAAGGTTTAGCCCAAATTATTTGATACAGCGTCAATATTCGAATGAAAATTGACAATTCCACACAAAACAAAGAAAATTTCGCAATGTCTTTTAAACCGTTTGTTAAAATAAAATATTAAGGTAAAGATACAATTTTGGATCGTGCAATATGTAAACACAATAAGCATGAAATAGAACCGGTGGCAAAGCATAGGTGAGTAGATAACATAATAAAGAATGATAAAACTATCGATTCTCCTAAACGGAAAAGCCAATGGAAAAAAGTCAAAGCTGATTGAGGACTGTGAATATAACGATGTGGAGCAGGTTGTAGCAAATTTCTCGGTACTATTTCATATTAATGGTACATTTGGTTAATTATTCCCGCTTTTCGTATAATTGTTTAACGCGTTTCCGAGTTCGCCCGGTAGTAAAAACTCCGCCAGATACGAAAGGTTAACAGATTATTTTATGACGTGGTGAATATTCATAATCGGTTAAATGGTCTATACTTTCACAGAATTAATAAATATTTCTACCTAAAATAGATAAGTATAAACAGTACTTTCGAAACTTCGGCACTAAACGTCTAAACAATCGTTCAATTATTTAGATGTTTAGTTTTATTTTTACTGTCGTTTGTGCAACATGGATGAAGTAATTTTAATGATAATGAAAAAACTTTGTTAGTTGTTGATAACGGTCATAGTTTTATAAAGTAAGTACGACAAAAATGGATACACAAGATCAATAGTTAATTCTTTTTAATAAATAATAACAAATTATTTTTAAGTTATAATACCAGTTTATGGTAAAAAAATTGACAACAGTATTACACGAAAGACGCTGACAAATATCTGTGAAAAACTGTAAAATCATACATAAAGAAAATGTCAAATGCAGTAATAAAAACGAAATTTTGAGAATAAAAATAATATAAGAAAAATATATACGCCGCTTAAACATATCGGTTTCCCATTGATCATTTTTTCTTCTTTTGACTAGCTTGTTTAACGTAATTATTTTGTCATTTCGATCATCATAATTCTGGCTTTACAACCCTGTGTGAGTCCTAGCCTCTTCAAGAATTTCTCTCCAGTCGTCCCTATCCATCTCCTTTCTCAGCAAAGCACGTATTCCCATACTTCTCATGTTTTCATCGATTTTATCAAACAATCTTGTTCTGGGTCTTCCTCTTCTTCTCTGACCAATGGGTATATCAAGGAACGTTGTTATAGCTGGATCAGTTAGTCATTCCTTAGGTATCTTAATCTTAACATATTTGACGATATCTGGTTCCTCCATTATCATCTACCGCTCCATAGTTTCGCTTTGTTACTTTTCTTTTAAAACTTCCAAACATGTTTTCATTCCTTTTTGTTAAAGTCCAGGTCTCTGAACCAATTATTAGGAGTAGACGTATTATTGTTTTGTAGAGTTTTACCTTTGTATTTCTGGATATAATACAGGATTTAAGAAGAAGATTAAGCCCAAAATAGCACCTTTCGAACAAATTAGTTAACTGCTTCGATGACGTCCTTTTTGATAACAACTTATTTTCATGTAAGTACTTCCTATTGTTGGTGTTTATTATTAAACCTATTTTCTTGTAGTGCTACATACGCCTCTCGTATAGCTTTCTCGCCTTGCGTATAGGCAAGAATTTGCGCTGATTTATTATAAATTGAACGGGTGGTTCCGATTTGTGACAATAGCCCACTATTTGTTTTGAAAGGTTCTCCCTGGATCGGTACTCTACATTCAACTTAACTAAGGTTAGCTTAGTTAAATTTACCGATTAATTTAGAACTCTTCTATTGGAAAACTTCTATTTACAGAGTCGTAGGCTGCCTTGCAGTCTATAAATATGTGGTGGATATATATGCCATATTGCAGTGTTTTTTCTAAAATGTTTTATGGTTGCAATCTGATGAATTGTCGATTTACCACCTCTGAAACCAGTCTGGTATTTTTCTATTATTCATTCTGCATATGGAGCCATATGGCATAGTATAGAGGAGAATATTTTATATAATTCAATTAAAAGCTGCATTTCTGAAGCTGTAATTTCTCTCTGGCTATAGCATTCAAAGAAATCTCCTTTTTTGTGTATGGTGCAAAGTATTCCAATATTCGAATCACTGGGGAGGGATTTCTGTGTTTTTATTTCCTTCATGAGCTGCTGAAGTCCCATTAAGGGTCGTGACCCCTTCTTTAGATGGGAGATTATCTATTCTGGTGATTTGTTTCTGGCTAGTTTTTTCTAACTAAGACTTTAACTCCAAGAATCCTTGGTGGCTGAGTCCCTCAATCCTCTCTTCTGTTACTTACCTTATCTCTTTCGCGTTCCAGATTTTCTTCTTATGCCTCTATATTAAGTATTCCACCCATTGATTCAATACATAATAGTCTTGTAGTTGATAGGTGACTATTCAGACTTCTAAATTGGTTTGTAGTTGCCTTATATTATTTTCTGTTGTTATCAACTTACTTATAGAATGTTCTGAATTCCCATTACTTCCATCTATTATCTATATTGTCTTCTACATAGACTTTGTTTTCACCATATAGTCCTTGATAGTTGTATTTTAAAGATTCGCAGCAGCTCCCCATCTTGCTTCGTGATTGCCCATGTTTCCAATCCATAGATGAGCACTGTGTATATTATCGTTTTAGAAGAATTTGCTTATTATTGTTTTCTAAAAAGTTAAAAAACCAACAGAAAATAAACTATCATCGTAAGTAGATTTTAATTCAAGAATTCGGCAAGAAGATAGTTTTGAGTCTAGTACTCTTCAACTTAATAATTAAGTTTAAAATCGCAGAATAAATTAAAAAATCAGAACAAAGATCTAACCTGGGCAGAATCCTAATGTCAGATGATAAAGAAAACCTATAGCCTCTTCTTTTCATAAGCCCTCTTTCCATTGGAGATTCGCGACCATCAACTGGAATTTTTCTGTCTTGTGTTAATTATATAATTGTGGTGAATCCCTGATGTGGAGCCATTGGCGAAAAAGTTTCGCAGCCAGAAGATCTTTGGTCTGATGATAATAATAAGCTACTTTTCTTCGCTTAACTGTTATACTCGATGATTCCTAATCTCTATTTCTGTTGAAGGCATAATTTCTGATGAAGACAATAGAAAAAATTCTTGATAGATACATTAAAGAAGGGCCATTAAGGGATCATCCTCTCAATGGCAACCAAAATGTATATCACGAAGCTTATTTTTTGGACAAAGCTTCCAAAAAGGCAGAAAACAACAAAATCGTCAATATTACAAAATAAAAGATAATAAAATAAACAATCCATTGCAAAATTTAAATAAATTGCATATTGCATAATAAAAGCTTACGAACTAATAAATTGGAAGTTGCTGCATGTGATACACAAATATAGATAAAAATTCTTTAGTTACTTGTACATAAAGGTACTGTAATTTCTTATTTATACATTAAGAAACTGTTCTACTGCATAATATAGTCTTTCAGATAGATAAGCTTTTGTAATTTTATGGAACTTAGGGAAAGATGTTGCACATTTAAGTTGTAAACAGAGATGGTTGTATATTTCTTGCAGAATTTAATATAGATTTCTTTACTAACTCAGTGGATGGGATCGGTAAATAAACATCAACGGTTGAATTTCTGGTGAAGTAGTCATGATTAGGTGTTGCTGGAAAAACATGTTGGTATTTACGAACTAAGCAACGTTACGAATTAAGCAATGTTTACGAATCTAAAATATATAAAAAGGGAAGCATTAAAATCTCGTAATTTTGTAGTAGCTTCAGCAATTTGTTGTTTTTCTAATGCCATAATAGATGCCGTATTGCTCTTCTTGTAATTTAAAAATAACATCAGATTAGGCAGCTTCCAAAAGGGATAAGCATATCGAAGATGAGACCCGAATAAAAAAAAATGTTATTTTGAAAGATGCAAAATTGATTTCCTTCGAAACAGATCTTATTACACAGAAGGCTGAGAATTTTACAGAATCAACCATACTAATCTGGCGGTTATTAAGAAGCGGGGGTTGATGAACTACTTTATAGAATAATGCTACTGTCTTATCCACGTTAAAAGAGAGTAAATTAGAGTCGAACCAGCTTTTTTATTATAAGTAGATCAGAAGTTATAGATGGGTGAAGATTTGCAATATTAGAGTTGCTCCCGGTGGTACTGGTGTTATCAGCAAAAACAAAAATTCTTCCATCAATTTTTAAATAAGTGATGTCATTTATAAAGATACAGAAAAGTAGAGGACAAAAATATTGAACCTTGTGGTACTCTACATACAATGCTTTTGTGACTATAGTCAGTATCATTTGCACTAACCTGTTGTTTTCTATACGTTTCTAATAGATTTCGCAGCTGGAAAGAATATGATTATCAGTTCGACATGCTTCCCACATCGGGACATACACAAGGGCACCTGGATATTACCTGACGGAAATACAATCAATTAAATAGACCATATACTGACTGAAAAAAGAATGGCGACGAGTATGTTAGATGTAAAAAGCAGACGTGGCGCAAGCTGTGACTCAGACCATCTACTAGTACAGACACTGTTTAGATGCAAAATCAGTCGACAGGTAAAGGAAAAATATCCAAAACAAGAGAAACTAAACTTAAATAACCTAAAAGTCTCTGAGGTACAAGAAAGATTTGAGAGAACAGTGGATGAAAAAGTACTAGAAGAAAACAGAGCAGATTCCACAATAGAAAACCAATGGAACACCATAAGCAGTATCATACTCAACACATCAAAAGAAGTCCTAGGAACAAAGACACAACGGAGAGAAGAAACATGGTTCGATGAAGAATGCAAACAAGGTATACAGGAAAGAAACGAAGCACATAAGAATTACATACTCAAACGTACTAGAGAGAGAAAAACAGAATTTGGGAACAAAAGACGAAAAGCAGATAAACTGTGCAGGCAGAAGAAGAGAAAGTACGAACACCAACAGAACTAAACATAGAGAGAGAGAGTTTAAGGAAAACTAAATACGTAGTGCATACCAATTTATCAAATATTTAAGACAGGGATACAAACCGAAGACTAGCCTCTGCAAAAATAAGAAGGGTGAAATCATTAGCGATATGGACGAAATTAAGAGTACCTGGATGACATATTTTAAGGAATTACTAAACAAAGGGACACAACCACCATTACAACAACAGAGGCAGCAGCAGGCACGGCAGGAGGTACAACAACAAGAGCTGGGGGAAGATATAGAAGAAAATGAATTAACTAGACCCCCAACGCTACAGGAGGTCCAAACGGCAATCCACATACAAAAAAGCCATAAACCACCGGGAAGAGATAAAATACGGGAAGAAAATTTGACACAACAGATGTACCAGCTAATACGAGAGATATGGATAGAAGAAAAAATCCCCCAACAATGGAAGAAAAGTATAATCTGCCCTATTCATAAAAAAGGTGACAAACTGTTATGCCAGAATTATAGAGGCATCTCTTTACTTTATTCGGGATACAAAATACTCATACATATCATTAATAGAAGACTTCAACCTCTCACGGAAAAAATCATCGGGGAATATCAAGCAGGGTTTAGGCAAAATAGATCTACCATTGACCAACTATTTACAGTTAAACAAACTAGTCAATGCATGGAAATATGACATGGACGTTTACAATCTCTTTGTAGATTTTAAACAAGCCTATGATTCAATAGATAGAACAATTTTACCTAATATATTGGAAGAATTTGGCATAACATCAAAATTAATACGACTAGTGTAAATGACAATGACAGAAACAAAAGCACAGGTATCTATTCAAGGACCGATCACTGATGCGTTTACGATAACGCAAGGACTGAAACAAGGCGACGGACTGGCTCCAATGCTCTTTAATCTTGTTCTTTAATATATAATTAGACGGTTGACGGTGAGCGGTAATAACATTCTTCTTCTTCACGTGCCATCTCCGCTACGAAGGTTGGCTATCATCATGGCAATTTTGACCCTGGAGGCTGCCGCTCGGAACAATTGTATGGAAGTGCAAGCAAACCACTCCCTGAGGTTTCTCAACCATGACATTCTTCTCCTACCTATGCTGCGCCTACCTTCAATCTTTCCTTGCATAATTAGTTGTAACAGTTGATATTTGGAAATATGGAAATAACATACCTACAAACAAATCTACCCAATTAGCAGAATACGCAGATGATATAAACATAATGAGCAGAACAGTGAATGCAGCAAATGAAACCTACGTTGAGTTGAAACAAAGTGCAGAAGTAGTAGGGCTAGCAATAAATACAAATAAAACAAAACTACTCATACTAACCAGATCAAATAGACCGGCGCAACAACACTTTATTGACGATATAGAACATGTGAATAGATTCTGCCAATGCATTAGATGGGTTTGAAAGAAAAATATTATGTAGGATACTGGGCCCAATAAGTGAAAACAACAACTGGCGAATTAGGTATAATAGAGAAATATACGAGCAATATATCGAACCAACTCTAGCACAATACACTAAACTGTAGAGATTACGGGCACGTAAGAGGGCACGTGGACCGCATGCATGAGAATAGAATTCCCAGAAAATTACTAAATGCAAGAATGCACGGAAAAAGACCTGTTGGAAAGACCTAAAAAGAGATGGGAAGACGAAGTCGATGAGGATGCCAGGAACTGTCTGGGAACGCGTTCATGAAAAAGATCGACATGATTGGAGAAGCTTGTTGAAGAAGGCCAAGGCCCGATTTGGGCTGTAGTGCCATTGGATGGATGGATGGAGTTGTTTTCTATTCACCAAGTAAGATTGGAACCAATTCAAAGAAACACGTCTAATTTCGCAGAAATTTAGTTTTTTATCAAAATGTGATTTTCACAATCAAAAGCTTTAGCATAGTCACAAAACACAGTTGCAATGCAAAGATTATTGTTTAGTGCTTAGTAGCACAGAAAACATAGCATCATTCGTACATAAGGTACATAAAAAGACGAACTGATTTCGTTATAAAATGTTGTTTTCAACGTGAAAGGACATAAGTTGGGATTTTATAAGTCTCTCAATAATTTTGAATAGTATCGGTAATAAGGCAATAGGCCTATAGTTACATGCACTCAATTTTTCACCAACCTTATGAAGAGGAATAATAGCTATCTTTATGCACTCTTAAAAAGGTACTTTTTTCAAAACAATCATTAATTAGTGAGATCACGACAACCAACACATTTTTTGGGAGATTTGAAAAAAATTGTATGGATAGTCCATCCGTACTCATCATTTAACCCAGATGTATCCACTGCTGGATATAGGTCTCCCTCGGTCTTTTCCATGTATTTCTGTTTTGTGCTGTTTGCATCCACTTTTTGTCGATCCGTTTTATGTCATCAGACCATCTTGTTCATTCCCGTAGTACATCCGTACTACGGGAAGATATTTGGTTTTGACACTACTATTATACTATATTAGATTTTCAGTGTTTGGAAGGGAAAATGTTTGAGCGATGTTAGTTTTATTTCGAAGATCGTTTATTATGGACCAAGCTTTTTTTGCAATAGATCTTTCCAGACGATCTTAGATCGTACGCTTTTGTTTAGGTGTTTTGATAAGTTTTGGATAGGTTTCTCTGTACTTCGTAATATATTCAGTGACAGATACGTTGGTAGTAGCTTTCTTAATATACAGTAGTGAAAGAATATTCTTGGCTGATATGCGGATACATTTGGGGTCCGGGTTTGTGATGTTTTGGGTTAACTGTAATTAAAGGAAATGCCTTATTGAAAATTCAGACAAGCTTATTTGAAAATCACTGAAATTATAGTTCACGACCACAAAAGGAAAGTGCCACCCAGAAGTTAAGCATAAATTTAGGAATTTACGAAAGTTGTGCGCGGAAAAAATTCTACCTAAACGTCGGGTTTTTGAAAAGGGTTTGCTGAAAGTGTTAAACTTAGTATATACTGTTTCATGATCAGATAGGTCTGCATTAATAATTGTAGAGTGAACATCAAGGGGTTGGAAATCTGGGACACTATAATAAATTATCATATAATATGTTGTTTTACTGATTCTTGTAGGAGAATTAACGTGCATTGTGAGACCATACGATTCGGATATATTGACCAAGAACAGTTGGGTAGGATAAACAGCAGCGTAATTTATATTCAAGTCACCGATTAGAATTTTTCTTCTTTTATTTAAGAGTCAGTGATCTATAAATGCAAAGACTGCATAGATTAAAATTCTTATTATGAACTAAGAAAAACTCCACTACTTTATTTTTCTACAAAAACAGGCTATTTGACTTCAAGCCAGTGCTCTGTAACCGAAACTATCGGGAGAAACCCAAATTCCTCTAGAAACAAAAATAAATTCATCTGTAATATTTTCGAGATTCGAGTATTTGAAAGTACAAATGTCCAGGTACAGAAACCTTGAAGATGATGTAATGAAACAGGCAAATAAATCAGTTAAATATTACATGCAAATAAATATCAGAATGTCTAAGGGGTGTCCTCTGGAGGAATAAAGATTAGATGGGAAAGTACGTATATATAAATCATGTGTAAGATCATACCATATGCGACAGAAACGAGAACAGATACAGCAGAAACAAAAAGACTACTTAAAACATTAAAAATGAGAACATTGAGATCTGTTGGGGATGATGGGGAAGACAGGGAAGTCCGAAATGGAACCAGTATGTCACAAGCCATACTAGTCTGTCACAAATACAACTATGTCTTAAAGATCATATAAGAACGGGCCTAATGTTTAATATAACAATAATAAAAGGACATTTAGTTGTTTTTAATATAATTCTCACTTAGTTAAGAGCGTCGGTCAAAGTAGTAACGGTTAGACAAGTCATCATCAGGCGCGCTACAGCCCTTCGTGAGCCTTGGCCTGCTTCAAAACATTCTTCCATCCTTCCCTATCGAGTGTCTGTCTTCTCCAGCCCCTCACTCCAATCTCCCTCAGATCTTCCTGTACATCGTCCAGATATCTGAGTTTAGGTCGCCCCCTTCTTCTTCTTCCGACCGGCCTGTTTAGCATAGTTATTTTAGTGGGATCACTCTCATCCATCCGCATAACGTGGCCCACCCACCTTAGGCGGTTTATTTTGATGGTCTTCACAATATCTGCATCACCAAAAAGTCTATAGAGTTCAAAGTTATATCGCCTTCTCCACAGACCCTGTTCGTTTACTCCGCCAAATATGGTCCTCAATACTTTTCTTTCAAAGACTCGTAGTAACTCTTCATCTCGGGTCGTCATTGTCCATGTTTCCGATCCGTATGTGAGCACTGGGCGTATTATTGTTTTATAAAGTTTGCACTTTGTTGCTATTGACATACTTCTCGCTCTTAGTTGAGG
Organism: Diabrotica balteata; assembly: GCA_918026665.1. Lineage (NCBI taxonomy): Eukaryota > Metazoa > Arthropoda > Insecta > Coleoptera > Chrysomelidae > Diabrotica > Diabrotica balteata. The sequence continues at coordinate 92,420,596 of OU898282.1, forward strand.
GCCCAGGCCGAAATAACAGCGGTTAGCCACGCATATTCTTTTTTTTATCTCTTTGGATGTGTTATTTTTGTAGTCTACCAGTGATCCTAAGTAGCAGAATTCTTCTACCATTTCTATCGTTTCGTGTTGCACCTCTAAGTTATTTTGTTGAATTCTTGATATGGCCGGCATATATTTAGTTTTCTGGATGTTAATCAGAAGTCCGATGTTTTCTGCGGCATTTTTGATACGTGTGAAAGCCTCACTGCTTCATTTTGGATTCTTCCAATTATGACGATATCATCAGCGTATGCCATTATTTGTATACTACGGGTATATATCGTACCTTTAAGTTTATTCCCGAATCTCTCATAACTTTTTCTAACGCTAGTTGAACAGCGCACGATAGCGCATCTCCCTGGCACAGTCCTCTGTTGGTTTTAAATGGTTTTGAAACATCCCCTTGTACGCGCACTTTACATTCGACTTTCATCATTGTCATTTTAATTAATTCTACCAAACTATTGGTATTCCTAATTCGATCATCGCGATATAATTGGACCTGTCAATAGTATCGACGCTGCTTAAAGTCTACGAAGATGTATGGGCGTCTATGTCGACTCGTCGTTTTTTCTAATATTTGTCTGATAGATGATATGTGATCAATGGTAGATTTGTTTTTCAAGAAGCCTCTTTGATAGGATCCTATTATATTGTCAGTATACCATGCCAGTCGTTCGTTAAGTATCAGGGACACAATTTTGTATGCTGTATTAAGAAGTAAATCCCTCTAAAGTTGGAACATTCAATAACGTTTCCTTTTTTGTGTATGGGCATATAATCCAGTATTCCAATCTTCTGTAACGCGCGTTCTTGCCATACCTGTATTCGTAGTTTGTGAAGGAGGTTACAATGTTTGACCAAGTTAAAGTTTCTTCATTAAGATCAAATTTACTTTTTTTGTTTGTCAGGTCATCGACATAAAGTCTGTCAAGTTTTTGTTTCTTTAGCTCTCGTAATTAATGATTTTTTTAATGTATGGTTGTTGGGCCTACGCTCAATCCGCAAGCTGGAGAATCAGGGACTCTTCTATAAGGGTAACCCGGTAGCCAAGGTGATCCAAAATTTGAGACACTGGATACTCGCCTTCACGCATTTCATCGTTCATATGATTTTCTAGTGTCATCAATGTGTGTAGTAATTGGGAATTACTTGGCATGGATACTATCACCAATACTCAGTTACTAGCCACTTACCCTCCACTTTTCGTAGGCGGCAGTAAATAGTACATATATTACAGAAATATCATTGAGACTTTACGATAGGAGCTTTATCAATTATGATAAAGTCTGTCGGAAAAGAAACGTCAGGAAAAATCATTTCAGAGCACAACTATAAACCCTGAAAAGAATATACTTAGCAGGTTATCGAATATTATAATTTACGTAATGTCAAAATCAACTGCTTCAAAATTGTATTGAAAATATAGAAATAAAGAATATAAAATTATTTTAAGAAATTAAATTATATAACTCATTTGTTAGTCCTGAAAGTTAAGTGAAAGTGTTAAATAAACTACTACCTTCATTTTGGAACTATTCAAATATATATATTTTTCTTTTGTTTCACGACTATAAATGTCTACAATTTTACTATATACACGAATTAATTACATAAACCTGTTTCCTTTAATAGTTGGATAAATATCCCTCCAATGAACAACAATCTCACTGGCACAAATATTTTCCTCTACCTATATCGTTTTGTAAACGTTTCATTATCCTCAGTTTTCCGTTTCACGTATTTTCTACCCTCGCAAAAGAACATCAGCAATAAATAAGGAATCTAATCTCACAGAAATCTCTCACCTGATACTTCTTCTTCTTCGGCTATAGCCATTGACCGTTGCTGATGTAATTTTCTCGTCAATTCGGCTATAACAGAATGTAATTCGGTTAACTGTTCTTCATAACGCTGGGACTGTTCGTCTAATTGTCGCTGCAGCTTTTCCTGAAAATAAATAAACTCTGCTTTATTAACTTCTATATTTTTCGACGTATTTTAAGAGTAATAGGTATAAATGGATTGATGATGTATTACTTAGTATAAAAATAGTACAGTCTAGTTCACTAAAAAATCAACCAGTAGGTGATTTAAATTTAAGTTTAAATATGTTTTTTATGTAAATTTTTTTCTAAAAAGTCAAATACGGGCTTTACACCAACAATAAATTCACGAAGAAATTCATGAATTTATTCATCAATTTCTGTGTCAATAAATTCGTGAATTTCTTGGACATAAAAGTTTCTTTGACTTCAAATAAATTTTTACATCAAATGTCATTATTTCAGTAGTACCAATGGTTTTATTATTGGATGTTATTTATTGTTGTTTATTTGAATAAATATAAATATATTTGTATTTGGAAATAGAATCAGAAAATAATATTGTTTTAAAAAAGAAAATAGTGATTAGGATTGTACAAAAAATTATGCTAAATTTGGTAAAGAGCTTGAACAAGAGGTAAAAATAAGTCGAAATTACATTATAATTAGTGAAAACTTTTTTATTTTAGACATAGAAGATAATTTCAAATAACTTTAATAAGGACAACATAGCTAAAGAAACAGAAAAAGTGGTAATTTTGATTTTTTTTTATATGAAAAAACAAGAAAATCTAGCATTCATTACATACTAAAATTTAACTGTAGTTAGTATAAATGTTAATCAATTCATTGTGACTTTTAGAATGACGAAAGCCTTTATTTAAATACAATACCTGCCTTAACCAAGTAGAAGTAAAGAAGAGAGAAATCTACAATACTTTTTATAATCTTTTAACCACTATTCATAATATATTCTCAAGAGATATTTACCTAATATAAATAAATAGCTATGTTTATTGTTAGAATATTGAGATGAGTACAATTCTGATCACAAAGAGATATTGTAAAGAAATGAATACTTAAAATAAATAAAACATGGAAATAACCAGTAATACTTTACCACTAGTTTGTGAGCTGATTCTTTACAATTTTAATGATTTGTCTATTCGCTTCGTGCGTGACCATGGTAGGGATACATTGAAACGATGCCAGCGTGCGTAGCGGCGAAATATGACAAAATTGGAATATTAGACAAAATGTTTTTTACCCATAAATTTTATCAAAAATGTGTGCAAATACATGTTGCGTATTTAATTGTGCTAATAATAGCAAAAACAGTGAGTGTAGTTTTTATAGGTTCCCAAAGATTACTTATAAATTAGAGAAAAGAAAAAGATGAATTCGTGCTATTAATATGAAAAAGTAAATATCACATAATTTCATTTTTTATGCAATTCAAATAGGAGAAAATTTAAATAATTTACCTTGAATGATATTTCATAAGGCTTCAAGCTAACTGCAGATGACTTTAGCTTTTATATCATAACTTTTACTATTATTGTTTTTAATTATATGCTCTTTTGCGTGAAAAACTTGATTTGCTAGTACTAGATTTTTCCCTACCCAATTTTTAATACTACAATTTATTTTGTACATAAACTGAAAAAATATAGTTAAAAAACTAATTTATTAATAATTGTCAATTTCGCATGTATTTAACAATGTCAAAACATATGTCATATGTTTAACCTGAAAATTGGGACTCCAAAATTGTCAGATGAAGGCGGTAGGTGTCGCGTTCAGTCACGCACGGAGCGAATAACATATTACAATTTGCTTTATTGAATAGTAGGGTAGGTTAGGACTAAACTAAATAGGTGTATAAAAAATACAATAATTTTTAAATATTATATAATTTAAATAATAAATGAATAATCATAATAACAGGAATAAAAGCTAGTTTTAATATTTGTTATACATAAACAACTATGATTTTTTTCTAAATAAAGACCATACAGATTTTATCCGTAGGGTATGGAATCCTGCACTTTTAAAGGAAGATAGTCAATTTAAGAAGAAAACTATGAATAATAAAGTATGAAAATAAGAAGAATGAATAAGAAAGAACAAAATTAGTAGCAGGCCAACGGCCTCATGTAGAAAAAGAGCACAACAGAAACATGTCAGAGAAATGGAATTGGCGAAGACATGCATTGAAAAGAAATATATTTATTAGGTTTAAAAATTAAATTATACAAAGAAAAATTTAATAAAAAAAAGTTCTATGTATTTTAATGATGCTTCCGAGGTTTTCCCATAACACAAAAATATTTTATAGGATTCTCAAACACCTTCAACTTAAGGAAGTTCAATAACGTCTTTATTTAGCAATTCATCTTCAAAATTGTCTCCACTTTGATTTTTCAATTGCATCATTTCAACTATACAGCCACTTTCATTGGCTAAAATTGGAAACTTTCTTCTTCCATACATATCTGGAATTCATTGCACAAAATTTCAGGATGTCTTAGTGAATTGTTTTAGTGGACAGTCTGAATGTGAATTTAAAATCTAATCAATAATATAGAATTATTCATACCTGGTTCAAAAAAAATAGATGAGTGGACTCGACGCAAAGTTAATTTAAAAATCCTATCAATAATACAATATTATCCATACCTGGTTAAAAAAGAAAATATATCCAGGGAGTATCACCAAATTATCAGAATTTAAAATCTCTAAATTCTTTTTTTTTGAAAGTTGCTGTTTTTGAGAATCATGAGTGGAATGTGACAGCTTAGGTACTATATCACTCCATACTTTTCATTTTGCAATCTTATAATACTTGGCATTTCAAAGAAAACCATCCCTTCCTGTTTCAGAAATCAAAAGCATCCATATCTCTTGGAAAACGTTGATTAATCCATTTTTAAACTTTCAAGATGATAAAAACATTTACCTAATGACTAGACCAAGTAAAAGATACGAGTGAAGAAAAGGGTAGAATTATATATTCTTTTATTAACAAATATTTACTATATATTCTCAAAGCATTAAATAAATAATATTTGAAAAAAACATGTAAGATAGGGAAAAGTAAACAATATTTTAATAAAAACTAGAGTTTTCTGCCTTGAAATTTTATGTTTTTCCTTAAAAAAAATACATAATATTATTTTCTGTCTTTTATTATAAAATAATCAACTTACCTCTTTTCCATAATTATTACTTGACACGCGACTTAAAAATGCAAAGTTTAATTTGGTTCAATAATCAAAAACAAAAATAATTATTACCTTTACTTCGCGTCAAATCTACACAGCTTGGTGATACTGAAACTCACGTCCAATAAATGGGAAAAATAGAACATGTTCTATTTCGTCAATTTCTTCACGAAGTTATTCATGAATTTATTTACGGCAAAATTGGATGTCAAATTGTGCTTTACACAGGTCAAATTTGACCTTGAAGCGACTTCACGAATTTCTTCATGAATTTATTGTTGGTGTAAAGCCCGTATACAATTTGGTGATTATACAATTGTAATTAGTTGAGTCAAAACTTTAAACTTCTAAATTCTTGTAAGTCTAATAAATTACATTCTATTTAAAATCTCAGGTAGGTATATGGATCAATTCAAAAGATTTTTTTCTTATCCACCACTTCATTGATGATGGCAGATGTGAATTCCAATCGTAGACGCGAAACACATCTCAATCGGTAGTAAATTATATCCCCATATGTAACAGAGTAATCCTAGTGAAATTAAGTTCAAAGCCGTTCATTACCAAAGTAATTCAGGTTTATGTCCCAACATATCAACATCTATGCTGTAGATCTTATTAAAGCGCAGCAAATACCATAGTCCTCGGAGATTTTAACGTCAAAGTCGGCAAAGGACGCTTTTTGAAAATTGTGGAGGATTACGGTGTAAGAAACAGAAATGAACGTGGAGATAGGTTCAGTTCTGCGACCTTATATCGCCAGATTATATCGAATACTCACTTCAAATTACCACCCAAAAGGCTCTACACCTGGAGGTCAAATACATAATCAGATTATCAAATTACTAGGAACCTAATCGACTTTATTCCAATAAAAAATCGATTTAGAAATTGCATCGAATTAATTAAAACTTACCCAGGTGCTGACATTGGATCTGATTACAATCCTTAGTAGGTGTAAGCTATGGAAACGGTTCAGACAATTGAACGAAAATTTCTCTATCTATCTATACAGCCCTTGCTGTCCAATTTTGGACATAGGCCTCCTCTTCCTTCTTCCACGTCTCTCTATTGTAGGCAGTTTGTATCCACTTCAGGCCTGCGTGTTTCTTCAAGTCCTCTGACCATCTCATTTGTGGCCTTCTCCTTTTTCGTTTGTAACTATATTGTCTCCAGTGTATAATCATCTTATTCTATCTGTCGTCTTTCTGTCTTATGGTATGTCCAGCGAACTTCCACTTAAGTTTTGCTATCTGCGTTGATACATCGGTAACTTTTGTTTTGTTGCGGATCCAAGTATTTCTTTTCTTGTCTGATAGACTGATGTTCAGCATTTGTCTTTCCATGGCTCTTTGGGGCTTTGCTATTTTTTCCATGTTTTCCTTTGTAAAGTCCAAGTTTAAGAACCGTAGGTGAGAACAGGAAGTATATATTGGTTGAAGACTCTTGTTTTTAGATATTAGGGGTATTTTCTATTTTTTAGTATATAGTAAAGTTTTCCGAAGGATACCCAAGCCAACCGTATCCTTTCCTTTATTTCTCCGGTCTGATCTTCTTTATTTAATTTAACTAGTTGTCACAAATATACATATTGTTTTACTTGTTCTACAGTTGTTTGTGCAATTGTAATTATTAATTCTTCTGGTTGGTTGGTCATAATTTTCGTTTTATTATAATTCATTTGTAGACCAATTTTTGTTGATGCGCTATTTAATTCATCCATCATATTTTGTAATTCTTCCCTTTTATCTGTTGTTATTACAATGTCGTTTGCATATCTCAAGTGATTCAAGTATTGGCCATTTATGTTAATACCCCGTTTTTCCCATTGTAATTTCCTCATAACGTCTTCCAAAGCTTGGTTTTTTTTGCTGTCTGTGCTATTCCTTTACCCACTTTTATTAGAGTTTCAGTAAATATTATGTTTTTCATCGATATGTTTGTGTTCTACATCTTGCTTGGTCGGCAATATTTGCTTATTCTCTCTTCGTACGTCTGTTTTTCTTGTTTTGGTTTTTCCATGTCTAATTTCTGATTATTTTCCATTTTCTTTCTTGTTTCAAATCTACTATCAATGATAAGCTTGGCTTGGACTAGTCTATGATCGCTACCAGTTGAGAAGCTATTTAGGGCTGTTACGTCTTTAACCATGAATTTTTGCGTTGAAAGAATATAATCAATTTCGTTTTTAGTTTCACCATTGGGACAAATCCATGTCCACTTTCTTTGGAAAAAAAACCCAAAAACAAAAATTTAGTTTGGGAAAATATCGGTGCGGAGAGGCATTGTTTGGGTTGAACGTATTTGCTCAAAGATATCGTGATCTATCTGTAGATATATAGTGTTATTTTATTCACTTCCAATGTTATTGATATTTATTTTATCGTGTTAAGCAATCTATATTGATTGAAATTTTAAGAGACGTTGGCGTGGATGGCAGAGACGTTCGCATAATTGCAAATTTGTATTGGAATCAATCATTAGTTTTAGTAGATGGTTTGGAATCACTGGCTTTTAGTATTATAAGAGTAGTAGGGCAGGGTTGCCTCCCCTGCTTTTAAAGTTTACTCCGAAAGAATTTTTAGAAATGCACTTTCTGAAAAACAGAATAATTGTGAACGGTGAAGTTATCAATAATTTGCTATACTCGAACGGCACAGTACTCCTAGCTTCTACTCAAGAAGATTTGCAAACATTACTAAACAGTGACGTTATGAGCTATAAGGTAGCAGGTCTGGATTTAAACATACGGAAAACCAAAATACTCGTAATAAGTAAACAACAGAATATAAAACTATATATGTAAATGGTACCAAACTTGAGCAAGTTGATCAAATTGTTTACCTTGGATATCAGTAAAATTGTAACCCAGAGAGTGATGAACGAAAATTAGATCCTAATTAAGTAAGCCAGAAGGATGGCCAAGGTATTATGTAGCAGAAGCCTCAAATTAGCATTACGGATCCGCCTACTCCGCTGCTACGTGTTCTCGCTCTAACTTTATGGTGTAAAGTCTTGGACTGTGAATAAAAGTGATCTAAATCGCCTTGAGGCTTTCGAAATATGGCGCAATAGAAGAATTTTAAAATTTTCTTGAGTGGAGAAGATTCAAAACTCCACAATACTGGAACGTCTCATCAAAACTACTGAGATTATAAAAAGCATCAAAAAGAGAAAGATAGTGTACTTCGGGCATGTAATAAGAGGTCTCAAATATAGAGTGCTACAAAATATTATGCAAGTGAAAATGGCAGGAAAACGCAGTCGAGGACGAAAAAAGACTTCATAATTGAAGAACTTGCACGATTAGTATGGTATTGGAATTAATTACATGGTAATTACATGGTACATGAAGAAGAAGATGGGAGTCTATGACATCAAATCTTTTATTTAGTCTTTCTTATCAAAGTAAGTGGTCGTTGGAAAATCTAAGAAACCATGTAATTCAAAAAGATTCATTTATCTGTACGCTTTATTGCGGATAAAAAAGTGTGTGAATAGATTAGGTAAGGTAATATGAGTGAGCGCGTAACGGCTCTTTTACTCGACCTAAGGTCTACTGTGGTTAATCGCTAGGTTAAAGTTCTATCATCTATCTGTTCAGCCCAGTCTTTTAACAAAGTCTATGTTTGTTTCTTTATCAAATTTATGTGTTTAAATGCTTGTTTATTAAATATGGTCTTTGTTGCCACTTCTACAGAAGTAAGGCTCGAGTTGATAATGATCTTCTATCAAATTCTCGGCAGTTGCATAGAAAGTGTTCTGCCGTTTTGTCTTCAGCCTGAAAAAATCAGCACTTTTTGTCAGTCCGATTTTATTCATGTGCACCCTGAGACGACAGTGTCCTGTTAGGAGATCTACGATAATTCGTATATCATTCCTATTCATACCTAATAGATTTTTTGGATCTCTTCTTCGAAGGTTTATGTATAAAAGTCTACGAAAGTTTAAGACTCACTTGTTCGTACCAGTCGTTACGTTTCATCCCACCCCCCAAATTCTATAACGTTCTTTTGGCTGTGCTTCTTGCTATGCCAACGACAGGTTATGGGCATCTGAATGTTTCTTTAGTCTCGTTTCTGGAAATTAAGTCTACTTTTTCGTTCTCTTGTGCTATCTAAGTCACGTAGATGATACAAGAAAGTCACGTAGATAATACAAGACCTTTTCAAAAGTGGTTTGATTCACGATTAATGTAGAACTAAAAACAAAGAATAAATGTATCACTACTATATTTTTTTCACCAAACTACACTGCACTGATTCAACCAATTGGTTAGCATATTATTACCTTTTGACAAGCAATATTACAAGAAAAAGTGCTTGTGAGATTCATATAGGAAAAAAGCCAACCATGTAGAAAGTTAACCTACAGAAAAAAAAACAGAAAAGAACAGAACGTGAACGATTTGGTTTTTGCCCTTTGTCAAAATATTGTCACCAGATGACCATGAAATTGTTACCACTTATAATAACGATCTACAAATCAGAGTTACTTTGGAAGTAATCCTGCAAGATACTGTCGAATCACATCTAACTTAGGGAGATTTGGAAATTTGGTACCGTGGGATGGATAACGAGGAAATTTTTTGTTATTAATTGTCTGACGAAGGCATTATATGATGAAAATTGAAATTATGCAGATTGGAGTAATGTTTAGTTTTCGGATGAGTCCAGGTTTTGCTTAAGGTACTAGTCGGTGGCAAAAGAATCTGCAGTAGACAAGGAGAACGATTTGCCCAATGTAATATTGCCGACAGAATAACCTACCAAAGAAACTTAGTTATGGTTTGGGCTGGTATAAGTTCCGATCCCACACTGACTTGGTTCTTGTGAACGGAGGTTCTATGACAGGAGCAAGGTATATAACAACCATTTTGCGCCACTCGTAAAGTCCTAGATTTTCATTTTTATGGGCGATAAAGTGCGTCCCCACCATGCTCGAATCGTCAATGAATACTTAGAAGACGTGGTGATTGACCGTGTGGTTTCCAGCCCCGACCTAAATCGAACCGCCGAATTAAATCCATTTGAACATCTATAGGACACACTGTAGCCAATTTGATAGCCAACGCTCGATAATCGAGCACGGCACATGAAGAATAAGATAGGACACACTGAGAAGATGAATTAAAGTTCGGCTAACCCGCCCAAACAACTTGGACGAATTGAAATAACTTCATGTCAAAATTTAATGACCACAATGCCAAGATGTATACAGGCTGTTATAAGAATTATATGTTATTTGTTATTAATTTGTTATTTTTTATTATTACTAGGTATTACTGGTATTACTAGGTATTACTGATATAAACATTATTTTGTTATAACTATTGTTTATTAACAAAGCTACTTTTCACTTTTTTCAATTTTTGAATAATGCCACATGTTTTTATAAAGAAATAATTTTTTCGCATAAATTGAGTTTCTTATTTAAATTTAATATTCCTCTTTAATTCTAAGCCCAATCTATAAGTGGAATATCCATAAATGTGTCTTCTTCTGCATAATATAGGCGTGGATCCTATCCTATCTCCTTTCCAAAAAAATGCCGGACTATAAAGCCATAAGCAGTACTCTATAATCGCATCGCCTGCAATCGCAGTCGGATAACGGGGATTCACTGTATATTTTTGTGAATAAAAAAGTATTTACAGAATCATTATTATTAAATTTTGACGAGTAGTTTGTTGGTGAATATGTCAATCTATATACATTTTAACTTGACAATAGGTTTTAATTTTCGTTATTTTTGGAAAATCAAATTTTCGTTGATATATTTTCCATATTTTCCAAACCTTTAAAAAAGTTGCCTTTGATTATAAAGCAAACCAATGTATTACATGTCGATAAACTACGACACAAAATCAATAAAGCGGAAACAAACACTAAAATAAAATTTGCGATATTTCCAACGCCAAACACAGCAATTTCAGAGGATTTTTCCCGGCCGAAAACGACATACCTATCTGTACAAGTATCTAAAAGTTTTAACAATGCGGTCAACAGACCAAATATGTTCGCTTTCTACGCTATGTAAATTTCTCCTGAGCGGGATAGCGGTAATGGAAAAATGGAATATAATAAGAATTCATGCATTGCAATGATGCAGTAGGGGCTGCCAGTTACAGTCCGGAAAACTGGAAGGCTGCATGAGTAATGACACGTTTTATTACTTTGTTTTGAGAAGAAACTAGTAGCTTAAAATTGGTTTTTGAACAGGTTTAAAGTTACAGTTAAACACAATGCTATTACCATTTTTCTTCCAAAGCGGCAGTTTAATTTTGTGATATTTCAAAATGTTTACTAGAATATTTACCGTTAAACATTAAATAATTCATATTAATTGTAATTTATTTATTTATTGTCAAAAATTTTGTTATACATTATTTCCAACACATTAAATGGTCTACAACTTTACTTTTTTTTGTCTTTGTCCTACTTCTTTTTATCGTAAAATGGAAAATAAAAAGTTATAAACAAAAATACCTAAAAATATTTGAACAAATTTTGTTTTTTGGCCTTATATTTTTTTGAGTGACATTTAAGTAATATTATAGAGGGTTTTTCATCGAATAATTTGCATTACAAATTCATTACTTTGTCTGAGTTTACGGCGCTCCGAAGTTGACCGGGTTCTTAAATACTCGTAAGAATAGGATTAAATCAAACCATTTAGGCTTAGGCTTTTATTAATTATTTTTTTATTCATATAATTTATCATTTTCCCAACATTATTATTAATTAACTATCAACCCTTTCCATCTCTGCAAAACTTAAGAATATTATTGGGTTTTACAATCATTTCCAATCATTGTACATTTACGAGAATCTTAAGCAGGCAGAAAAGTTGTTATATTGTCTGTCCTAGGAGATTCAGAGGTATCTTCTTCTAGTTATTCTTTCAGTTGTTCTACATATTTCGCCACGTGCAGTGTCGGAATTCGTCTTTGAACATTTTTGAGAAGTATGTTGCGTATGTACAAGAATACTATGTACTATTTGCAAATATGACGTCATGACGGAAGAAATCAAGCGAAGAATATTACTAGCAAACAAATGCTATTTTGGATTGAGTAGACATATGAGAAGCAGAAACTTAAGCCAAAAAACAAAAATAACCATATACAAAACCCTTATACAACCAGTGTTGACATATGGATCGGAGACATGGACCATTTCCAAGGCACATGAAAACCTCTTGCTTATATTTGAACGAAGGATCCTAAGAAGAATATTCGGTGGCATCTGTGAAAATGGTGTTTGGAGAAGGAGGTACAACTACGAGATATATCACAGATATAAACATACATTTGGTGGTAAAGACGTAGTATCTCTTATAAAAATAGGAAGACTAAGATGGGCACGACATCTGGCAAGATCACAGCAGAACAACCCTCCTAGAAGAATCATTGTCACAACCTGTGGGAAGTAGAAGTAGGGGTAGGCCAAAATTCAGATGGAGAGATGGTGTAGATGAGGATGGTAGAAAAATAGGCGCAGCAAACTGGCAACAGTTGGAAATGGATAGAACTGACTGGCGTAATAGACTTGGGAAGGTCGAGGATCTTTTATAGGGCTGTAGCACCAATGATGATGATGATCTGCAAGTATAATATTTGATGGCTACTCCGAAAACCCTGGGAAAAAAGTCGTGGGAGCGCTTGCGTCGCACAAAAAAGAACCAATCGATAGATATAAAGAGCACCATAATAATATTATCCCCAGATGGAATCTTTGTAATGAAAAAAACAAAACAAACTTGGACCTTCTCAAAACTGCTCTATCATAGGTGGGTTTTAATTTCGACCAGGCTGAATGAGATCCAGATACAGTTATCATCTATGATTCTACGACTAGTGTAGCAGAGGACATTGACATTTTTCTAATGTATTATTTTAAACCTTCCTCCCCCTCCTCCTAACTGCCTTCTCTGTTCAGATTGGCGATCAATATGGCAAAAATCTCTCTGTGTTCTCGGCTTAATGAATTATTTAATATCCTCTTGTGTTGGTCCAATCTCTGATGTTTCGTAGACAAGATTTTTCTTTCGTCCTATGCCCCTTTTACCTTCAATCTTGCCTTCTAAAATTACCTGGAGCTGCTCAAATTCCCTATGGCGCATTATGTCCTAGATATGACGTCTTTCTAATTTTGATAGAATTGATCAGATGAGGGCGTGTGATTCTTATTATATTCCATTTAAACCTTCAAAAGGATGTAAATCGGATCAATTGTATTGTCCTTTAAGTTTTATATAGGGCGACGTAATTGCAGAGAATTTTCTGTTTTCCATGCTTTTTCAGGATGCGACACAACATTAGCAGCTTACAAGGTCGTCAAACATAACATTCGTCAAAATTTTCCATAAACATCCTGAGTTACCTAGGGGAACAGCATTATGTCTGAATGAGAAAGTCGAGCGTCTTTGCGCACTGTCGTTGGATAACGTTTTTTCGTCTCTTTATATAGTGGAAATAAAGGTGATTATCTGAAATGCATGAAATACAAAAGATTCGCCAAGACAGTGAAGAAAAATAAATTTAACTTATTATCGCTTTCTCCAATACAAGATGTAGATCGTTTCCACAGTCTTTCAGTTTATCACCAGGTTCAGTCGTGGGCCGACAGAAATTGTGATCCTAAAGATTGGGGTTGGAGAAAGCATGAAAAAATTTGGATACAAATCCAAACTTCTAAAACTCTAGCATTCCTCGAACTTCTGAAATTAATTTTTTGCGTATTGCAAACTGAAACGCTCTGCAATATGTTTGAATTGTTCTGGTGGAACCTGCAGTAACACACAAAATTAATCACACCAGAATAATGTTGTACATAATATTCTGTAGGGTTGCTAGTTAATTAGATACAATGCGCCTGATGCGATCTGAAGCCCTTTAACCAAGATAGCAGCCGGGAGACAAGGGTGGCAATCACACAAACTTGAACTTAAACCCCGAATACATAAAAAAAAATTAGATCCTCTGAAAAATGCATATTAAGGCCTAAAAAACCTCATTTTAATGAACTACTGACATTTCTAAAACCGGTATACCGATTATTTTCCTTTTTGATATTAACCCATCTCCACAGATGTGCAAACCCAAAGAGTATTAACAGAATGAAGGTAGTATGAAGGCTACATACTCCAGATTTATACTAAATCTATTTGTACTGACAAGAAAGTTTATTTGGACTATATATTTTACAGCATTTTTGATATAGCACCACTACCTTAGTGAATGCAACCAGAAAAGTAATACAACTAGGTATAAAAACCTTTGGTTTACATATTAAAACTTATTTAAATTTAAAAATTGATGACATAATGTCGATGGTTAAAGATTTTTAACTGAAGTTCAATTTTTTGTCCTAAATATATAATACGACTCAACATTTTCTATATTATTATCCAGAGTTATACCTCAGTTATATCTAGATATTCGTTGGTTAAATATTTAGTTTTTGCTAGATTTATTTTTAGTACTATTTTTTTTTATTTTGTATTTAGGTTTAATAGTATTTACAGATATATAAAGTTCGAAATATATCTCCTTGGACTAAACTAAAAAGCTTGGGTGAGATAGGGTCTCCTTGTTTTACCCCTCTCTGTAGTTTTATTATTTCTGATTATTTTTCTATTTTTACTTACGATTTTGCATTGTCGTATAAATACTTAATGATTTTTGTATATCGGTCATTATTCCCAATTGTTCTTAAGGGATTGAGGATTACCCAAATTTCTATGGAGTCAAATGCCTTCTTGTAATCTACCATAGCTATCCAGATTGTAATATTGCATTCGATTTATTTTTCTAGTTAAACAGGGCATAACCCTAGCAAAAGAAGGAGCTATTTTTACTTTTATCGGACAGGAACCATTGTGTGATATATCGAAAAGCAGCATAGTCGAATAAGTCAAAAAATGGGAAAAGGAAAACAGCAGCCTACTGCTATTGCGACGGTCGCTAGGAAAAAATATTCTAGATATTCAGAAAACTGAACTCACAAGTAATCGCAGATGTTCTCACTAGACATTAAATAAATATAAGTTCAAAGAGGAATATTATCATAGGTAATTATCCTTGTTAAAACGATATTAAAATGAGTGTTCTGTTTATTAGTAATCGCATTATACTTCTATTTACAAATATAAACGCATTTTTAAAATTCATTACGAAATTTCACGCAATGTAGGCCGAAAATGTCGTTTGGGTTCATTTATTGGGCGGTAAACATCGTAATCACGTTAAATTAACATTACAAGACAATAATAATAATATCTGTCACCGTTTGTCTTTGGAGATCGAGCAAACTTCCCATAATGGAGGAGAACATTTGCGACAAATCCATTGGTGCGCCAAAAGAAAGAAATTTGAAAATTAGAGGGTTGGAATTTGTATTCTGAGTATAAATAATAGTCAGTATATATACATGGATATAAAGATCTGTATTGTAAATAAACACCGGCATAAAATTAATAGACGACTCATTTTTTTTAAATATATTCGGGAATGTAGAATTTATACATAATGTATTATGATTTTTAACATTTTTTACTTTAATTATTATATTACAACAAGCAAAAGGACATTTTGCTTGTTATATTTTTGAAAAAATATATTTGGCAGTTGACTTCAATATCAGAATAGAATAAGAATACTATACTTCTGCAGGATGTACAATTTTAGTAAAAACGCTATCAAAAGAACACAAAAATATCCACTAGTGCACAAGAGAAGTTAAAAGTAGAGAACAGAAATTGATAATTGATTACATTCTAGTCGAAAAAATAACATAATAAACGTAATGGACACAAAAGTTAGAAAGTGCCCAGAAATAGGAAGTGACCACTATTTAGTAGTAATGAAAAAATGAGTCAGATAATAATATCAATGATAAACTACAAAAAAAAAGAAACAATAATATCAAACTATTAAGTCATATGAATTAAAAAATAAAAAAAATACTAAGTATGGTACAGGTGAACAGGAATCTCGTGAAACGGGCGGAGCTTCTAATGCGCAGAGAGAGAAAGTATTCGGCCAGAAAAGAATGGAATTTACCCGAACGTTACAATCATTGTACGGCTTGATAATCTCTCGGTAGATATTAAAAATGTTACAATGTTGTCAATATGTGGATTGATCTCAGTAATATTGGGTATTTTTAGTTTGATATCTGAAAAAATGGGTTTCAAATAATTTACACAATTTAATGACTAAAAGGATAAGGGAATTATTTTTGGTGAGGTATGATATACACATATGTATCCCAAAAAATTGTATACAAATGAAGAAAAGAGTATCTTACATTTTACAAAAAAATATATTCTTGATAAAAGGAAAAAATCCCATTCCGAATCACTGTCTCTTAAAGTTATGACAAATTTTTCCATATTATTTTTCATTGTTGCTAGTAGAACCAAAAATTCTTCCTCACAATTTTTGCATGGCTGCATCGGCTTTGCCACTCAGTAGGAGGGAAAGTCGCAAAGAATTGTTCGCATAAGTCTTTTACATTATTGATACTAAATGTAATATTTTTTTATGCTACATAGGATTTTAAGCTGGCCCAGACCAGCTCGATTGGATTAAGGTCTGTGTGATATGGAGGTAATCTTAAAATTGTATGTCCATGTTTTATTGCGATCTCGTCTATTGCATAAAGGACATATGCTGTTTTATGCATTTTTATTAAATCGTACAGTTCCGTCTTTAGCATACTATTGTTTATAGGAATATTTCTGGCCTCTAACCATTTCTTTATTAATTCTTCTGTTGGTGTTGATGTTGGTGCCTTGTTAATTTGTTTATTGTGATAAGGTGCATTATCTATTACTACAACATTTTGTGGAGGAAGATTGAGTGTTAATTTGTTTTCGAACCACACAATAATTTTTAAAAATATCGTCGTGATAGTCGCCTGTTTTAATAACAGATTTATAAAATAAGGCAGCTCCTTGAACAAAACCACACCACCAGCATGTACAATAATCAAACAATTTCCTTTTGATCTTGGTTGCTTAATACCTTCATTCGAATCATCACTCCAACTTTTGCGTGTGGTATGTGTTGACTGAATGTATGTTTCATCCATATACACTATAGGACGACCTTCTTCTCGATACTTATTAACAGCTCTTAAGCAGTGTATACGAAGCTTCCGAATGTCATGTCCTTCCATTAGAAGTATTCGATTTGTTTTTCTCCAGTGGAAGCCAATGTCTCTTATAATTAATCTTAAAGATTCTCGACTACCTTGATAGCCTACAACATCTCTAAATTTAGGCAGAATATTTTTTAGCTGAGGTACTTCTGTCTCGCTTATATACATTTTATGAATAATATGCCTTAACACCCCTTTGTCGAAGTAATCAATAGTTTGCTTCTTTTTTTCTTTTATAATATGTTTTCTTGGAAGGGAGAACGAGGAGCATTGCCCTGCAAGTACATTTATTACATTAGTGCTAGCATGCATAATTTGTTGTAGATATCATATAAAATAACTAAATAAATAGGTATTTTCTCCAGTCTTCAGAGACGAAAATGCCACTGAACCTCTAAAAATCATACGAACACTCAATAGCTACACTTTTTATTCCAAACATTTTTTCTACGGGTGTTTTCTACGAAAATCGGGAAAACAAAACATACACATACAAAACCTAAAATCACAACAAAATTAAATTTAAATACCGCGAGTAAAAGAAATAATGCAACAGTGTAAAAATATTCAGCTCCTCACTGCATAACGTTTACTGCACGAATGGCTTTGCTAGACCCCCACTTTCAAATTTGTTTCTGCGCGGTGACTTTTTTATTTCACGAGATATCTGTTTGACTGTAATGGAACAACAATTATGGAACTACTTCAAAGAGGTTAAAAATTATATTATATATATTATCTTTAATTGTGGCTTATTCCCAGTTAAATAGTAATTAACCATATCATGTAGATGTAGATTCAATAGCAAGATTACTGAGATTATAAAAAGCATCAAAAAGAGAAAGCGCATAAGTGATTCGGACATATAAAGAGAGGTGCCAAATATAGATTGCTAAAAAAAATTATGCAAGGAAAAATAGCAGGCAAACGAAATCCAGGGCAAAGAAAGACTTCATAGTTGAAGAACTTGCGAGATAGGTATGGTATTGATACAATCATGCTATTTATGGTGGTAGTAAATAAAATTAAAATAGCTATGATAATAACCAACGTTCTGAAAGGAAATGGTAAATGAAGAAGAAGAAAATAACCATAAATAAGCTGCAAGAAGCTATGACAGAATAACAAGTAAAATAATGAAAAAAATGGAACAAAATGCAACAGAGTTATTACTAAAAATATTTAGTGCCATATGGAGAAAATAACAGATACCAACTGATTGGTAGAAGGCTCAAATAGTACTGATTTATAAAACAGGTGATAGAATGTATTGCAATAATTACAGAGGAATAACACTATTACGTACTGCCATGAAAATATACGAAATGATATTGAACAGCAGAATAACCGAAAAATTGACAGCACAGTTGAGTAATCACGAAGTGAATTCAGAAAAGGCAGAAGCATCCATGATCAAATATTTACCATCAAATAATAGAAAAATATCAGCAACAGAAAAAAAATGTGTATAGCGTATATATACCTTAAAAAGGTTTTTGACAGGGAAACAAGGAAATGGAAATATTAGAAAAGGGGAGTATTAGTAACAAAATGATTAGGGTAACATTTACAACATCAATATCAACTATGTTATCAATCAAAAAAGAACATCAAAACAATTTGGTACTATAAACGAAGATCTGGGACAAGGAGGGGGATTACGCAAACGCCATTTATAATATACATAGATTAGATAATGAAGAAATGTAACGTAATAGTGAAAAAAATGCATGTGGGTTAACAAATTTAAAAAGTAGAATTCGAAGGAGCATTCGCCGACGACGTCGCCATAGTGGCGAAAATGAGAAACAACTACAAAGAAATATAGAAATATAGAAATATGGAATGACAATAAATAAAAATAAAACAGAAGTTATGGTGATAGGAGAAAATGAAGAAGAAAAGATAAACATGAAAATAAAAGAAGTAAATATAAAAAAAATACGAACCTTCCAATACTTAGGAGTAAACTTGAAAGACAACGGAAGACGGGAAAGAGATATAAATAATAGAATTCAAAAAACGATGAACCTATACTATGATGAATATGCAATGAACAATAAATTTCATAAATAAGACTGAAATTACAAGAAAAATAAAAATTAATGTGTTTAAGTCAATATATAGGCCTGTATTAACTTTGGTTGTGAGTTGTGGGTACTAACAGAACAATAAACGAGTAAAATACAGGCACTAGAAATGAACTATCTGAGATGAGTTCGAGGAGTTACCAAAAGAGATAGACTACGGAACACTCAAATAAGAGAAGATTTGCAAATAGAGTCAACATTAGAATATATAAAAGAAGACAACTCTGTTGGTGGGGTCATCTTCAGAGAATGGAGAATATAAAATCAGTGAAAGAAATTGACAGGCAAAGAAGAAATAAGGAAAGTAGACCTCGACAAACATGGGATAGAACGATGGGAAAACATTATCGAAAAAAGGGAAACAACATGGACAGAAGCAAAGACGCTAGACAGAAATAAAAAGGAATAGGTCAAATTTGTACATAATGTAAATAAGCAGTAGAATATGGTTAAGTTTACAAGAGATTAAGTTTAATATTATTATTGAATTGTACATGTATTGTTTGTATATAATGTATTGTCACCCCCTATACCACTACTTGTGTGGTAAAAGGGTTTTTGAATATACAGTATACTACCTCTATAACGAACACGGTTATTACGAGATTTCGTTTATGACGAGATACATTAGATATCCCGTGAAATTTCTATTGAACTATAACCCTCTATAGCGAGGCAAATTTGGTTATAACGAGAGAAAATAAGATTGAAAACGTGATTTTTTACGTTTTTGGTCCGGTCATGGCTATAAATAAATACCCTCCTTAACTGCCGCCCGCGAATAAACTTCTGTTTAATCTACCGACCGATATTGTGTTGTCGGAAATTTACAATGTATGATTCACAAGTGTCAGTTTAGGGGTTTGGCCATTCGCACCTAATAAACTACATAAAGAGGCTTAAAAACATGACAAATGAAACAAAGTATAAAAATAAGTTTGAAGAAAACCAAGTTCATGGTATTTACAAAAGCACAAAACATCAAAGTTAAGCTAGTACTAGATAATACAGAAATTGAACAAATATCTTCGTACAACTACCTTGGAGCATAGATCACAGAAGATACTGATCAGACAAAAGAAATTGCACTGCCGCATGATGCAAGATGCCGCGTCAACTTTTAATAGAATGAGAAAACTTTTTTGTAATCGCGATATCAATATATCGCTCCGGATGAGAATGCTTCGATGTTATATTTTCTCTACCCTTTTACGTATTTTGAAAATATCATGGATGGATTGCAAAACAAACGAACAAGTTCTCGAACAACTAGGAAAACAATGCGAAGTTTTAAATTCCACAAAAATCAGGAAATTGGAATACTTGGGGCAGATCATGAGAGGTGAAAAATACGAACTACTAAGAAATATAATGCAGGGTAAAATCAAAGGCAGAAGAAGCGTAGGAAGACGTAAAATCTCGTGGCTACGCAATCTCCGTGAATGGTTTGGATGCAGTTCAATTGAACTATTCAGGCGCGTAACCAACAAAATTATAATTGCCAGAATGATTTCCAATCTCCGATAGGAGTGGAACTTGAAGAAGAAGATAGATTACACACTATGACTCCTAAATGGAAAGTATTTACTTTAAAAGAAAAAATTAACATTTTTAAAGATGTGAGAACGGTAAGAAGAGAGCCGAAGTTTGTCGTGAAAGAGGAATTTCAAGTTCGAAATAGAATTTCTTCGAAATAGAGTGGAACTTCACGAGAAGTTCTCCTGAAACATCAAGAAGAAGCAGAACTAATCTGACTTGACAATGGCAAGTGTGACCTTGCCGAAACGTCGTCAAAACAATGGTTTTTCTAAAAACCAAAATTACTTAACGCGGAGTCAAACCCGGAAAACAACTGAAATCACATATAGCTCCCGCGGAAATTTCAAATCCAATATATATATATATATATATATATATATATATATAATATATTATATATATATATATAATATATATATTATTGTGATATTTTAAATATCACAATAATATATATATATATATATATATATATATATATATATAAATTCTTTTCTTTCCTCTATTATTGTAACATTTCCTTCATTATCCGATCCTTCTTCAAACATTGTTTCCTCTTCTCTGTTATCCTCCCTCCTTTCTTGCATTTTGCTTTGACTCCTTGTGGTCGACATGTTGTTTCTTTTCGTTACTGATTTTGTCCCCGCCAAATGTGAAATTTTACAACACTCTATATGTTGCAGAACACGACAATATTTCTCCCCAATTGTAATAAATTTTCACGACAAATATCAAATATGCACTCATTCAAATAATTCAAAATAAATATCAAATGTACGATTGGTAAAATAAAATCAAATAATTGAATAGCAGTAAATATCAACTAACTACGATCAATCAATAAATCAAATTTATATCCACTGGAAAAAATTGTCAAAATACTTTCAAATTCAAACTCCCTCAATGTTATATGTTTTTATCTCTGGATCACCTGTACTTATTCCAGATCTCTTTCCCTTCCTTCAAATGTAAAGCTGCGATATTTTCAAGCCCCACGTTTTGGAAGCCAGTTATTGTGATATTTAAAGTCTTGGTGCGCCAAGCAATAATTAGCTAATTAATTTTTTTTGATTAATTAAAATTATTTAAATGATATGATTATGATTCTATCACAATTTTTAATTCTCTTATCTCAGGGTTTAATTCGTGCTTCAATATCTATGCTATTACATGTGAAAGGTAAGGTCCAAAGAATACCGGAATAATAAAAAACACATATGATCTAACACTATATATTGAAATAAAAATAATGAAATAATTCACACTCAAAAGTTTTCAATAAACAAAATCTCATATAATAATTCTCAAAATTTTGTTCTACGTACGTGAACAATCAAAATTAATGGTACAAACAATATTAGTTGAAATCTCAAAATCCAAGTATTACTCTAAATCTCCTAATCAAAATATTTATATCCTTTCTAAATTAAGTGTAAAAAATTGTGTTATCAATGAAAGAAAAACTGCAGAAAACAAAACTATCTCTCTCTGATGATGAGTGGTCCAAATCCTTGTTATTTGTAGACTATATATTTACTCGTGGCCGCTCCCTAAGTAATCAGCAATCTTACAATAAATTATTGCAAGTATCTCGTCCTTAATGATCTCCTTCAAATGCACGAATCGTTCAAATTATGCTAGCTTCTTCTTCTCTCAATAAACTGAATCTCTCGTTGGCCTGAGTGAAAAATGACTCTTGGAATATCTTTTCTTTACGATAAACTGAATCTCTCGTTGGCCTGAACAGTGACTCTTGGAATATAAGTAGAAAAATATGACTTACAATATTTTACTGGATCAGCTTCTGTCAGATACACTAACTACACGAAAACTCACAAACTTTCACTGCTACTGCTTCCTACCTCTGGGAAACTACCCGAGAACAACGGCCGTTCGCCTTGCACCCTTGGAAACCAACTAACTATCTTTTTTCACTCCGAAATCTAGCTAAACTTTCATTCCTACATACCTCCCACCTTTTTTAATCTCCGCCAATCAAAACTCGTCACAATTCCCCATTCTTTCATTCCGATAACAAACAAATTTTTACCTATAATTATAAAATTTCCTAAAACTTATTTACAAATAATATTTTTCTATAATTCTTAAAACTAACAAAAACCTCTTTCTAAACCTCTTCTATTGTCTTTAATCGCTGCGTTAATGTATTTGGAAAAACCCGGTTCAATTGTCTTTGGGATTTCACTTAAAATTATGCGGGTCACTCAAGTATAGTATAACAAAGGAAATAATTTTATGCTTAGCTTACATTTTGTTTAATACAGGTAATCCAAAAATTTAAATATTTTCCTTCTTCGAAATGTTTGTTGGGTATTATCCTAATTATCTGAATTATTTTAATGTTTTTGAATTTTGAAATATTTTAAACAAACCAATATTTTTCTCGTTTTTACATATCATAACAATATATATATATTATATATATATATATATATATATAATATATATATATATATATATATATATATATATATATACTTTAATTATCTTAAATTTTTAGGAAAAATGACTTAAATTTTTGAATTTTTCCGGAAATGTATTAGTGAAATTTTTGGATCAATCTGGAAATTCTAGTGGCCCAAACTAGAATAAGAAAACAACAGTGAGGGCACAATTAAAATCGCTTTTCAACGAGATTTCACATAACTCTCGTTCATATTTGAAATTTTTTTTAGGTAGGATAATATCTACCTACCATTACCGGAAAGATACCTACCGTTTTCCATTGACACATTTATACAGTGTTAATAATGTTTCAAACAGTATAATTTAAGCAAATCACAGGTTACTTCTTGTTTAGAGTTTTTTTATAAAGATATATTTATATGCATCATTTATTACTGTTGACTTTATTATATAAGCTTATTATTTCGTACGTCCGTAAATATTTTAAGTTGTTTGTATTAACTTTTGCTAATAAGATTTAATTTAAGCATTCGCATTTCCGTGTCAGCGCCGTATATTTAAATTTAAAATAAAATGACTGCAGCATATGTTGTGGTTCAGTCAGACATAAATATCGTTGTACATTCCATGTAGGAGTCACTAAAGATATTGAAATAGACAGGAAGACAGAGCTTCACAAGAGCTAACGCGAAACTTTGATATTGCGACGGGTTTTCGATATCTGTCGTTTTACGATACAATGCAATACTAAAATATTTATTTCCCTCAGTTTATTAGACTTCTGAACGAAGTGTGTCTTGTGATATTGGATAAGAGAAACTTAATAGAATCTGAAATTGAGTGATTTTGAACTGATACTCCAATATTCTATATTTTGGTTTATTTAATATGATGAACCTACAAGTCATCGTATTTAACCTTTAATATAATAATAGTCCAGGGAAATAAGTTTTGAGTAGAGACACTGACCCAACAAGGTAGCAAATGGATTTTTTGGGTATTATTATACTTAATAAATAAGAAATACAAAAATGCTCGTCATAGTTCGAAGGCATATAATAATTATTAACAAATACGAGCCTCTTCCCATATCAGTTGGCCCACCGTTAGATTAATAAGAAAATTAAATTTTAGAGAACAAAAATAAAAGTGCAGCGTAAATTTTTAGAAATTTTAATAGTATTAAACAGTTTTGAATTTCCCACTTATAGAAAATATTTTATAACGTAATGAAAACTATTAATTAAACAGAATAATAGTAACTTTTAAAAAAAATGCATAAAACATGTAATATTAACAAAAAAAAAATGTGAAAGTTGAATCGCATAGTTTTTACCAAGTTATAACAAAATTCTAATGTAAACGAATATCTTTCTTGCAATTGTTTATGGGTTCTTGCAAACCCATTCCAGAAGTGGTATGTCATGGTCTTCAATCAGTTTAAACTCTTTTTTGAGTCATGACAACCTGCGCCGTTCTGTTGGAAGACAAAATCTTCCGCTGATCTGAAAAACGGTGTTTCATAATCGATAAATAAGATTCTTCTAAAATATTCAAATAGTTGTCCGTGTTTACAATCACATCGATAAAATGTAACTTTCCCACACCTTTAGACGACATGCTGCCCCAGATCATGACCGATGCAGGAAATTTGACTTTTCTCTTCAGACAGTCGGGATGGAAATCTACATTTTTCCTGCGAATAAAGTGACTCCTACTGTCTCCAACACACACTTCAAAACTGGACTCATCACTCCATTATATTGAATCCCATTGCGACTTAGTCCAATCTTTATGCTCTTTTGACCATCTTAGTCTATTTTTCTTTTATTGTAATATTAAAAGTGGCTTTTCCTTAGTCTAAAAAAATTAAATTTATTAAAAACAATTCGTACTAATTTTTTCAACTATAAAACTTACTTTGTAAGTACCAAATCCTAATTTGTGGGCCTCTCGGCGGTATGTTGATCTAGAAACGTGTCTTCCAATAACGTCACTCCATAAAACGCTTAACCCCATATAATTTGCTCGTCGATTTTTCACTATAATGCGTCTTAATGCCCTTCGATCTGCTTAGGATATTTTACTTATTCGTACATTTCTTGCTTTTGTGATCATCGAAATTGTAGTTTTGTACCTTCTAATTATATTACTTACACTACAGATTGATAATTGCAACATATTCGAGATTTCCGAATTGGATTTTCCAGAATTAAATAAAATTAAAGAATTAAAAAATCTAATAATGATCGAACAAATTTTCTCATCGATAACTTCGATAACATCGATAACCTCAGCCCATTGTACAATCCACAAACGGTAAAAAGCTTTACAATACTACAAAATACATTTGACATTAACTACCAATATTATTGTTTTGATATATTGCTTTTCCATAGTTACCTTTGGATTTAACGTAATTATGAAAAAATCAATGTATGTTGACATAAGTGAATGCATAGCCATAGTGAACTTTTTTATATTGCTGAAAATAAAAAAAAAATTAAAAACCATAAGGATAATGTTTCTAATAAATATTAATAAATACGCCATATTAATTAATACGGGAACTTATAAAAAACATGCAGAGTATAATTTGTTTATGGTAATCAAATTAAACTGCAAATTCCATAGGTGGGTTAACTGATATGGGAAGGTGCTCATAAGGGTCAAAATGGAAGTTTTTTCGTTCAAATCGCTACAGATAAAATAGGCTAATTTGATATATTATTTAGAATATTATCTTTTAGCAAATAAGAAAAGTTTTAAAATGGCAGTTTTTGAATTTTGGTCCAATCATTTGTTGCTTTGGAAATTGCAAATGAAAGGCTAAAATTTGGAAATCCAAAAATTTCCTTTTGCAAAAAATGAACTTTTTTGATATTGCATGAAAAGTTAAGTCAATTAGTAATTACAATGCACAAAAATTCAAGACGATTCGTCAATTAGTTTAAATTTTATTCAATTTGTTTATCCCACAGAGCTTTTTTGCCATGTTATTGCTCATAAAATAATAATGATACATCGATTCTGCAAAAACCATATGAAAGACACTTTTCACATGGAATAACACCAGCTTTTCGAACAAATAACAACCTAGGCAATTATATCAAAAACAACAAGAGCCAAAATAAAAAACACTTACACAGTGGTGTGTACAAACTTAAATGTGACGACTGCCCAAAAACTTACATGGGTCAAACTGGTCGAAACTTCAATAAACGAATAGCAGAACATAAAAGGGCTTTCAATAATAGAAAAACAGATTCTACATACGCACTTCACCTTCTAGATCACAATCATTCTTTTAATGACGAATTTAAAATTCTTCACATTCAAAATAAAGGCTATCCTTGTTAGAGGAAATCAACAAATTAAAAAACACAGATATAATTCTGAATGACCAACTTGAGACAAACAGTTCTCCCCTCCTCAACCTATTCCATTAGAGACTATAAAATGTAAACGCATGCCAAAAATAGATCACTTGAGAAAGGCCATCAGCCGAAACACCTGTAGTGATAAGTTAAAATAAATTTTGTGGAAATTTGAAAACAAAGTTTTCAGTGTTTTATTGTTACATTTTTATTCTGTGTTTTTTAAATCGTTTCTCGATTTTTTTTAGTCTTGTATTACTCATATGTGTGTCAGTGTTATTTATCTGTATCAAACTTTGTTTGTTACAGATGTTTGTACTTTGTTGATGCTCGCCACTGGGCGGCTTCCCACTGTGATATTGTACATAAATTATACATATTGCTTATTGTTTGGAATGAGACAGATTTCAATACACATTGGATGTTAAAAAAAATTTTGAATCCGTTCAATTTTCAGCTCTTAATATTAACAAACAATGAAAATACGATTTTAAGAAAAAAATAATATCTTGGTTCCTATTGGTCATAGAAGGTGTCGTTTTTTTTGCAAAGTGTATTTTTTCACCAGCTTTTCATTGAGCCCACGTACAGTTGCGGTCACGGAATAGTTTACAGGTTCACGTATCTAGGAGCCCATTTTTTAAATTTTTACTTCGTTTAAACGCACCTTTTACGTCAAAGTGACGTTGCCAGTGGTGTACTAGCTAGAATAGGTAGATTAAAATTAAAATATCAAAATATTTTACAAAATAAAAAATATAGAAAACAGTTTTTTGAATAAAATGGATTATGATCTTAATAACGAAAATAAAGAAGTCTTTTTTATTTTAATATGCATTTTATTTTAAATCTATTTTATATTAAATAACGATAAACAATGATAAATAATAATTAATATTTGGTGGAAGCCCCATTCTTGTCAATACAATTTTGCAGTCTTCTGTTCATAGATAGTACCAATCCCCTCATGTTATAGTTAACAAGCTCTTCCCATGCCTGCTCAATTGCTTCCCATAATTCAATTCTATTCCGTGGTCTAAGGTTTCTTTCATTTAGTTTCTTTGTTAACTCTGCCCACACATTTTCGACGGGGTTAAAGTCTGCACTACGGGAAGGCCACGGAAGAACATTAACATCAGTTTCTTCTAGCCATTCTCGAACAATTCTACTCGTATGCACCGGGCAATTGTCATGTTGGAAGATAAAGTCGTTGTTGGGGAATCTCTGGATCATTGATGGCAACACTGTGTGCTCAATAATATGTTTGTAATATAATCCTGTTAACTTCTCCTCTACATGATAACAAACGCCCGGGCCTTCGGCACTTATCCATCCCCATACGTTGACAGAGAATCCTCCACTATTTCTTAAATGATGCGTATACTGTTCATCATACCTATGATTTCTCGGCCTATAAACTCTTATTCGACCATTATTATACGACTGAAATACTTTTTCATCGGAAAATACAACCCTAGACCAAAAATTCTCATCGCGGTTTATAAATTCATTACAAAATTCAACTCGTCTCCTCTTGTGATCCTCAGTCAAAAAAGGTTTCCGTGCAGCTACACAATTTAGCAGTCCACTTGCTTTAATTCTTCGACGTGCAGTGCGAATACTGCCTGGAAACGCTGCCTCTTCTCTTGCCTTTTGAGCTGTGGCAAAGGAGATTCTCTCAAATAATCTACTAACATCTCATCCTGTTGATCTGTGGAAATCTTCTGCCCTCCTAAACGCCCAACCGTGCTATAGAGTGAAAATTATCCCATCTTTGTTTTAATCTTCCATATGCACATATGACTCACGTTCAAATCAGCAGCAACTTGCCTTAGTGACCAACCTTCTTCGAGTTTGGCAATTGCTCTTGCTTTTTGCGCATAATTCAAATGTATTCTAACCATATTGGAAGAGTTTAATATACTTTTATTTTATTGTTGAACACTCGCGAAAGCATTGACGTTTTGAAATTTTTTGACTTTTCTTCTTCTTCAAGTGCCGTCTCCATCAATGGAGGTTAGCGGTTATGGTGGCAAACGTTTGTCTATCTTTTTTTTTTGACTTTGACATTTATCAAATCCGTACGACACTGCAATTTTACAGTATTACAATATAAAAAGTAAGGTTGTAAACTATTCCGTGACCGCAACTGTACATAACAAATATAAAAGTTATTATAAAGTAAATAGTGTCTTCATTTTAATCTGAAATATTTTTCAAAACTAATCGTTCTAAGTAAGTTAAACTTCCATAATGTAATGTTTGTATAATGAAATGTATAAATGAAATAAATTGTAAATGAACAACGAATAGTTTAGATATTTAGAATAAATCTGTACCTTAATACAAGAACAACCAATGTCACATTTTTGCCAAATTGAGATATCGCTGGCACCAAACTTAATTTTGTTCAAATTTTTAGTACAAGAACAACCAATGTGATATAATGATTTTTGAGGGTCGTATCGAAGTTTACGAAACCAGTGTCAATTAGAATTTTACACACTAATTTGTACAATAACAACCAAACAAGACATTGGTTTGTAAACGCAGAATTTTTTCTATGCTTCTTCTTCTTAGAGTGCCATATCCCTACGGAACGTCGGCGACTACCATGCTTATAATATTGTTATACTGATCTCGGTCTTACGCTACGTGTAGCAATTGGTCCGCTGCCAAACCTGTCCACTGCCGCAAATTCCTCAACCAAGAGAGTTTCTTCCGTCCTATCTATTTTTCTATGCAATAAGATCGTATTTCCAGATTGGTTGTTCTTGCATGTTGTGAATTGGTTCAGGAGTGTAGTGCTGTTATAGACATTGGATTATTTTCGAATTAACAGACTCCAAAAGAGAGGTTATAAACGTCATTAGAACGCAGAGTTCAGTATTGGATTCTTACTGTCCTAAAAAAGTTAATTGTAATAGTGCAGTTGGTTTTTATTTGCTTTTTGTAAGTGACCATGAATCAAAGATCCAAATTTATAATTAGTTTGTGCTCAAACGAACAGGATACATTGGGTAAGTACATTCGAAAAAATTTACCAGAATGTCGACATATTGCTATTCATTACTTGTAATGTATTATACAAAATTAATTATCTGTTAAAGCAGGGAATATTTTAAGAAGATAAATGAGTAAATAATTAAAGAATATTTTAACTTAACCTCACATTTGATACTTACTATCATACAATCACTTATTGCGTCATATTAGACTTTCGAAAACAAATTTAGAAGTGGCAATATTTTTGTGACATAATAATTATTATTATTTAAGTTAATGTATAAAACAAAAGGATATTCACAAATGATATGCTATGATTGCCTAATTGCATTTTGAGCTAAAAGTGAATCATTTGAACTGTGTGTTTGTTTAATCTTACTATTTTTTTATCTTCTTGGCACTGGCACTATTATAGTATAGGATTACATTGTTGATACGATATTGTAAATTTGAGGAAAATTGTTGAGTATGTGTTTGTTTCAGCAAGCCAGTTAAACGAAGGCCGTCAAATCAAACAAAGTGGATGTCGTCCTGAAAATGAAAGGGGTCAAGTACTTCAACTTCTGGAAATATTACTTCAGACAAAATCAGCTTTGGCCCTGATGTTAATATGTTATTTTCATCTTCTGATGAGTATATTCCTGAAACTAGTGACTCGAGTAGTGATGATGGAGGCAGTATACAGCAAATCCGTAAAAAGCATTTACACCAGGCAACCTTGAATAACGAACAGTGTGACAATAAAGTACAGAGGAAATCAAAAGGACGTAAATCGAGAAAACGTGTCAGGAGTGAAAAAAATTGGATATGAAATATCAGAAAAAGAGCTAAGGCTGAGGGCAAAGAATTTGTTAATAGCGCAGGAACGAATGTACCGGCCAAACGTCTACAGCCATCCTGTAAAGAAACACGTAACAAGAAATATAACGAAAAATTTTCAGAAAATTATCGTGAAATATTATTTACAAATTTTTATAAGACATCAGTTGAAAGTCAGAATCAATATTTGTGTGACCATATGGAAGAGATGCCAAAAAAACTGAACGAATAAGGACAGATAATTTAAGAAGTCGTCGACAATTTACTCGTAAATATTTTCTACAAAAAGAGGATACTCACGAGAGAATAGAAGTATGTCAGACAATGTTTATGAATACATTGTCAGTCACACATATGAAAATTAGAACTATTATCGTAAAAAAAACGGCAATCAGTCGTATGTGCTTTAGATGGAGCAACCATGGACACCAATTGAAAACATCTTCTGATGCTGAAAAGTATGTAAAAGCTCATATTCAGATGTTTCCAGCAGTTGAAAGTCATTACTCTCGTAACAGAACAGAAAAGAAATATTTACGATCAGACTTAAATATCTCCAAAATGTACAGGTTATGCAAGCTTTACTGTGAAGAAAATGAAATTTCTGATATAGTTAAAGAATGTGTTTACAGAAAAATTTTTGTAGAAAAATTCAATTTAGCATTTCGTAAGCCAAAAAAACGACACATATGCAAAGTGTGATCAGTACAAGATTATCATGGATTCAAGCAATAATGTCGAAGAAAAATCTAATGCATCTGCTCTTCACAAAGAACACTTAGACCTAGCAGAGTCTTCTTACGATGAAAGGAGAAATGACAAACTAAAAAGTCTAGATGATTCTCAATATGCCTTTATTACGTTTGATTTGGAAAAATGTCTGCCAACACCATCATTGCAAAATAATGTGTCCTTCTATAAAAGGTCCTTATGGACTTATAATTTGACTTTTTTTCTGTTATTAAGAGAAAATATGATGCTACTTGCTTTATTTGGGATGAGACGATAGCACAACGTGGCAGAGAAGATATCTTCATGTGTACGGAAGATGTTACTAAGTTTACCGAAAGAAGTTAAGGAAATAAACATATTCAGTGATTCCTGTACTGGGCAAAACCGAAATATTTATGTTGCGCTAATGTATTTACATTTTTTAGAGTCCGATATTGTAGATAAACCGGAAATGAATGTGATGGTTATTAATCACAAGTACTTGCAGCCTGGTCACACCCACTTAGAGGCAGATA
Source organism: Diabrotica balteata (assembly GCA_918026665.1). Taxonomy (NCBI): domain Eukaryota; kingdom Metazoa; phylum Arthropoda; class Insecta; order Coleoptera; family Chrysomelidae; genus Diabrotica; species Diabrotica balteata. The sequence continues at coordinate 92,452,354 of OU898282.1, forward strand.
CAATTCATGCCCAAATTGAAAAGGAAAAAAAGAAGACAACGTTGAAAATAGATCTGCCAAGGGATTGGGCGAATTTGATACGATGCATTAAGATGAAAAAAGATAATATCAATGTTGCTGAACTGGAGCAAACATATTTCCTTAGTTTCAAAACATTACTACAAAATAAAAAATTCATACATAGGAAAGAAAATAATGACAAAGAAAAGGTTCCCGGTTAAGTATTAAGTGGTTAAATTCAGAAAGGGTGATATTGGAAAAGTATACTACAAGCTATCTTTTAAGAAGGATGAAGCGTTATAAACTTCTTGATTTAAATCCTGTACGAACTACTCGTAAAACAGGTGTCACCCAACCTATTTGTGACTCAAAGTTGAACCAACTGTATTCTGGCCGATTACCTTTGCCTGTAAAAAAAATTGAAGACTTACGTGCACTTTTCCCGTACATCAGCGAATCGAGTCGGTACTTTTATGAAAATATTATAACAAGCAAAGAAGAAACTGAAGAAACAATTTCTGATAGTAAAATAGAATAAAAAGAAAATCATTTAAAAATGAAACACATTAAGAAAACACGTATTACATTAAAAATAAAATTTGTGTTGTCAGAATTAATTTTTAGTTTTCGTTAATTTGTATTATGTATTACCTTATTCAATAATCCATAGCTGTATTTATTTATAACATATAAATAAAGACATAATAAACTGAAAATGAAATGTTGTTAATCACCTGTCTAATGAGTTTGTATATCCAATGTAATCAAAAGGGTCATTGTATTTAATGCTATAACAACCAATGTCAACTTTTTTCAGAACTGTTTCCTATAAAAAACACAAAAATGACATAAATTGAGACTACATTGTATATACTTTAAATACAAATAAACAGATTCATCGAAAAAATAGAAATCGGGTAATGCATTTTGAGGAGAATTTTCAATGTACCATAATTCAAAACAAACAATTTCGACATTGGTTCTTCTTGCTTTGAGGTACAGAAATATAAGCAGACTTTATTTTAGTTCTCACTTACCTTAATTTTCATGCAAATCGCTTTTGCCAGTGGTCATTTTAAAGAATTTTTAAGATGCTTAAAAGAGTTTTCCTTGAAAAGCTTACCGTTTTCCGTTTATTCAACATCATATAGTTGGATTTTTGTATTCGGTTAACAAAAGTCTACTTTCGAGCAGTCATAACTTTGTTAACATTAAGTTTATCGTAATAATAAAAAAACTAATCTCATTGCTGTATAAACTTCGTTAACATATATTTTATGATAATAATAGAAAACTCATCTCATTGCTTTATAAACTTCATTAACATATATTTTATGGTAATAATAAAAACTAATATCATCGCTTTATAGGCTTCATTTTATAACCCAGTTAAATATAAGTTTTCCCGATAAAATTAAAATTTTTGGAGTGATTCGCGAAAAACCCCTTCACGAAATAATTTTAGTCACAAATAACTCAAAAATATTATCTTTTCGAAAAATACACCAAAGAAGATTTTTATCTTAAAATTTACTATTATAGTTTTTGTTAGTTTCAACACTTCCATGATTTTGTTATACTTAACTTTTTCCGCACCCGTTAACCACCCTCAGAGAAAAAGCATATATTTCCATAGGGTAGATTTTGATCTTTGAGCTATTTTTTAACTATTGTCAAAATTTCAAGCAAATGGATGCATATAAAAAAATTCAGAGTTGTTCTACTAATTTTACCGTAATATGTTGGAACTATGGACGGTAGATTGATTTGAATACGATAATTCTTGTTTATTTCTTTTTTTATTTATAAGGTTTGAGTACTAAAGTTTCCTTTTTTTTGTCTATCAGTACTCCTAGATATTTGTATTCTTACTCGTTCTATTTCTGTGTTTTCTATTACTATATCTATTTTTTCGTCTTTACCTGCTGTTACCATGACCTTTGATTTTCTTTTGTTTACTTTCATTCCATAGCTTTTTAGTTCTTCGTTTCACATTTTTAGACTTTCTTGTCATCTTTCATAATACTTTGTAAAATTTTTAATTTTTAAATTTTTAAACATCGATTATTATCATAATCAGATTAGTAACAATAATATTAAATTGTGTTACATTTTAAAATCTAATTTTCTAAAATTAATGGCTATAACACTTCCATGAGCAATAAATTACACTTTAAACAATAGTTTACGACACATCGACTATCAAATCTGTAAACTCATGATTAATACTAATTACACAGCATTCGAGTATAAGGGCAATTTGAATTGGATTTATATTATTTGTTGGCTAATTTAGTATTAAGTGTCACGTATCTAATTTAGATGTCTACGCCAATGGGTTGGTGTAGGTAGGGTGAATGTGTTCTCTAGGTCAACCTAAATGGAAAATCGATTCTTTATAAGATACTCTTTCCTATCTCCACTCTTCTAAAATCTAATTTAGCAAGAAAACCCCACAAAGTAAATATTCATGAAAACGGCTAATTTTAATGTACTGAAACTTAAGGATAACAAAAATAATAGCAAGTATTAAAATACGTAATACATAATTAACTATAACTATTTAAAAAGAAATATATTTTGCGGTGACACTGATATTACTGATAAGTTTTCATATGGATATGGAAACAATTTAAAACTTAAAATTCTGAAAACGACCTCTAGACCAGGGAACTAACAATTTTCCCAAGATACTCTTTGATACAGGTATCTAAAAACTGCGTTTAATAAATTTGGTAATAACAATATGTAATAAACAAAATATGCAAAATATTTATCGTCATCCACAAGGAAAACAATTCCTGTAGCTGGCTGTATACCACGTATCACAAAAAAGAGGTTAGTCTTCGTAAATGGGTATATTTATTTAAAAACCCTTAAAAAGGCTAATCAAAAAAACAAACGTTTTCGGACTAAACAGCCCATCATCAGGTTTAAAATTGCTAGGTTAAAATGCCTGAGCCACCAAAATACCAGGGTAAAAACCCTTTAAATTACATGTAGTTATTAAAGATTGTACATATTGTTGTTATTAAAATGTGATGTTAAATATTAAATTGAATTTGACTTTAGGTAACATGCTTGAAGTGAGTTTCATGACCGATTTCACCGACGATACCTAAATATTTAAGAATTACCTAAGCGGGCTTAGGTACTTCCTAACTCTAAAACGGATTTCACTATACGCTAAGTATTGCCTAAACCGCTTAAGCATTACCTAATGGTAGGATACGTTTTGCGATCTTCCTAAACAGTTTAGGTATTACTTATAGTTAGAAGTGAGGTTATGTTAATAAAGCTGTAGCGTTTGTTTCTAATACATTCCACAGGGCGTTGCAAAATAAGACGAAAAAACACAACTTTATTTTTACACCCTGTATAATAGGTAAAACGATAACATTTCTCAAAACACATTAATATAGTCATTAATTAGAAATAGACCTACAATGTGAAAAATAAATCATGGAAATCCAATTAAGGATTCAGAAGAACTATAGCTTTAAAATCATGGTCCATTTTAGGTGGTGCGTTAATTTTGGAGAGTAGTATATTATGCAGAACGATGTTTTAGTATTATTCAAAACAACTTAAATACCTCCAAAAATTCTGGAAAATTGCAGAAGCGTTGTATTATTTAAAATTTAAAGCACGAGCTGTGATAGTATTAGTAGTCTAGGCGGCATCTGTTTTGGATTGGAAATTTTCGAGGGAAGCTATTTTTTTACTGGAATCCCTTCAGGATATGCCCAGTATCGATAATCACGATATGCGCCAGTCGTAAACCCTGTGCTAAATTTTTTATTTAACAAAATCTGAAAACAATTGAAAATTTCTAGTTCCATATTCCGCCTAGAAAAACTTTTTAATATGTTTAAAACATGTGCTAAATTTTGTTAAGATTGGTCGGATAAGTTTTGCATAATAATTTTGCAATCCAGCCTACTGGAAAAAAATCGCAAATTTTCAAATTCATAGTAGGCCCCAAATACGGCCCTCAGATAGTTGCAATTTTTTTACGTATAAAGGAAGTCTCACACTATCAAACGCTTTTTGTAAAATTCAAATCGGTTTACTAGGAAAGCCTATAAATTTTTTTAAAGTTATAAACATTTTTAGGCTTATAAACAAATTAAATAACTTTACGAGCTTTAAACATATCAATTTCAAAATGTATACACTTAAAGAACATTAAAAGACGCTTCTTTTAAAAAACAAAAAGATACATTCGGCTTACTGGTTGCCGAGATATTGAAAGTCAAAGTTGGTATACATTTGCCGTGTAACCATAAGTGATAGAGGGCTCGTTTTTAAACAAATACCCTCGTCTTGCCAAATACTTTTTATATGAAAAGTTTTACGTAATGCGCTTCATGGCAACATCCATAAAAAAGACAAATAAAAAACCGTTTTCGCGTAAAATGTCGCTCGGAATGCATGAGGGGTGGTGGTGAGGGACATTCACTTCAAATGTGAATCGGCGATTATCAAGTAGGGGACCATCAGTTTGTTTAATTTCGGGTTTTGAAATATAAACAAAAGTAAAGTGCTCCAAAATCTGTAAGGGCTTGTAAAGTAAGTTGTTACTTTTAGTAAACAAATATGTATTTATAAATTGTTAATAAATAATTTGAATTGTTAAAACGAAGGAATTTTTTTTTGTAAAAATCAAACATTTTAAAATAATTAACATTAAAAACAATTTACTTCTGCAGTTTTATCATAATAATGACATTATTTGATTTGAGAATATATTTTGATTCGAAAGTGACGTGTATATTGTATATTGACGTTATTATACTGCTGTGTCGTAATGCTCGAAATTGTTTTTTTTTTTGAGCTTGCAATTTATACATTGGAGTAAATTGTTACTTTTAGTAAACAAATATGTATTTATAAATTGTTGATAAATAATTTAAATTGTTAAAACAAAGGCGAATGAAACAAAAATTTTCTTTTCATGAATAATCTTTATTTTGACTCAATCTTCAATAATTTTTTTAGGTCTTTTTCGTTTTTTGGAAGGACAAGAATCTTAAGGTTTTATTTCTTCCTCAAAAGCTTCATTTTCCATTTCAATATCTTCATCCTCAATCTGTAAATTTAATGTTTCTTCTCCTTCATCTGTAGCTATATCTTGTGCCTCCAAAAAATCTAAGGAATCCATCGACTCCATATCCATATCTCGTTCAACTTCTTCCAATATTTTATTGTGATCAATATTTTTACATGTTTGACCATTGCAGTGAAGACAATAGTCAGAACATTTGAGACCATGTTTGATACAACTGCATGTTTTTGTACAAAGTTTTTTACATTTGCAACTAATATTTCTGAATAATGAGTCAGGTAGTAATACTTGCCCGTTTGTATTGGCTCAAGACCATTTTGAGTTAGTTCCCACCCCCACTCAGTAGCATTCAGGTTATTTCCAAGCCACTGCTGTACTTGGAAATATACACGAAGCGAGTGTTGCTCAGCTGCAGATTGTGTAAATGGCAGCATAGACAATTGAAAATTTTTATTTTTGCAACCTTTTTTAAAGCTCAAGTAGCGAATTTTATTCAATGTAAAATCGCACTTTCAGTGGCCCATATACACTGCCGATATAATTTTGCATCCGCTGCGTTTAATTTCTTCCTTAGTGGCACTTTTTTCATTAAAAATGGTTGCTTCTTGCCATATATCATTATTTGTTGAAACCAATTTAACAATTTTGCTTTTTCCTTGATAAAAAAATGCAGAGGTTGTATCACAACCAGAAAACGCGTGTAAAAAGCCCACTAAATTTTTTAACGAAGATTTCGTAGATTCACTTATTTTAAGTGCATTATTGAAAGAGTTGTAGTCATAAATTTTTTCCGATTTTTTTCCTTTGCTAGGTTTCCAGAAAAAAATATTTTTATTTTCAGTTACTTTTTGTAAAAATATTACCAGAACATCAATATCCTTTGCAATTATAAAAACTGGCTTGTTATCTGAGGCTAATATATACTTGATACTCGCCGATTCACATTTGAAGTGAATGTCCCTCATCACCACCTTTCATGCATTCCGAGCGACATATTACGCGAAAACGGTTTTTTATTTGTCTTTATTATGGATATTCCCATAAAGCGCATTACGTTAAACTTTTCATATAAAAAGTATTTGACAAGACGAGGGATTTGTTTAAAAACGAGCCCTCTATCACTTATGGTTACACGGCAAATGTATGCCAACTTTGACCTTCAATATCTCGGCAACCAGTAAGCCGAATGTATCTTTTTGTTTTTTAAAAGAAGCGTCTTTTAATGTTCTTTAAGTGTATACATTTTGAAATTGATATGTTTAAAGCTCGTAAAGGTATTTAATTTGTTTATAAGCCTAAAAAATGTTTATAACTTTAAAAAAAATTTATAGGCTTTCCTAGTAAACCGATTTGAATTTTACAAAAAGCGTTTGACAGTGTGAGACTTCCTTTATATGTAAAAACAATTGCAACTATCTGAGGGTCTTATTTAGGGCCTACTATGAATTTGAAAATTTGGCGATTTTTTTCCAGTAGGCCGGATTGCAAAATTATTATGCAAAACCTATCCGACCGATCTTAACAAAATTTAGCACACTTTTTAAACACATTAAAAAGTTTTTCTAGGCGGAATATGGAACTTGTAAGTCAAGTTTAGAAAGTCGAAAACATTTAAAGGATTAACTTCATTTTTTGTACTTTTTTTTCCAATTATTGCTATTTTTTCAACAATAACCATTAAATTTTCAATTTCTAGCTAACAAAATATTGTGTAAAATTTAATAACGAAACTTTTAACCACTTATAATTTTTTCTCTAAGATCAATATTTTTCGAATTATAAATGAAAATAGGAGCAAAAAAATGAGAAATTTTCAATTGTTTTCAGATTTTGTTAAATAAAAAATTTAGCACAGGGTTTGCGACTGGCGCATATCGTGATTATCGATACTGGGCATATCCTGAAGGGATTCCAGCAAAAAAATAGCTTCCCTCGAAAATTTCCATTATGGTTTGAATTTCTACAGATGCCGCCTAGTCTATAGTACTTATAAATTAAATAGACTATGAAAAAATTTTATTTTTGCAAGAATAGTAACATTTTTTAAATCTGTGGTTCAGTTTGCCAAACTTTTAATTCACAGTCAAATTTGATTTTTTTAATTAAAAATTAAATAATTGTGTGGGGAAGAAATAAATATGTCATTTTAATTGCCTATGTGTCTTATTTAGAAAATTCTTATTATAGAGTTTTCAAAAACCGTATACAGGGTGAAATTTTTTCTTGGAACAAAATGAACTAATTTTTTAAATTTAAAGTTCAAAAAAATTTAATTTTTGCAAGAAAAGTTACATTTTTTCACATCGATCGTGCACTTTGCTAACTTTTAATTAACAGTCAAATTTAATTTTTTTAATTAAAAATTAATTTATAAAATTCTTAGAGTTTTTAAAAACCGTACACAGGGTGAAATATTTGCCATGAACAAAACGAACTAATTTTTTAAAGACGGACATGATTCTTTTCTAGTTTGGACAAAACAGTTGATTAGGTGGTAATAGTGTAATGTTTGACCAAACTGATGAGATACATTGAACTTATCGTTCAAAAGTTATGACGAAAAGAAATTTCAGTCAAAATTGGAGTGCCACAATGGGAGGGACACTTTTTATTGGTCATTTGTTATTCACCATAGGGACGTCCATACGAGGTAGGAGTATGTACAGTTCCTCATGACTCACCCTGTATATACACATATTTTGAATTTTTCCATTTTCACATATTTAGCAATAAAATTGGAGTTAATATAGTAGTGTGTCATTATTTGTTAAAATTCCCGTATTTATAGCAATTATAGGAAATCGCAAAAAGTTTATATGTTCAGATTATTTTATCCAGTATTGTAGTTGTAGAATATGAAGAAATATGTATTGGAATGGATATTTTTTACTTTATGGGAGTGCCAATTCAATAAACCGAATATGTTATATATGCGAGCCTTCTTGTGAGAATTAAAAAATACATGAGACAAATTCAAAGCGGAATACAACCATGTATGTCACGAATGTAATCCAATTTGCTCCCTCTTCAGCGAATTGAAAAAATAAAACATGCTCTGCGAGGTGGAACTCTGCTGGTACGGCCAAATATAAAATTTATCGATTCGTTGATATAAATTTCTCACTCTTCTTGTCTTAGGCGCCAAAGCCTTTAAAATATAAAGCAACCTTCGTAAATAACAACATAAACCTTGACTTCCACCTTAAGATATAAAACCCGTCCGTTACTGTCTTCTGTCTTTTTGGGGTAAATAAATACTAAAATCTTTGAAATAATAATGTTATCTCAATAAAAAATATCAAAAGGGACAGACAAAACAACGTTTTAGATTTATCACAAAAAGTGAACTGTTTCGGCTTCCACATCGCATGCCGATTGATCTTTTATATTAGTTTATTTCATAATTGTGATTTATTCGTAACGAGATATTTGATAAAAGCTAAAATCTCACAAGGAAACAGATTAAGAAAACAAGATCAAATCAAGATTTTTGGAAACTCTCAGAAGAAGTTTCACACACTTTTTCTGTTGATATCAGAAATTATTTCAATAGAAAGTATCATAACAATAGTGTTGAAAGAGTAGGATTAGATAAGTGTACACCTCGATCTTTAAGCTTGCTCCGTATGAAATTATTTTTATTGGATTATGTGAAAAATATTTTACAGCACGCCTCCCATGACACCAGAAATTATGAAAGAAACGATTAGGAACACAATAAAAACAAGTATGCTAGGTCTTCTTTTTTTTTTCTTTATACAAGCAATTTTGCTTGTTCATTTGGCGGATTGTTGCCTCTAAGAAAGATTGTCACTCCATCTCGTTACGCATTACATACGTATGCTTGTTCCGCGCTTAGCTACTCATTTGGCGTTATTAAGTGAACTAAAACGTACATAGAAACTATTCAGCGGAAATTAAGAAGAACACTTTCCACAACGGCGCAAAAGCAACGTCCATGCAGTGCAGTAGTGAGAACAACATTAACGCTGCTCAAACTGAGGGAACAAGTAATGCGAATAAACCACCTGACTAAATAAGAAAAAATGCGCAACTGGATGAGTAAACCTCTGGTGGGCGATAGCTCAATGAGTTCAGCCAAGACAATACAGACATATGTCGACAATACAGCGTCGAATTATTCTTTGATATCAGGAAAGATGTTTACCGAGACAGAAGGTTTCCTATTTGTTACTCAGGATCAGATAATTCCAACTAAAAATTACCTGATATATATTGTCAAAGATCTTCAGGTCCAAAGCGACAAATGCCGATATGGATGTCCAACCCAAGAAACCATCCGACTACTATAAACTTTACCGTACTGTGGTCACCGACCAACCAGTGGCACATAATAGACCGCATCTCATACTAGCTAATAACCTTACTAGACAACACTAATAGATGTGGCGATACCTAACAATAACAACCTGCATGTAAAATACAACGAAAAAATCGCCAAGCACAGAGATCTGAAAATACAAATAAGGAGACAATGGAGAATGGAAAGTAATAGACGATAGTTATTATTGTCTCTACTACTGTAGAGAACATATAACAGCTGAGTCTTAATGAGCATCTTTATAAGACTATGCAAAAAGCAGTACTGATCTCAATATCTAGATACGTAAGAAAATTTTTGGGAGATACTCCGACGTACCAAGTCACCTAGGTCTCGATAACACGGAAAGAGTCCCACCAGAGCTCAATGCTTCTGATACCGTAGGTATCTGGGATGAGTGAATTTTCCCCATAGAGGGGGTGAGTGTGTGGGTACTAATATAATATTATTTACACAAATTAATATTTAAAAATAAACGTCTTTCAGTTCATGGAATGTACAGTGCGAAGCACGAGAGAGAGAATATGATCTTTTCAGCTAACCTGGGTTTAACAAAAAAGAAAAAAATATATCTATAATTGTAATCAATTAATAATACTACCATCTATATATGTTTTTTTTTATTAACTCCTGTGCGGTGTATGTATATTGCTATCTGGTCACAAATGACCAATTACCAGTTATTTTCTGACCTAACTTAATAACAGCAAATACTTAAATCTAAGGGCTTACCCTATGGCTTACTCTTATTTTATCTTTCAACTAATGCACTACAACTAACATTCAATAACATCACAGCACTATACTCTGCTTTTTTACACTAAACTGTTAAACATTTACACTAACTCAAATGGTTTTGTCCTTATGAGTCTTCTCTTTAGTTCAGTGTTGTCAAGAAGCTGGATTGCCTCGACATTCACATGACTATGCAGCCTCTGCTCGTGACTTGCTGATGTTCTCTTGAGTATTTCGATCACAGTTTCCATAGCTGTTACGGATATACCAAGGAGCATCAACAATGTTTCTCAGTACTTTGTTTTGAAATCTCTGGATAATATGTAGATTACTAGCTTTGGTACAGCTCCAGTGTTGGCACCCATATGTCCATACTGGCCTCAGTACTTGCTTTTAGATGGATAATTTATTATGAATTTATAATGTTGAATTTTTTCCAATCAGTCAATACAATTTCTTATATCTAATATCAAGCTTCCCCACTTCTTTTTGACATGGACTTTTCAGCGCAGCTTCGCGTCTAGGGTGATGCCCAAGTATTTTGCTGACGTTGCATAAGGAATTCGGGTATCATTTATTCTAACTGGGAAATTTTCTATTTTTTTATTTGTAAAGTTAATGTGTGCAGATTTAGTCTCATTTAATTTTATTCTCTTCTTATATCTCTTATAATTATATCTCTTCTTCACTAGTGTCTCCTATCGCTAGTATGGCTGTATCATCCGCGAAGGTGGCAATAGTATTTTGTACTAGCTCTGGAATCTCACACGTATACAATAGGTACAGGACCGGTCCTAAGACACTTCCTTGTGGCACGCCAGCTTTGATCTCCCTTAAGTCGGTGTACACTTCTTTTTGTTTTACTCTAAAATATCTATTCGCAATGTATGATTTCAAGATTTCTGAATACTGTTTAGGCATGAACGTTGTTAGTTTATAGTTTAAACCGTCATGCCAAACTTTATCAAACGCCTGTGCTACATCCAAGAAGATTGTAGAGCAGACTTTATTTTCTTCTAATGTTTTTTCTATTATATTCGTTATTCTGTGAACTTGATCTTGAAACGTTTTGTAATATATTTGTGATAGCCCGTTTGGGCATTTTATTATATATACCTTTTATAAAGGATTTGAAATAAATTTTTTATGTTAATTAGTTTTTTACATAGGTTTGGTTAGGTTGGGCTGGGTTATTTTAGGTTGGTATGGGTTAGCTTAGGTTGCGTTAAATTAGGTTTGGTTAGGTTTACTTCCTGGACCATGAGATGACGTGTCTACGCCCGTAGGGCGTTGGTTTTCCTTTCTCCGTAGGAGAAAGACACTCATTAATATATTTTCTTTTTAAATAGTATTATTTAGGTTAGGTTAAATGTAGTATGGTTAGGTTAGGTAGGGCACAAAAAAATAGATTTCTATATGAGTAACGGTGGTAGGTTTTAGCCGGAATGCGGTTAATCCGGCACTACCCAGATGCCCGTAGGGGATCCAAAATACCCAAAAGAAAGTATTACTATAGAGAATACTTGTGACTATACATTTATGTGTGTGACTATACAGAATACTATACATTTTTATAGATTTGGAAACGTCGAAGTCAACTCTCAATATGGCCGCCCAAAAAGTGTGGAATTTTCAATTTTCAAAGTCTTTTTTTATTTAAACAAATGGAAATTTCGCAATTTTTTTTGAGATAGCTTAAAATAATGTATATTTTCAAGATTTACAAAAATTTTTCCCGAAAACGCGTGGAGGATAAATGCACCGGAACCCACTTCGGCTTCACTTTCACTGCTGATTTCCATTTCTTGGAATTGAAAATCGAAGAACTGAGCGAAAACACACGAATCTTAAATGACAAGCCTTGTCAATATACAAAGTTGATGTTATTGTTAAAGCCGTTACCTAGCTACCCAAAATCGTCCCGAAAGTGAAAAAAAATAGTCCCGAAAGTAGCTACTTTCGGTACGAGTTGTGTAAAATGGTACTTTCGATTTAATAGATCATACCGAAAGTTTTATTTTCGGGACGGCTGCAAAAAAAATTTACCCTTAAAAAATTAAACTAGACAATTTAATCCATAGTTTAACATTGAAAGTTTTGAAATTTTTGTGCCGTAAATCTAGACGTTATGTCTAGTGGAAACAATGTATGTAAACACGTCATTTTTAAATTCAGAACCGAGAAAAGTACGCAAATATATTTCTCGCATTTACGTGATGATAAGTAATTTCCACTCGCAGAATTCAGAGCCTCCAATTTACACCAAATTTATGCCGGCTTCGAGCTCGCTCATATTTCCCACTGCGAACATGAAAATTTTAAAGTTATAGATGACTTACAATATATAAAAGTTTTTGGTTTTTTAGTGCGAAAAAGCATCATCATTTTCCAGCTCTTTGTAGATCGCTCTCCAAGTTTGAAATATGACACCGATTCCTATATTAAAAAGTTTTATTGGAAAATGTGTTCCCTATGAAATGGAAAATGTACGAAAACCGTGCTGAACGGAGAGATTTAAAAGTCCGTTAATCTTACCGCTACTCTGCTAGGAAATGTATTTAACGATTAGCGGTTTATTTAATTAAATTTAAGCAAAAAGACTTCGATGACCAGTGTATATCATTAATAATATTTATGTTTTCCTGTTTTCTAACATGAGACTCGTGACATTTGTTGATACGTTCTAATGGCTTATTCGGTGTATACCCTACCTAATCGCCACTCCTTGTTTTACTTAAAAATATATTACAAACAAGGGAGGGAAACATATAATTACTTAATCCTTTAAATAACGCAAACATAGTTCAACCACTTTAAAAGAATAACAAAGCTCGGCTAAACTATAACAAAAATTTAAAACTTTTAAAATTCAATATAATTGTATTAAATTGGCCAAATATATGGCCTAGGAGGACAAATTCGTTAAACTTCCCGTGCTCGAATCGGTATCACTAAAGTGTTATGATCATTTCGGCCTATCCCAGCCATCGTCAGACACTTGGGCTGATACAAATTCAAACACGGAAAGTAGAACGAATGTCTCCTAAAGCTTCACCACTGTAGTGGCTTGAATTTGTATCAGCCCAAGTGTCTGACGATGGCTGGGATAGGCCGAAATGATCATAACACTTTAGTGATACCGCTTCGAGCACGGAAAGTTTAACGAATTTGTCCTCCTAGGCCATATATTTGGCCAATTTAATACAACAAAGCGATAGCAGCTTTTTGCTAAAAGATTTATTCTTTACACATTTCGAATAGCCCAGAGGTAGAAAACGATGTGATTATATCGTTTTCGTTCACGGCCGCCAAAGCAGGTGGCGCCTCTGCTCGCAAACCACTACAGTGGTGAAGCTTTAGGAGACATTCGTTCTACTTTCCGTGTTTGAATTTGTATCAGCCCAAATGTCTGACGATGGCTGGGATAGGCCGAAATGATCATAACACTTTAGTGATACCGATTCGAGCACGGGAAGTTTAACGAATTTGTCCTCCTAGGCCATATATTTGGCCAATTTAATACAACAAAGCGATAGCAGCTTTTTGCTAAAAGATTTATTCTTCAATATAATTGTCTACGCCACAATTGTGGTTAATAGCTGGTTGTTGGTTTAAAAATAGGGCCAGTTAACCAAACTCGCACATATACACATACAGAGACTTACACACATATACACAGAAGATGTGGTTAAAGAAAGATAAATAAAATAAAGCTAAAGGTCATAATTCGTCAACAGGTTGAAAAGTTTAAACAATCAACCAGGGGCGTAGATTTAGAAAGTGACTCAAAAATCCTATATGAATTAATAGACCACGGAAATTACTTTTGGTCTAGTTTTTAAAAATTGAATTATATTTTTTCTTCTTCTCTGAGAGAAGAAAACCGACCACAGTCAACAAAATAGATCACGCAGTTGTCTGAAATATAGAGGAATTCAATTGTATATTGGTATAGTCTCCTCGTATTTCGGCGAGACTGTGTAATAAAAGCAGACAATAAAAATTAAAAGAAAAGTAATCTACCAGGAGTAATTAATTATTAACTGCAAAATTATCAATGACTAAGATTTACAATAATACAAAGTTTTATTGATATTTACATTCAGATGTGCCTGGTAATATGTTTGAAAATATGGGCAGTCACCCAGTTGAAGTTATCATAGAATTATTGATCAGTCCACGTGGACCAAGGGCCAATGAAAACATCGGATATCGCTATTATGACAAATCACAATGCATTATCTTATATCGGCAAACTTATGCATTATAAATACCTTACAAAGAATTTTCAGCTATCAATATGATGGAAATGAAGTATAAAAAAAGTTCAACTCAGGAACTATAGATGTAAACGTTCAACGTTTTCTTGAAGAAAAACAGAAGTTAGTTTTTGTAAAACTCGCAAAGAACGGAAGTACGTAAAATATGTAAAAGTACAGTAAGATTTATAATTACACGAAGATACTTTTAAAATGTGGCACCCGTGGTGTGATAGTAATTCTGCAGCTGAAGAGCAAGTGGAAACCTGTAATCAATTGGAATATTTACAAAGCTGTGTAGTAAAACGTAAGCGACATTTTCAATACCTTTTTGGTGATTCCAAACATATGCTGAAACAAGTTTGTGAAGGATTGTGTTCTGAGTTGTCTAAATCAGAGGCAATTGCAGAAACATGTTTATCAGAGTGCCCAAAGCAACCTGCTAGAAGATTATAGGAGAAACATCTTCTAGACAGAAAAGAAAGAATTGTGCAAATTTAGACAAATAGAAGCTTAAATGAACCTATTATCAGAACAATATACAAAATGGATGTGGCTAATATTTTTTCAACTATTCAAAGCCTTCGAAGTGAACTGATTCGAAAGGACATTCTCTCATATACAGCAACAACACTTTGATGATTTCTTAAATCTCATAATTTTAAGTAAAAAACTATAGAAAAGCGCTAAACACTAATGAGAAGTACTAGAATAATTATTTCTTTAAGAAACAATTATATCAGACAGATTACTGAGTATCAAAAAATGAAACGAAATGTTGTTTATTTAGATGAGACCTGGTGTGACAGTCATGACAGGACAAAGAATTATAATTTTAGACTGCGGTGGAGTATATCAAAATATCAATAAATAACACACATTTCAAAAATATATCTCTCGAATAAGTATAAATAGCTTTTAATAACACAATAGTATATTACATCACTTTCATTTAACAAACAATCTCACACATATCTCTTCTTCATTGGATCAAATCTATCTCCTCAAGAACTTCCCGTTTACTGTCAAACAACTGCAGTGATAGAATTGAGTTCTCCATTCAACAATATAAAGTAGTTTCAACCATGTTCTACCATCCATATATTAATAGAGTACCGGCATGTAAGTAATGTTTATTTTATTTATTTATTTGCTCATTTATTAATTTATTACAATCGAAGAGACTATTTTATAACAATTTGTGGGCCTTACCCTGTCTGTTAAACTTTTAAAACTTTTATACCTTTTATTCAACTTACTCATTTAAATAAAACCACAGACATGTAATATTGGCATAATTATTGTAATTTACAACACCTACTTTGTTTATAGTTATTAGACAACACCCTAATATGGGTTTTGATTATTTCAGCATTTGTTTAACTTTGTATCGAGACCTGAGGATGCTTTGCATATTGTAGAAAGCGAAACCGGTCGTCTGATAGTTAAATTAAATTGATTGTGAGTAAGTCTTATTTATTATTTCTTTACCTATTTGAAATGGACTCACACAAGCAACACATTCATGATTAGAAATCACAAAGATCACAGCAACTAACTGGAAAAATGTAATCACACATGTAATCGCAGTGGAAAATGACTGTTATGTTAAATATTTACCAGCATTAACCAAATTAACTATAAATGTAGAAGATACGAGTGACACTAGTGATAACAGTGATTTTGAGTAGATTAGTAAGTACTTACTTCGAACTAGGTATTAGTTGAAACCTTTATTTTTATTGTAATTGTAGATATTCTCGTTTTACTTATATATCTTTGAAAATAGGGTACAAACACACTTCATGATAGAACAAAAACTTACAAAGTATTTAATTTAAAATAGTCAAAGTACAGGTTAGGTTATTATAAAATACCTGCTAGATATAATATATAAAAAAAGATGTTATATACCCTGTATATCATTTGTATGTAATACCCTGTATATAATTTAAAAAATGAATTCTCTATTCTTTTAATGATTACAATAACTAAGTTATCAGGGCTCATAAAATGTGCTCATAAGTACGTGCTTATTAATAATTTTTCATAGGTATTATTATTTTACAATAAGTTCTGATCAGTCGAGTCGATTAGAATTATCACTCCCTAGATATATCACAGAAGTTAAGTTAACAACACCGATATTTTTTATTTAAACTTTGGTCAATAATATTAAATAAAAATAAAAGCTTTTATTTAAATTACAATTAGATATCTACACTACTGTTCAGTAAAGTACTGGTCACTCTAACATTGTTACCAATTTGCTAGTATCTTACTCGCTCTTGTTCCTATAAATTTTCCAACGAAATTACGTGCCGACTATACCGCCGAATTTTCTTAGGAAATTAGAGGTATTTTGGATAACAGCCTTTGAATCTGGCAAGGGTTGTCAACGATTCTTCCGTTACGCCATCATAGCAGTCGTTTCTGGAATTTGGTGTTAAGTGTAACGGTTATCCGACACTTGGTTTTATATAGATCACCTTCGTTAGGGATAACGGCCTGAACGGCCTTATGTTTAGAGAACTTTTATTTTTTTGTGAAGTTGGAGGTGTGGAGCAACGAATTGAAGTAACATTGTTATAATGGTTATTGTGTGTTTAAACTTACAGTTATCTAAAAAGTGACTCGTCACGTTAGTTTGTTGAGCTTGTAGATATGCGACGTTGGAAATTTTCTGAGCTACTTTAATCATATTTGACCACATTTGGCAATATTTTTAGTCACTTAGCGACTACTCAAAAATTACGTCTTTAGATATACTATCATTACTATTACCAACCACTAAAGAACAATGCACAATTTGTGTTCGCCAATAAGCAAAACATATTCTCGACCTCTATTTATATTAAATCACAGAAAAAAACGATTCTACCTTTACTAAAATTCCCAATTCGACTTTTTAATATTAACCTCAGTTTTCTGCTTCATCTAATACAATAAAATTAGAATGCTACACTAGCAAATTCTTTAGTATTAAAAGGCGGAAAATCTATTCCTAAGAGGATATTACCAAGTTGATGTTCCATTTATATAAAAAGAAATCTCATTTCAAGAGCAAGAAGGTCCGGAAAATATTTTATAGTCCTGTTCATAGCGAATTTTCTACGAAAAAGCAGTTACGTGAAAACTTTTCCATCGGCTTTCGAAAGAAAAAACTTTTACGGGAATCATAAACTGGAACAGGAATTTTCTTAATCATACATGTAGATAAGGGCAAAAGCCATATTTGACGAAGAAAAGAGCGTTTAAAACTCACTATTTACAACTGGTAGGCCAGTTAGTCGAAAAGGAGATCGGAGAAAAACTGTCTTTATCACTGAATCGTGCCGATTAATATTTTCTTATACAACACAACTTCCATAAAATTTAATATTAAATTCATAATACTACAAGGCTTGTTTAATTAAAATCCATCTTTTATAAAAAGAAACAATTATTGACAAATATATCTACAAATAATTACTACAATAAGTAACGTATATGAAACCTTCTTGCTACAGAAGGTCTAGTGTTAGGGTTTTCAGGTAGCGACCACTTACGTAGCCGGGACCGAAGGCTTTACGTGCCCACCAAAACACGGGTTAATTAAATTAGAAATTGAAAAATTGTCAGTGTCGGGAATGGAACCCTGGCCCTTCAGCTTGTTAAGCCAGTAACATAGCTAGTGCGTTACGGCCGCCATCACCAACCGATGTATATTCTGCTTAAACAATTCCTGTAGCTATCGCTTACAGAATTCTTATACGGCATTTTTTTGCGTCTTCGTCCGACTGAAAACGATTACATTTTACCGTCTTTTTCAGTGACCCAAAGATTTGAAAATTGCAAGGCAATATATACGGACTACAGTGTGGATGCTCTAATATTTTCTATTCCTTTCGGACTTTCAGGTAACGGCCTGAATCAAATTGCGTAACTATCAAATAGAAAAAAGAGTTACCAGTACTTGTGGTCAGAATACTTTACACTAAAAAATAGTATAAAAAGAAAGGCTACATTTATTTGACAAATAAGCTGTTCTATCACTTGCTGAGACTATGTTAAGTTTTGCTGACGAATAATTATTCTCGGAATTTAAGAAAGCAGCTGATATTAAATTTGATATAGTCAAAATAAAAGCTGTGGAATAATATGATCTAACAAAAGATTAAATTTAAGGTCCTTTTAATCAGTTACATGTTGTGATAACTAAAGGGTTGTTTACAAAATGAACAGAGACTGCTTATATTAATTTTCATCAGAAAATATTTTATTTGAGATCATCTCTGAGCTACACAAGTATCATATAATGTAGTGGCAAACGTAACTGATTACATCACAAACAATGTAGTGGTATGGAAGGAATCAATATCAATAGCTTCACTATGGCATTCTATAACAAACAAAACATAAATGTTTACCGTGGGTTCAAATTTCTCGATGCGGGCTTTATCCTACAATTCTTTCTTTCTTGTTGGAAAATCAACCATGAAACTGCAAAATATAAACTTAGCGACTCAATTTTTATCTAATACCACAAGCTTCTTACGTTGGGCTCCAGGTTCTGGTAGAGAAATGCCTTTTCAAATAAGTCAATAGTCAAAAAATAAGTCAATTCATAAAAGACGTTAATTTGTGATAAATAATTGATATATTTAATAGCTATTGTGCCACAGCAACAGATGCAACAAAAGACACATGCATGCAGATTTAAAATTTAAAAAGAAAACTAAATTTAAAAAGAAAAAGAACACTTGAATAATAGTACATTGTTTACCGGGTAGGAAAAGCTTAACATTCCTGGACGACTGTGAAGATTGCTAAGTCGAGGCGCAAGCCGAGACTTAGCAACACAGAGTCCAGGAATGTGGCTTTTCCTACGAGGTAAACATACTATTTTTCCGCAAATCGTTTAAAATTCGACAGATATTGATTGATTTAAAAAAAAAACGCGATAATTTTATTCCCAAATAAATGGTGCTTTGAAATTCCTAATAAAATTACTTGGGTTACTATGGAAACGTATTGAGGTTGAATTGTCAAACTTTTCTATCATTTATCTAGAACACTAACAACTGTACGGAAATATCATTTCCTTACAGTAAGGAAATGACATTTCCTTACAGTAAGGAAGTCCTGACTTTTTCTTCAAGAAATTTTGACAGGAATGTCAAAATTTCCTGGCGATTTGCGGAAAAATTATTAATCGTATTACAGATATAAAAGCAGTAGGGAAAAATATCGTGATGTATTATTTTTCCAGAGATTCTTGATTATTATGTTTCTTATTGTTCTTCTCCCTTCTTGTATGTAGGCTTTAAAGCCTGTTTCTTCTTCAATATTAGCCTCCTAAATTGTTTAAATTGTTGCACTATCTTTTTCTTGGTCTGCCAATACTTCGTCGTCCATTTGGTCACTTATCTCGTGCTATTCGTACTATTCTATCCTCTGACATTCTACTGATGTGTTAGTTCCACTCCTGTTTTCGTTTTGTCACCCATCTGTTTATGTCTTCTATAATGCATGCTCTTCTTATGTTTTCGCTTCTCTCCCTGTCCAACAGACTTTTCCTTGATATTCGTCAGAGTATTTTCATCTCTGTTGTTTCTAGTAGTCGTCTCGTTTTAGATGTGTCAGGTCTTGTCTCCGCCGTGTATGTTAATATAGGTCTAATTGCTGCTTTATAGATTCTTGTTTTTGTGTCTTGTCTTAGGTGTTTGTTCGTCCAGATTGTGTCATAAGATTCGCCGCTTACGGATTTAAACTTGTGTAACTCTTCTTCGACATCTCTGTAACTAGTTATATCCATTCCCAGATATCTATACCTTACTTCTTGCTTTATTATTTTCTCATCAATTTCGATTTTACACCGTAGTGGGTATTTAGATGTTGTCATACATTTGGTTTTTTTCTGTTGATATTATCATATTGTATTACTTGTTTGTTGTATTGAAAAGTGTGTTAATCTTTGGAGCTCGTCTTCTGTCTCGGCGATTAATGCGGCGTCGTTTGCATAACATAATATATAGATTTCTTTGTTCCCATTCTGTAGCCATGACCTTTATATACTGCTTGTATTATTTCGTCCATTATTATATTAAAGAGAAGTAGGGCTTAACGAGTCACCCTGTCTGACTCCGCCTTGTACTGGTATACACTGTGTTACTTTTCCATTTATCTTTGCCTGTATTCGATTATGGAATATTGATTGGTATGTTTCTTTTATACAGTAGGTGTAAGACGTCTTCGATTTACACCTACTTCAGGTCTATAAAAGATTTCCTATTGTGCTAGTTCAATTAGCATTATCAAGGATGCACTCGGCAGCTAAATATACTTAGCTAAATAGTTAAATATACTACAATCTTCTTGGACGTAGCACAGACGTTTCATAAAGTCTGGCATGAGGGTTTCAACTATAAACTAAGAACGTTCATGCCTAAACAGTATTCATAAATCTTAGAATCATACATTGCGAATAGGTATTTCAGAGTAGAACAAGACGAAATGTACTCCGACTTAAGGGAGATCAAAGCTGGTCTAAGCTGGTGTATTAGGTCCGGTCCTGTACCTATTGTATGCGTGTGATATTCCAGAGCTAGAACAAAACACTATTATTATCTTCGTCGATAATACAGCTATACTAGCAATAGAAGACACTAGTGAAGAAGCGACTGATAAGTTGCAAATATCAGTAAATAAAATGCCTGGACCAGAAAATGACGAATAAAATTAAATGAGACTAAATCTACGTTCATTATCTTTTCAACTAAAAAAATAAATGATTTCCCAGTTAGAATAAAAGATACCCAAGTACCTTATCCAACATCAGCAAAATACTTGGGCATTACAATATTAGATATACGAAATTGTATCGCCTGATTGGACAAAATTCAACATTATCCATTCATAATAAATTATCCATTTATAAGCAAGTACTGAAACATGGGTATATGGATGCCAACTCTGGGGCTGTACCAAAGCTAGCAATCTACATATTATCCAGAGATTTCAAAACAAAGTTCTGAGGAACATTGTTGATGCTCCTTGGTATATCCATAACAGCAACCTCCACAGAGCTGGGTATAAAAACTGTGACCGAAATAATCAAGACAACAGCAGCAACTCACGAGCAGAGGCTGCATAGTCATGTGAATGTCCAGGCAATCCAGCTTCTTGACAACACTGAACTAAAGAGACGTATGATAAGGACATAATCATTTGCGTTAGTGTAAATGTGTAACAGTTTAGTGTAAAAAGCAGAGTATAGTGCTGTGATATCATTGCATGTTAGTTGTAGTTCATTAGTTGACAGATAAAATAAGAATAAGCCATAGGGTAAGCCCCTAGATTTAAGTATTTGATGTTTATTAAGTTATGTCAAAAAATACCTGATAATTGGTCATTTGTGACCAGATAGCAGTATAAAAACACCGTACGGATTTATTAAAAAAAAATAGGTTTAGTCTTTTATGAAATTCGGATTCGGTTTTATATGCCCAAAAATGTTGCGAATAGTTTAAATATCACTGTGGAGTTATACAACTTTGGTACTGAAAATCCAAAACCAGTACTATACTCTGTTTTTTAACCAGGAGGAGTAAACCAAAAAGACAGATTCACACCCAAGAAAGTTACTAGAAAAGTCACCAAATACATCTTCTTTTTTTGTTGATTATCTCGGCCTTTCGGTAATCGAGTAAACAATATCGGACAACCTTCCACGTCAACTCTAAAATAACTTTGTTAATTTATGTTTAAATAATATTTTTTTCAATTCACTTCCAATAGATCTTACAATTATTACAATAAAAAAAGGATGTTTTTCACATTTTTCACATTCGTCTAACTTTGGTTTTTCACATAAATTTGTCTTTTAATTTGCAAATAGATCTAATAAGTATGCAACAAAACTATGCAAATGCATGTATCAAAAAATTAGAGAGAGTTCAAAGATTTCTGAAATACTGTTTTTTTTAAACTGCGTAGACCATATGTTTATTCTGATGTGATTCATTTCTTGAATATAGGTTTTTTTCTTACCAGAAGAGTTAACTTTGACTTTGATCATTATTTTTAAGCTTAATAATCCAATCGCCTGAATTGCTTCAGCCAATTTGTTTTACATACTCCTTTCCGTTCACTGCTTTAAAATTCACTTTTTCATGTTTCCCATCACAGAATATAAATTATGGTTTAAATATAGGTGTGGTTCTATTTGGTAATCAGTTACCTCATTAGATAGATTTGTTTAACTTATTTATCAATATCTTTAGCTTCTATTTGAAAAATTATAATGCAAAAAGATACTTTGTATAAATAAGTGTGTAATTGCAATTTTTTTAATGCTAGATTCTTGTTTTGGATTCTTGAGTTTGTAACATTTGTTATCAATAAATAAAATTGACTAAAATTAACAAATTCAATCTATGTTACATTCAAGCATAATTTTGCAGTTTTCTTGTGATTATCTACAACCAAGAAGAACAAAACCAATTGTAATAAATTAAACACAACATTACTTTACTAATGTTCTTTTATTGTGATGAAAACAAAATGAAAATGCTTCTTAACAAGTGTACACTAAATTGAAAAGATAGTTGTCGTTTTTATTATGATAATTAGATATAGAAAACATACATTTATAAATTTATAAATACTTTAAACAATATTTAGTATAAATATCATCTAGAAAAATATCACATTATATAATATTCGCATATCACCAGTCTCTGCTTATATTCTTTAATCGTTTGGTAAATAGTTGAATTCGAAACACCTAAAATTAGCACATTACTTTAGGAAGTCTTGATTTTAATAATGACTATTCTGCAAAACTAACCTGCTGCCTATTATTTGCTGCTAACGTTTACTACCGTGGCTGTTATTTTCAATCCAGAATTATCAATTTTCATTTTTTTATACATGTTTATAATAAATTGTTTCTTATTTGTTGATAAATGACCCAAATCTACTCGGCGTTTGGTGGAGAAGAATAATTTACCGCTAGTACTTGGCATTGAATCCATATTGTTATCTTAATAACACTAAACAGTTCTGAAAAAAAACTGTTCTTTACATAAATGCAAACGAATAATTTATGAATGTAAGGAATAACGCAGAAAATATAAAAAATCTTCGATCTAAATTTTGAATTTTAAAATTTCACAAATGTCATTAGTGTCAATATGTCATAATTTAGTGGAGTAAACTTGCCTGCGGTTGGACCAATTACAAACAAGAATTACGGCGCGGAAAATTTGAATTACTCCTCCTGGTTAAAAAACAGAGCATAGCTCACCATTGCATCTAACTAGTTTAGCATTGATTGCAATGTCTCTGTCATTAATTTAATGTTTTAAAGTTGATGTACACAACAAGATCGTCAGCTTTTAGGGTTTAGGTAGTATTTACTATTAGTAGTAATTCCCTTTTTCATTGATGGCAATTTTAATTCAATAATCATTAGCCACTTTTCCAAAATAATGTCATAAAAACTTTAACAAATATATCCTGATGCAGCAAATCCACCAGTTCCAGCAAACAAACAATCAAACAAACATACTTTTAGCAAAATGAAGCATAACTCCCATTACTAAATCAACGTTTGGCAGTGCCTCATGGGACGGGACACCGAAAAAGCTGCGGGATGGGATGCGGAACGGGACAGATGAAAATTGCAGGACACAGGACGGGACAAGAGCCTGTCCCGCTATCTCGCGTGAAATACTACTTTTTCTCCATTTCTATAAAACTTCTTGAGACACACTGTACATGTTTAATACTTTTTTTGGTAAAAATAATTTATACGTTTTTTTGTTAGGAAGTTATAATTTTCAAGACATTTCTTGCTATTTCTCACAACACTTTAATAAGAAATATACTAAAGATGATTTATTTGTTTTTGTTCTATATAAGAACCATTTCATTAATTCCCTAATTCTGTTTCATATTACGCAGGACTAATATAGATAAGATAAAACAATATGTACAATATTTCTGTTCAAATAATTCTAGCACCGATTAGAATTTAATTACAAAAGGCTACATTGCCGCAAAATTCAATAAAACACCGGCACTAACATGGAACATTAAAAATTAATTATCTGGCAGAAGTTCACAAAACTGGTCTATAGATAGAAGAATAAATCTAATTTGGAAGCATCGAAGTTCGGCAAATATCTATGCGGATTTCGAATCGATTACTTCTCGTCACGACCCCAAAATAAACAAATAAAAAAGCATGTTATAACGTTACATTTCGAGTGGCAAGCTCCTATCGTGTATTGAATTTAGATAAAATAGCTTTTGTTTTTGTGGTAAAATAACCAGGGATGAGGGTAGGGACATATATAGTGGTTTTATATTGGAACGAACACGAAATGTTGCTTGTTTTACAGAAGATTACTCACTACTTTATCAAACGCTAAAAACTCGTTGACTATTTCAATAAGAAATGCGTCTTTGTGGTCTCCTTTAAATAAATGTTCGTGTTTTGTCATAATTTTTCCTAGAATAATAAGGGAACAGTTTTGCAACAAAATTAAATATAATAAATAACTATTTCTAGTTAATTTTTTAATCGATTTCAAAATCTCGACAATTATTAGAGCGTTTCTATCGTTTCTCTCTGACGCCTTCTGTATTAGCTGTGTATAACACGACGCTCTATATAAAACTAATTACAGAAATTAGTGCCTTACCATAATTTTTTCTGTTTTCATCTCTGTTGCTTCTAACAACATTTTTTGTCCTCTTTGTATCAAGTCGTGTTTCTGCCGCGTATGTCGTATTGGTCTGATGACTGTTTCGTAAATTCGACCTTTCATTTCTTTCCTGATATTATTATTTATCCATATTATTTCATTCAGGCAACCTGCGTCTCTGTTTGCTCTATTCACTTGATCTTCCACTTCAGTTTCCAGCTTTCCGTGTCTAGATAATGTGTTGTTGCTGTTATAACCATGCAATTTGTCTTTTCTGGGGAAATTAACATGTTAAATTTTCTGGCGGTTATATTAAATTGTTACAGCATACGTTGTAAATCATCTTCACTTTGACAGAGTAGTATTGCGTCATCTGCATAGAAGATTATTATAAGTTGTTTTTCTCTCATTTGGTATCTTTTTTAATTTTCACTTTTTTATTATTTCATCTATAATCAAGTTGAACAATAGAGGATTCAGGGAATCTTCCTGTATTATCCCACTGCCAGCTTCAATGGGATCGGTTAGTTCTTCTTCTACTTTTACTTTTATTGTGTTGTTTTGGTAGATATTTTCAATCGCTTTAATCCTTCTTAGAGGTATCTATCTCTTTTACGTACAATAAATGGAGAGAGTTCTTTAATTTTACCCGGTCTAACGCCTTCTTAAGGTCCACGAAACATAGATAGTGTTATAAGTTCAGTCAGTTTATTTGTTATCATTTTGAATGTTATTTTTAGTGTTGTGTTTAATAAATTAATTCCTCTGTAATTTTCCGGGTCCGATTTTTGTCCCTTTTTGAGAGAGCTATTAGGATGCTTGATCTCCATTATTGAGGAATTCTGTTTTGGTATATTATTTTTTGTATTAGTTTTAATAGTTGTTTGGTTAGATCTGGTCCTTCGTACTTTATGAGTTTGTTCGGTATTCTGTCCTCTCCTGGCGATTTTCTGTTTTTTGATTTTTTTAAAGCTTTCTTTACCTCTTCCTCCTAAATATTTATTTTTCTTTTGTCATCACCTCTGGTGGTGGTTCATTATACTCACCTTTAGCAAATAGGGATCGAAAGTAGTCTACCCAGGTTTCCTTCTGAATGTATTTTGTTTTTATTAGTTCGTTCATCTATTTTCTATCTCCTTTGATTATTCTACACATTTCTTTTTGTGTTCCGTAGAAATCATGTTCCATCTGTTTTGAGAAGCTCTGCCAGTGTTCCCTTTTTATTTGTCTAACTAAAGTATTCATTTTATTTATGATTCATTTATAGTGATTATATGCCTGTTGTGTTTGTTGTGTTCTGTATTGTAAAAAGTTCTTCTTCTTTTCTTCACATTTTGTCTTCACTTCCTCTCTAAACCATGGTGTTTGCTTTTTTGATACGTTAGTGTTGTTACTTTCCTCTCTCCAAGCGATTCTGTTGCTGCGTTAATTATGTTATTTTTGAATTTCCCAGCTTTACTCGATGTTATCGTTTTCTAATATTTTATTCCCAACGATATTCTCTAATATTCTTTTTCTGTATAAGTATTCTGGGGATTCTGTATTTAGTCCTTCGACTTCGATTTTTGTTTGTGTTGACGCTGCTCTCTTGGGTGCGAATATATTTATATTATGTATACTTTCACTCCTACCGGTGCCAATCCTACTGGATTTCATGATGGCTATTTTAACTTTATTAATTGCTTTTCTGAAAAGTTCACTTAAAGTAGGTAGAAGTCCACCATCCATGTAAGTTCCATAGTCAGGATATTTCTTCGGTTATCCTCCTTTTACATTTATTTTGCACTGGTTGTCCTAATGTAACTGGCAGATCCATTTTTTATTTTAAACCATTTGTTTAAAATCATTTCTTTGGATCCATTATTTTTTCTTGTGTAGTCTACTTACATCGAAGTGGGTGCGCACAGCTATTAGATCTAATATATGTGACCTCTTCTATCTCATGGTACAAAGGAGGTGTTGGGAGAAGTTCCTCCAAATCTTGCAGTTACTGACCACTTTCCTCGCTTTGTTGTTGATATTGATTTTTGCTTCCATTTTTTCCTTTCGCGTAACTAATATAATCGAGCCGAAACTTTCAGTTGTACTTTCCTGGCATCACAATTCTTATATCTATTAGCCGTTTTTCTCTAGATTATTTTTTAGTTTATATTAAATGGAATATTCATTAAAACTTTTTAATCTTTCTTGTATGTATTTTTTGTCGTTCGTTAGATAACCAAATCGTCGATATAGATCAACACACCCATACTATTGTTTCTTTGAAACCTCTTTGGCTTCTTTGACAATTGTGTCCATTAATAAATACTAGAAGACTCAGGACTCTTTGTTGGCTAACACTCCATTTGGTGTCAAATGCTCCCATGTTTGTTATTTATTCTGATCACATTTTTTGTACAACTATTTGCAGATTTGAGCTGTATGAGTAGCTTTTTGTCAATCTCTATGTCCTCGCTAGTTTTCCATATTTTCTCAGTCGGAGCCGAGTCAAAAGTGTCCAAAAACAACAAAAATGTAGTGTACCATTTTATTATAAAGCTTCCTGTACTAGCTGACATACTGTGAACATTAAATTCGTTGTGTCCCTACCTGGTCTGTAGACGTATTGATTATTGACGTTAAGTTTTCACACCAACACTTCTTACATGTCTTAACTAATAATTAGAAAGCTACACATCTCATATATTTTTATTTTATAGTGCCAAAGAGTGCATTCAAATTAATTCCAAATATCTTAAAGTATAATCTATGTATATACTAAATAGTCATAAAAATATGTGTTTTTATATTACAAAAATATTCATCATAATATGCATCATATGATGCATTTTGTATATTTTTCAATTAAAAAAAAAACAAAACAGGTAAAATGAACTAGAAATGCAGTCTGCTATCGGATAATTGAAAAATATATATTATAGCATTAATGTTACTGACATTTGGACGCCGTATGTCGATCAACCGTATAATTGGAAAACAACCTATTTCATTAACATTCTACTGCATTCGTCGCCGAATTCAAAACCAGATAAAACAATTTCATTCTAACGTTTCAATTTCTACTTCAGCAATCGTTTTCAAAATGCAAATATTAATAAATTAATCTAATTTTGTTTTTTGTTACATGATGAAAAATTCTTCTAATAATTTAATTTCATCTGAGTTATTTATATTGACAATTCAGACATACACTTCATCTAATTTACACCCGATGCACGTCATCGGCGTCATAGCCCGTGACGTCACATGATACCAACACGAAATATTTATGCGGTAGGTGTGTTCTTTTTTAGAATCACTTTGCTGAGTACACTGGCATTACAGCCACTGGACATATCTTATTATATACGCGTAGAATAATATTTAAAAATTTGTATTAATGTTAACTTAAAGAAATACACAATAATATGTTTCATTTAATTTGTATAAATGCATTATAAAGCGTTTTTATGAAGAACATTTGTTCGGAACACACTGTAACTGTAATCAAACGAAGGTGAAATTTTGGCATAAATTGGTAACACTTATTTGATAGTTGCGATGTTGACACTTTTTGTACTTTATTATTTGGAATTTTAAAGTGAATACCTCTTGTTTTATATTTTTACCTATTTAATAAAATCTGTTCTTTTTAGAACAAAATTAGTGTGTTTTATTTCAAAAAGTCACATTAAAATTTAAATAGTCGTTGTAAAGAGATGGCAATACTTTTGCAATAATTATGTGACCTATTTGATATAAAATGGATTCAGGATTTTTTTATACTTTGGCAACTACGTCAACTTCGTTCTCTGACGTAGATAATGATGCGCATCGCTATGTAAATTAGATGAAGATATTATACATTTTAAACTAGACGACTTTAAAATATTATTGCCAATATAGCTAAGTTGCGTTCTTGCGATGAGTTTATTGTAAGATAGTTCATTCGATTACATGGAATCAACTTTAATTGAGAATATCTCTCATAAAAATCATAGCAAAGATTGTTCTTTAAAAACCCCACATGTCATGATGACACTAAAATTCTCCTGTTAGTGATTCCATAGTAAATGATGAGGAAAAAAGCAGAAAAAAACCTCATAATACTATCCCGACGTGTTAAGTATTTGGTCTTGCATTTAGTTTACTCGCAATAAACAGTAAACTCTGATTTTATATGTAGGGGAGAGGCTGGAACAGTGGCCAGTCAGGTACAGTGGCCACTTTTAAATATTTTGTTGTTTGATAGATACAGACGCGCCATCTAGTATAAACGCTAACAATTTTAGTCACAGCAGTCGCTTACTACGCTTGACCCCTGCACCATCGTTTCCAGAACAATTTTGTATACGAACCTGTTGAGAGGTGTGTAGTGTAGAAGTAGCAGGTAAGTTTAAATATATTTTCAACCAATAATAATATACATATTAACATTTTCTATATCTGTTGTGGTATACAGTATAGTATTTAAACTTTGTAGGTGATGCTGTCCTCAAGCGTGACTAGTACGCGCACGAGACGCATCGCCCCGCCCCTCATTTTTTCTATTGGTTCCTGACCTGGAAATCCCTATTTATTGCTACATCAGCGTGTATAAAAATGGGCGATTTTCAGGTCAACCAAGTCAGTCCCTCACGGGCTCTCCGAGAGCTTAGTGCTCTCGGGGCTCTGCTTCTCTTTTAGTTTTTCCCATACTCTGTGGTTGAGTATTATTTCTCTGTATTTTGGTGTTTTATTTCGACCTATATATATTTGGTCATGTAAGAAATAACTTGCCTTTTTCAAGGCAAGTCATCGAAGCTGAGAACCTGATGTCTATTTCGACAACTTCATCGTATGTCATGTAAGAAATATGACATACGATGATCATCAGAAGAAAAACTGTACAAGTCTATATCCTGTAAATAGACTTGGGTAGAGGTGCTTTCGTTGACGTCTCCGAAGCCCTCTACAGAGCACCCGGAGGCATTAGAAGGCGATTAGACCCGCTATAATTGTTCCCCCGCGGTGACAATGCAAAATATGATCTTCTTCAATGTAGTAGATTTTAGGTTATGCCTCCTAAACAATGAGCTTTTGGTACAGTGGTCACACACTTATGCAGGAACAGTGGTCACTGCTTTTGACAAAAAAAGTGGTGGTCACTGTTCCTACATACGTTTGTAAAAATCAGTGGTCATTGTTCTTTCTGCAAAAAATATCAAAAATAATTTTGTTTCAGATAGTAATATGCCACGGAAAATACCAAAAAAATTCCGGTATTGGAAAAACTACAGAAGAAAATATGAGAAAAGCGATTTATGATGTTTGGGAAGGTGGATTATCACAAAAGGCTGCTGCTTTAAAATACGACACTCCACGCACTACGTTTAGGAGATATTTTAAAAAGTGCAACGAAAATAAAACTAATATAGATTGGACTTCAGATATTCTTGAGGGAGCTCCAAGATTGATCCCAAATTATGGTATCAATCAAATTTTTTCTTCAACGAGGAAAACGAACTATGTACTTCAATAACAGACGATGACCAAGCTTCATCATGGTCTCAATCCGAAAGGTGTAAGACAACTAGCTTATGATTTGGTAATTGCTAACAGGAAAAAATATCAACTTCATGAGAAGAAAACAAGATGGCAGGCAAGTTTTGGTTTATAAGTTTTATGAAACAAAATTCAGAATTATCATTACGATCAGCAGTAGCAACTTCACTAGGTAGGGCAATGGGGTTTAATCGACCAGTCGTTGCAAATTTTTTAGTAATCTTAAGAAAATTTATGAAAAATATGCATAAACACCTAGTCAGGTACACAATGTTAACGAAACAGCATTAACAACTGTGCAAGATACAGGAAAAGTTATAGCCAAAAAGGTACAGAAACAAGTAGGCCATATAGTTTCAAATCAAAGAGGCACTTTGATAACCAATGCAATAAAAGCTATATGTAATTCGATTTTGCCGTTTTTAGTGTTCCCTAGGAAATTTTTTAAAGATTATATGGTTAAAAAGCACCTCCAGGTTTTCAGGGGTGTGCTGCACCATCTGGATGGATGCCAGCAGAATTATTCAAACAGTAGATGATACATTTTGTCAAACATACTAATCCTAAAAAGGAATCTCCCATTTTACTAATCACGGATACCCACGAGAGCCATGTCTCTTTAGCATCTATTAAATTTGCAAAAGAAAATAATAAAATCATTGTTGCCTTTGCCGCCACATACTAGTCATCGTCTTCAACCACTAGATAAAGCTGTATTTGTTCCTGTGAAGAAATATTATCACATGGTTGTCAACATTGGTTATTTAAAAAATCCTGGAAAGATGATAACAATTTACGACATAACAAAGATTTTGAGCGACGCTATCCACTTGCTTTCTGTTCCGAAAATGTGATATCAGCTTTTAAAGCTACTGGGGTATTTCCATTCAATGATAACATTTTTAATGACGATGATTTCATGGTTTTAACCGTAACAGACATGCCAAACATGCATCAAGAAGAACAACAACCAAATAAATCAAATGTTAACGATATACCACAAATGGACATTCAGTTTCCTTCAATATCAACTTGTCCAGATAAAATACCAGAAACAAATTAGAAACATCCATCGGAAATAAACGCCTAAAAAGAAAACTTTTTCTTATGAAGCGAAGGCAACTTCCAAGGACACACCCGAAAATCGATTTATTTCCCCTGTATTACTGCAACCATACCCTAAAGCTACCTTATTGAAATTTAAAAAACAAAGTAAAAGAAGACTACTGAAATTTTAACTGATACACCCATTTATAAAAGAATAGAAGCGGAAACAGCAGAAAGAATATCAAGGCAAAGTAGAGTGAAGAGAGCTAAGACAACAGTAAAAAGAAAAATTGATAGTTCAAACAAGTCGAATAGAAGTAATGCATAGAAAAATAAAAGCATATCCAGAGATGACAGTAACAGTGACATTGAATTGCCTGATGTTGTGGATTCCGACGATGTTAGTCTATTTTCAGAAGTAGATGAAATTTCTGACGAAGACATATGGAGGAGAATGGCGGAAGTGAATTCATTTATTCCCGTGAGGTTTCAAATAAAGAAAACTTCAAAATTTTATGTTGCACAAGTTACAGAAGTTTTTTCTTCGGGTCAAGAATACAATGTAAATTTTCTAAAGCGTCACGAAATACAGTTTTCATTTCCTAGAGTTACAGATTCTGACACAATTACAAAAGAAGATGTTGAACTCATTTTACAACCAAAATGCAAGCAAAAAATAGCAAATGTTTTACTTTTACAGCGGATTCATCTTATAATATTTGTGAAAGAAAAATATTACTTTTCTTTTTTTATGAATATTATAAATAAAAATATAACAATTGCAAGTAATGACCACTGTACCTTACCTTTGTGGTCACTGTACCATCTAGTTGTACAGTGGCCACATTTTTTGAAAAAACAAAATTAGTTACTCCTGCATAACCTGTATTTTTTTGGGATTACAGAGTACATTTTTAATTTACCAAGTGCTTTGACGTTGTTTAAGTTGATACTCATTAATAATATTATGATTTATATTAAAGTTATCTTGAATTTACTCGAAAGGTGGCCACTGTACCAGCCTCTTATATTATTTAAAAAACATAAATGATGTATCCTCGATATGTTACTGACTTATTAATAGTGGTATTTTCCATTTATTAATTTCTTCTTTTAATATAGGTATCCAGATCCTACTGCATTCTGCAAGACCATTAAATGTTAGAACAAGTGAACCTCAATATTATATTAAAAATAGAGAATTTGATAGACCTCAAATATGTAAACACGCATGGGAAAATGAACATAGTGTTCAATGGAACGATTCAAGTAAAGTCACAAAAAGAAATGGATGGTAAAAGGAGAAAAATTTAAGAAGGGGTTCTAATTATGCTAAATTAGATCAATTGTATCGTAAATGAATCGGCAGAATGCAGTAGGATTTGGTCTTACAATAGAGTCGTCCCAGGACCGCAAGTCAGTTATATTGGCAATATAATTTTTAAGTTGTCTACTTTAAAATGTATAATATATGATTAATTTATTAATGTTAATTAATTTCCGAAGTGGAAATTAAAACATCAATAAACTTATTTTAAACTTCAATTGTGGCTTATTCTTATTAAAACAGTAATTGATTTAGGATTCCACAAGAAAATAGCTTCAAAAGAAATAAAACATCCCGTTAAAGAAGATATTATTGAAGAGAGTAAATCACCTTGGAGGGCACAAGTTTTGGTAACTAAAAACGAAAATCATAAAACGCCGCATGGTAGTTGATTACTCTTAAACAATAAATAGATTTACATTACTTGATGCTCATCCTTTGCCGAATATCGATTCACTAGTGTTTAGGATATCAAAATATAAAATTTTTAGCTCAATTGATTTAAAATTTGCGTATCATAAATACCAATCCAGGAATCTGACAAACTATTTACAGCTTTCGAGGCAAATGGATGCCTTTGCAAATTCCGCCGTATTCCTTTTAAGGTTACCAATGGAGTATCATGTTTTCAGAGAGCCATTGATTCTATCATTAAAAAAAGAAATCTACAAGGTGTTTACGCTTATTTAGATGACGTAACAGTTGGTGTTTTAGATCAAGACAGATAGCATTTAAATTTACAGAATTTTTTAAATTTCGTTAAAAAATATGGGTTAAATCAAAATAAATGTTAATACAATCAAAAACTTCTGAATATTTTGGGATATACAATAGAAAACTCGACAGATGCTGGGTATCTCACTAAGACCATAAAACTAATAAAGACATCAGAACAGAACAAAAGTAAAAGATGCTGTCGAACAAGCAGCTAAACTGAAATGAAATGGCTGGACATAACGAACGTCTTAAGGATGGCCGATGGAATAAAAAAATCGGGAATTGGCGGCCATATGAAGCCAAAAGACCACGAGGAAGACTGCAAATGAGCTGGAGCGACGATATTAAAAGAACTGCAGGACCAATGTGGAAACGTCTTGCAAACAACAGAAATGAATTGCGAGAATTAGGAGAGGCCTATATTCGGCAATCCAAATAGAGAGAAGGGCTTAAAAAAATAGAAAACTACAATGAAACCTGATTCAGACAGACTGAAGCCTCTAATAAATTTACCAGTTCCTAATAATTCTAAAAGTGCTCAGAGGGCCCTTGGAATGTGTTCACATTACTCAAAATGGGTTAACAATTTTCCAGCAAAAGTTAGAAGTCTTATAGATTACAAGAAATTTCCATTAGGTTCATACTTTGAATTTGCTTTTGAGGAGTTAAGAACTTATAAGTTATGGCTAATACAATCATTGTTAAAATAGATGCATCTGAATTTGCTATTGCTGCCACGCTGAGTCAATCTGGAAGACCCGTTGCTTTTTTCTCACCTACCCTTTACAGATTCTGAACGAAAGATTCTTCAATGGAAAATAAAGTATATGCTTGCATTGAAACGTTAAAAATATGGAGGTTATAAGGTAATATAAAGGTTATAAGTTTATTTTAAAAAATGTTATTAACATTTATAGAAAACCGAAATTTTTGACTTATTTTTCAACTTTCTAAGCAACAAATAAGGATAGGAACGTTTAGAAAACGCCATTTTGAAGGTTTTTATATGGATAAGTTTCTTCTCTTCTTAAATTTGTTTCAAATGTTTTACTTTTTGCTGATAGACGAAAAAAGCGAAAATTTGCCGTTTTTGACCTTAATTTGTTAATAATTAATTAAGTCCAAAAAATCGACTGCAGGTTATAACCATATAGATTGTTATTATAGAGGTCCATACTACTTAAAACGACTGTTAGTTGCCTGGTCGGACAAGTGTCACGGAAAAAAGTTTATTTCCCTGTACTAATAATATAAATAATACAAGCAAGTTATATCAATTACATTCACATTTATCGCATCTGGGAATTACTCGTATGTACCATTTTATAACAATTCGAAATTTCCCTTATTCTATAGATGAAATTAAACAAGTAATTACCTCTTGTCCAATCTGTGTAGAAATTAAACCCAGATTATATAAGAGTGAAGATGATAAACATTTAATCAAATCAACAGTTCCGTTCGAAACATTGAACATTAACTTTGAAGGTCCAATACCCACAATACCTAGTTCCGTTATAAATTGCTATATGCTTACAGTTATTGACAAATTTTCAAGATTTCCATATGCTTTTCCGTGCTCAGATACATCTCGTCAGACAGTAATTGAATGTTCTACTCAACCATTTTGTTTATATGGAATGCCGGCATATATACATTTTGATAAGGGAACTAGCTTTGCTTCACAAGATATTAATAATTATTTACACTCTAAAGCAATATCTTTAAGTAGAACAACACCATACAACCCTAAAGAAAATGGAAGTCGAAAAATAAAATGGAATTATTTGGAAAGCGGTGAATCTAGCATTGAAAACCAAAAATTTAGACAACACTAAATTTGAAACTACCAGATGCTCTGCACTCTACATATACGAAGTTTACTGTGTACAGCATCCAATTGTACAGCCCATGAACGATTGTTTACTTATTAGTGAAGATCAACTAGCGGAACTTCTATTCATTCATGGATTTAAGATTTAGACAAAGTATTACTAACAAAATGGTTAGGAAGAAATAAGTTTGATCCTTTGAAGAGGTTGATCTTTTAGAAGCCAATTCAGATTACGCATTAATACAGTATCGAAATACAAAAAAAAGTACAGTAGCTAGCAACGAAGCATTTAGGTGATAAATTATTAAATCACGATAACGATGAAGATAAAAATGAACGTCCAAATAATACACTAGAGAATTCGACTAGTGAATCAACACCAGATGAGACAGAAAATTGACCTGTTCAAGAACCGAATCAAGAACCTGATGATAATCGTGAACCTAGTCGTAAATCAGCTAGAATTAAATATAACCCTAGATATTTGCAAGATTTTGTTCAAAAATAGGTTGTTTGAATTGCAGAATTAGGCTTTTATTCGCATAAAACTTGACATTAGAATGACAAAACAATTATTTGAATACTGTCAACTGTCACAACATTAAGAACACTGTCACAATATTAACCCTCCGTTAGTCGCTATCGGTCTCACACACCGACGACAGAATTATTCATTTGGGATTTACAAATAACTGTTATTTTTCTATCGCTACTTTCTGTACCTCTCCCTATCAACCAAACTCGTGTTATTGTACATTCTTACATTCCTGGGTACAGTTGTGTAAGTTTTACAGTTATTTTCGGTGCCAGAGTCCGTAGCGACTAACGGTGTAGCTATTATTTGTTGCAGAACTTGCAGAACAGGTAAATATTTATCATCTTATTATTACGTTTTATCGGTAAGTTTTTGTCAATTCTTATTTATAGATGTTCTTTGAAGCCAAACAAGTTTGACTCCAACTCTTGTTGGAATTATGGACATGTTTCCTACCCACTATGAAAATTATTTTGACGATAAGGGAAGTGAAAGCGAAATAGATCAAATTGAGGTGGTGATGGTGAAAATGAATCGAAACAAAGATGTGACAGATGAGAAAAACGAAAGTGGAAGTAACACCTTAGCGTTTATTGGAAAATATAGCGTTACTAGATGAAAAAAGGCTGTTCCACCGTAAAATGTTTGAACAAGACAAGAAAATTATATAGTACGTAATACAAACTAATGTTTGTATTTTGAGAACGATATCCGATGTGCAAATTAAAACATCAATGAACTTACTTTAACATTTAATTGTGGCTTATTCCCATTTAAACAGTAATTAGTTAAAAATACCA
The DNA here is from genome assembly GCA_918026665.1 of Diabrotica balteata. NCBI lineage: Eukaryota > Metazoa > Arthropoda > Insecta > Coleoptera > Chrysomelidae > Diabrotica > Diabrotica balteata. The sequence continues at coordinate 92,489,235 of OU898282.1, forward strand.
CAAGAAAATAGCTTCAGAACAATATTCACAATATATTGTTATACTAGTGTTTTTCATTTTATATCTGTTTTTTTTTTCAAAAAAATATTTTCAAAAATATTTTTTAGTTATTCCTATACACAATATAAAATATTTGTATGAATTTTATAATAAAAACAATTTTTTTTAATTGTCGGTCTCAGACACCGTAGTGACTCTTGATGCTCAGTTTTTCCTAGCGACTAACGGAGGGTTAAGAACAATAAATTATACTACATAGAGCGACAATACAGTGGTGAGTGCTTTATCGCCCGGCTTTTTAACGTAAGAGATAGAAAACACAGTTACCTTGTGAAATAAAAAGAGATGAAACTCGTAAAGGTGGGAAATAATCGATAGAAACCTATAATTTACATTACATTACATTACCACCGTCGATAGTCTCACACCTTTAGACGTTATTATAGTATTAGAAGTGTTTAAAGTCGCTTTAAAACCAGGCAAAATAGCGGAAAGGATAGAAGATGGATTTTGTGAGAAAGAATGAGATAAAGCTAGTAGTTCTTAGACGTGGCTATTTGACTTCAGTCATAATTATACGGATGACCGCGAAAATATTTTATTTTAATAATTTCTGATGTAAGAATAAAATGATTAAATAAATTAAGAGTTAAAGTAAAAAACAATAATTAGTAGCGATTTTAAATTATAAATCTTAAGTTTATTTAATAATAAAAATAACTCAACTGAAATATTTCACTAAACTAAAGGTAGGTATGTTCTGTGCGAAAACATTAATTGTATGTGGAGTTGGTGTAATTATTAGACACGTAGTCTACTGACAAGAGGATTGGGGTTCAATTCCCACCAAGGATAAAATTTTTGTTTTACTCAATCAAAAAATAATAGAAAATATTATACATATTAGGTAACAAGTTTTCAAAAACTCATTATTTACAATTTATTCTTATTCCAATGTTATAAAACGGAAATACAAAATAATTCAAATTCAAAAAGATATTTATGTGTAACTTTAAAACACTAGTAATACTAGTAACGACTGACATAAATGTTTAGTGATTCAAATCAAAACGATCTCTGCATAATTTCAAATTATTAAAAAAAAAAAAAAAGAAAACCACATATGGGTTTTGAACTCTAATCGTCTGCGTCGAAGTGTCGAATTCTTACCACTAATCCACAAAGGACTGATGTTTATTTCCGTGACAAGAGTGTATGAAACTCCTCAAATCATAGAAATTATTTTTGGTTATTAATTTAAAACCTTAGATTAAATATTCACTAATAATTAATTTATTGTATTCACATTTTTGCTTTTAATTGTGGTCAATCATTTTTTACTTTATGCAAATTTAAAAAAATGTCACTGAAATACGTTACACATACGACGTCACAAATAATAATTATGACCGAGGTGATTTAGCTGAACTAACGTCTAAAGGTGTGAGACTATCGATAGTGTTAATGCAATGTAATGTAAATTATAGGTTTCTATCGATTATTTCCCACCTCTACGAGTTTCATCTCTTTTTATTTCACAAGGTAACTGTGTTTTCTATCTCTTACGTTAAAAAGCCGGTTGATAAAGCACTCACCACTGTATAAAGTAAGTGTGTTTACTTCTCTTTATTTTTGACTATGTATGCATTTTGGTTTTTTAGAGAGGTTTAGCATATTTCTCATTTTTTTGGTATCTTTCTTAAGCCAATTTTCTCACAGGTCAAGTTTCATAGGATTTTTCATCGTCCCGCGAAAAGAGGCTAGGTGGCTCCCTTTACTTTTCCTCTTTATTTTAGTACCAAATTCTGTCACTCAAGTCTCAAGATTATCTTATAACAGGGGATGATAAGGAATTTAGAAAATTGAAAATGGAACAAAGTTTTAATAATTTAATTAAAAATCCTTTGTAATAGGTATATTTTAGGCCCAAAACGAGCTAAGTTAAAAAGACAAAACGTTTTCGGAAACCATGTTCCATCATCAGTGTCTAGGAGTACATGAATGTAGCCACCAAGATTAAATATGTGGGTAAAAACCCGATTACATATGTTTAATTACATTTAGTTTTAAAATAATGTTGTAATGATTTAGGATTATAGAGTTACCGATGGATTAGGTAACATGGCGACATATAACTCCACGTTGAAGTTGATAGTCCTGAGACGGTATGTCTTCGAGGACTGTATGAGTGCAACTCATACTATCAACTTCAACGTGGAGTCATATGTCGCCATGTTACCTAATCCATCGGTAACTCTATAATCCTAAATCATTACAACATTATTTTAAAACTAAATGTAATTAAACATATGTAATCGGGTTTTTACCCACATATTTAATCTTGGTGGCTACATTCATGTACTCCTAGACACTGATGATGGAACATGGTTTCCGAAAACGTTTTGTCTTTTTAACTTAGCCCGTTTGGGCCTAAAATATACCTATTACAAAGGATTTTTAATTAAATTTTTTAATACATGGTATACAGCCAACTACAGGAACGTAGATTCCTTGTGAAAGTTTTAATAAAATAATGACCTAATAAAAGGCAAGAAAGGGGAACAAAAACTCAAATCATGATATTTTTTTGGAAGTAATTATTTGTTAGTTATTAATAATATATTTTTATTAATGATATATTTATGTAATTTTAGTAAATTTTAATTGTTATTATTACTTTTTTTTAACTTTTATAAGCTTTGTCTATAAAATTGTACAATTTTCAGTGACAAGAAAGCATATTTCTTCTTCGTCTTCTTCTCGCTTAAAGGTGGATGAAATTAAATAACTAAATTTTATGATTCTTCTGCAGTTTTTTGTGTTAACACAGTTAAAAGATACCCTGTATTTTGATATCAATTGTAACGTAACAAGCTATGCATTTAGATTATATATTAAGTATATAAATATGTGTACTTACTTTATAGTACGATAAAGAGTAAATGAACCCTATCAAACAATAAAAACCGGATATCATTCTAAAAATAGTATCCTCAAATGACACAAAAATGATTACAGCGGCCTAAAAGTTTTAGGAGCTCTAGAGAGTTTTACGTCTCCATAAACATGTCGGTGAAGACACTCCGTGAAATGCTATTCTCATAAAATTTTATTTCTGCCCTAGTTCTATTTTCAGAAATAATTATTTATTGGGATCAGTTTACTAAAAAAGCAAAAATGTTAATCCTACTATAATTGTCTGTTTTTAACTCTTTCTTTTGCATGAAAGCATTTTATGATTTCGGAGCTGAGTTAACGTAATGTTTTCCAAAAACGAGCTCCTCCATGAAACATTTATATTGTAAGAATATTCCAATTCTACACCAAAGCAAAAAGAATTGTTTTTTAAAAACATATTTATGTATGTGAGTTAATTAATTATACTAGACTAATAAAAGAAGTATAACTACAAAACTGTGCAAAGAATAGAAGTATCTTTGCACAGTTTTTACTCAAATAAAAAAAACTGATTTAGTTCTGTTTTCTCTATAAAGAAACTCAACGTTTTATGTTGTATATGGTTCATAGGTTAAGCTTTTACTTCACTTCCATCGTTTTTGAGCTACATAATATATTTGTAAGGTAAACCTTTCGCTATTTTTTCTCCATGGATGTATGCTCATTTAACTAATTTTAGATGAACTGATGATGTGTATGTTGCATGTTACGCATGTGCAGTTGCAGTTTCTATAATGAAGGATACTGCTTCTGTGGCAAGGTCCATGGAAGTTTAGTGGAAAAAAGAAATCTAGAACTGAACGTTGAGTAATTACAGGAACTGGAACGTTTATCTACTGTGTCAGAAATTTTTTAAAGAAAAACCTATAACCTTAACAAAGAAATCTTTCTAGTATCTCTTGAAAAGATCGGACAATGTCACTTAGAGACATCTCAACATAAGACTGATACAAAATTCTTTAGTCAGATTTTAATAAAATGACAATACTGGTCAAAAGTAGTAGAAGATGGAATAGTAAAAAGCCTAAATGGGACTGTATTTCTGAATTCCATAGAACAGAAAAATATTTTCTTATGTGAGAAGTGGTTTGGTATACTTTTTATATTGGCCGCGAAATTATAAAAAAATATATTCTAAAAATGTATAAAGAAATAATAATTTTTACTTTATTCACAATTTTATATAATATTATCATGTTTTGAAAAACGATAAAAACTACATATATCTAGCTAGTAAATATTTGCGTTTTAAAATAAATAAAAAATCCAATTTAGGTCAAATATAAATTAAGAGTATCCAAAGTTAGAAAACTGTTCTTTTCTTAAAAACATGTTGATGGGAATTGGATTGATTTTATGTCCATATCTGTTTGCTTTCTTTTCGATTCCGTTCGATAGTTGAGTTTGACTGATCATTTTGTTCTAAAGTAACATCGATTTTTTAATTGTTTTATAGCTGTTTGGTAACGAAGTCATTTATTAGAAAACTAATCAAATAAACTTCTAGTATGCTATTTTCCTATAGGAGATTCCGAAATCGGGATAAATACTTTTATAGCAGTGAATTAATAGACCATGATAACTATGATTAAACTTGGAAAATAAGAGCATGAAATATTCGAAACTGAAACTTCCTGATATTTCTTATTGTTAAATATACAGTGTGGATATTAAGTCTTACCCCCCTAGTGAACTCCGTTATTTAAGACAAAGATGAAAAACGTTCGGACCCGTCAATTTTTATTTTAATAGAGGTATTTTATAACAAAAAAATTGTCACCCCTTTCATCACCTTCACTTGACAGCTACCCGCTCAGATTTTTTTTATTTAAGGATCTGTTTGTTAATAACGATTTATTGTTTGGAGATACACTTTACGATACTACAATACAAAAGTAGGAACACTGGTTTTGCTTTAATATGGGACATTCGGTATAACAAAATTTATTTAATTTTGTTCTTGAACGTATATACCGAATTACTTTTTTGCAGAATAAATACTTTTGTGTCGTTAAAACATATCGTGGTTAGAACAATTTTTTAAATAATCTAGTTGGCGTGTCTAGTTTTTGACAACTGTCACGAAAACCGAGCAATTAGCACTGTTGATTGTAAAGAATATTGACAAGAACTTGAGATTTGGTGAGCTTTAGTGGTAACCTGTAAATTTTTAGTATTCAAAAGTCAAAATAATCAAAATGGCACCACCTCGTAGATTAGTAGACAAATGTGAAGCAATTTTAATATTTAGTGAAGCAAGCCGTAACTACCATGAAGCTGTGAGAATATTCAATGAACATTTTCCGAATCGTCCAATTGATAGACATTACTATAGACTACTTCTCACCAAAATTTGTGAAACTGGTTCTGTCGAAAACAAGAAACGGGATGGTAGAAAAAAGACTTCTGAGGAAAAGCAAGTAGATATTTTGTCTCAATTTGTAGTAAATCCATCCAGTTCATGATGTGCTTAGAAACAATCCAAGATCTTGTTTTCCAGCAAGATGGAGTTCCGCCTTATTACGATGCTCGCGTTCGAAATTTTTTAAATAATTTGTATCCCAGAATATGGATTGGACGTCGAGGATTCATTGAATGGCCACCAAGATCACCAGATCTTATTCTAGATTTTTACCTATGATGTTACCTTAAATCCAAACTGTATGGGAGGCAGTTGACGACACTTGATGAACTCCGTCAAAAAATACCAAAATCATCTTAGTTGTTACCTATATCACCGAAATATATTCATAAAAGCATTCAATATTTTAAATGAAAATAAACACGATCTGAGTGCTTGTCTGAATAATGACAGATGCTTTTAACAAAAGAAATCGCTATCATTTTTTATTCCGCATTTCCTTGTCCATCTCACGTAAATTTAAAATATTAAACATGACTTGAATGTGTTATATTACTATTTGTTCAATATAAATATGAGTTATTTAACCAGAAAAACGCGTTAGTAAAATCGAGAATCGGTTAATTGGACTAGGGCACTTAAGCCCCTGCCTCATTCCACGTCGTATTTCCACTGTTTCTATCGTATTCTGAACAATTTGTATGTTTGCACATTGATGCCAATACAAATTTTTGATACTACTAGGTCTTGGTCATCAATCCTCACCTTTTCAAGGTACCGATGAGTTTGTCGTGGGTGACCCCGTCAAAGGCCTTTTCAAAGTCGATAAAACACATATATACCGGTTGTTCTATATCCATGACCATATGATTCCGATTGAACCATGACCTGCAAACTGAATAATGCTTCTCTGGTTGCAAGGTTGTTTCTGAAACCAAACTGTGTTTCGCTTAGTTGTAGTTCTATTGTAGCGTTTTAAATTTTCATATTTAATATCTATATAATAATATAAATTCTGTATAAAGTTTTGTATTCAGTTGTTTCAAAATATAGATGTTTTTGTCTCTGTTACATTGTCAGGTAGAAAATTATTCCGTTAAAACTAGGACGTTAAAATAATGAATAAAATGCGTGTTGTTTATAAATCACCCTATTCTCTGTATGTATTGTGAGGTAAAAAATTTCCAGTTACCCAATTTAAAAGTAAATATTTCAGGATGTTTTGTTGTCGGTTTAAGGTTGTTACGAACGAGGGTCGAGAGGTACTATTGTTTGTTTAGGTTCCGGAGACGCGAGGGGAAATTATTTGGCGTTGAATTTGTAAAATCTAAGGCAGATAGTCAGTCAAGCAAGAGCATTCAGACTAGAGAGATGTTTGGGCGATTTTGAATCAACAGTCGATTCATTTTTTTTTGTGTAATGTCTTAAGACCGGTCAATATGATAATACTCTTTGCATAATAGCAGTTTAGAACAGAGTAATCATCATAAGATTTGTGTAGTGTACCGGAGGCTGATGAAATTTTGAGATTAAGTATATAGGATGTCCCCACCAGCCTTTTTTTGTTTGCCTGCTTGATCCAACCCCATTTACGTCTTAGATCGTTCGTTCCTGAGTATGGAAATGGTTTCCTTTTGTTCCAGTTTGAGAATTTGTCCAAGTAGCTTTCCCATAGATGTTTAGCAAGTTTCAAAGTTAAGTGTAAAAGTTTGTGAATTAAGGTAACAATTAATATATTAATTTTTCCAAGTAAAATAGACATTATTTAAAAAAAATCGCTTTCATTTAAAAATTAAAAGAATTTGTAATAATTAAAGTTTTATATTGTGTTACGAGGCGTGGCCAAGAAAATGTGATAATTTATTCTGTCTTGCAATATTTTGTTGACATATGCAATTTTGGCTTAAATCTGCTCTTGTTGTAAAACAATTTTAATTTGATTATTATATAGAAAAGATATGTCATATATAAGGTTAATTTTAAATTTTTTTTACAAGGATCTAATTTTTAATCATTTGGCCAATTATACATAACCTAGGTCGAAATTTTTAGCAACATCCTTTGTAAACAGATAAGCACGTAAGTTTTTGTTAATTTTGTTATTATGTTATATAGTATGCTCCTTGTGCAATCGGTATTTTTGATAACTGTTTGAGACAAAAATAAACATTTGATTAGTTTCTCTGATCCATTTTTTTTTGTTTTAATTTAGAAAAGTCTCCCAACCCTTGTATGTATTCTTGATTTTAGGGAAGAAGAAATTTTCTTTTTCCAGCAGGAAGTTTTTCTCGAAGCGGCGTCCCGAAAAAGAAAATAGCTAGTGGTAATTCTTATCTGCCATATCTTGTTCGTTTTTGGCCCAGGAGATTTATGTAAGTATCCTTTTGTTTTCATTTTGTAGATACCCCAATCCGACCCATTTATTTCAACTTATCCACGACCCAGATCTCCAACAACTCCCTGAGTGTTGTACGCATCAGTTTCGATTATTTTGTTTGCTCCTTCTTAACTCTTTAGTTTCTGTCCCCAATCTTCTACCCCTATGTTCTTAATCTGAGGTAAGCAAAATATATCGTTACACTATTTTGTTGTATAATTCTCGAGTGGAGTATTCTTAAGAAAATTTTCAATACATGGCTCATCAGACTGATAGTGCGATGATATTTTTTTCCTGAAAAATGACTTTGGTAGAGCCAATTAGCCAGACTTGTTTTTGTTTTTTGTTGAAGTCGACTGAATTTTAATTATTATTGATTGCAGATTCATAGTCCAAATTTTTTGTTACAGAAGTATACTACATATACGTAATATTTTTATGGATACATAAATTTTGTTTTTGATTTATTTGTTTTTTTTATTCTTTTATTATCTTACTGTTTTTTCTTTTGTTTTTTTTTTCGTTAGTGCGATGATCGCTTTATTGTTAAGCGTTATTTGTTTTTCGTGGAATGTTACTGGACCGTCGTTTTCCTATTCTGTGATAGTTATATAGACTTTCAACTTCATCAAAGGTTATGTTTGGACCAGTCGATTTATTTTCGATTTGAATTTCGGTCTTTCATCATCAACAGTTTCTTAATACATTCTCTTCGCCTCTCCAGTTTGTATTATTCATTGACTATAATATTTCCTTGTTTATCAAGTAAACTACATGCAGTTGACCTATATGGTCCAGTTATTTCTCGCATCTTTGTTTACATCTTCACGAGCCATAACAGAATTATCGATTTATCGAATTGGATATCCATACACTGATGAGTTCATTCGCGAATGTTTTTTGACCAAGAAACTTGTTTTCTTCCCACCCATCTACGGCCTTCTATTTTTCCTTTGCAGATTATTTGTAGTATTCTATAACAATGTCTCCTCACTGTATGTCCCAGATAAGATATTCTCCGGTGTTTAACATTTAGTAATTCTTTATCTTTATTGACTCTCCTTAGTACTTCCTCATTACTTTTTCATGCTCAAGGTATTTTCAACATCCGTCTATGAATCTAAATTACCAATGCTTCAATTAGATTCATGCTTAATACTTTAAGTGTTCATAATTCTGCAAGTACAGACCGAATATAGCACTTAACCATTATTTGATGATTATTGCAAACAAATGTTTTCATTTTCATAAAAGTAGTTTTAGTTATTGCTGTTCTGCGTTTTATTTTTATGTCTGAATCTATTTGGTCCGTTATAACAGTTCCCAAAATATGTAATTTTAATGAACTTTTTCAACTTGGACTACATTTAATTAAAGCTCTGCATCTGGATGTAGGTTACGACTTAACCTAAAAATTTGGTTTTGTTTGATTTCGTCGGTGTAGTTATCTCCAATTTTTTGCTATAGTCGTTTACTTCCAGTACAGATTTTTATTGACACGAATATCTTTTTCATCTAATGCTATATAAGGATTTCGTGGTTTGAGTAGATTTACAATTTACAGTTTTTTAAATAAATTGGTTTTTGGATTTTGTCGTGGGATTCCTACCACATGGGGTTGGTGATTAGATGCAATGTCTGCTCCTGGAAATATCGTGACTTTTTTGACATTTCGAAAGATCTCACTTACAAGTATATAATCTATTTTATTTCTTGAAGACTCAGGCTTGTTGCCATCATCAAATGGGGCTTTTCCAGTACATAGTCGTCGTTTGGGTAGTTTAGATCAGATGTTTGCAATGATCATTTAGTTTTCTTTACAAAACTCATACAATATCTGTCCTCGATCAATAGTTTGACCAAGACCATAAGAATTTTATCTACTTTAATATAAATACAAATGTCACGTCTTCTTCTTTTGGTGCCTATTCGTTTCGAATATTGTTGTTATGGAGAACCATTCCCTCAAATGTCACGTAGAGGTGTGAAAAAAATAAAGAATGGCAATATTCAATCCATGAATGCATGAATGATTTTGAGCAGAACGTCCTGAAGTAGTGTTTGACTACAATAGTTTACAGAGTGTTTTTTTTATTTCTGTATATAGCTGAAAAATCAAAGATGTCCAACAGGTCATTTTTATTGGTGAACATAGCATATGACAACTCTTCTTCTTAGGCTGCCTATCGGTTAGGTTGCTATACGGAATAGATGTGTTGAGGTCTTTCTATAATACTCTCAGGTTAGCAAGCCGGGATATTCTTCTTCGTCCTGGGGCCCTTTTTCCTTCAATTTTAAATTTCAAAATGGATTGAGTAGCTTGTATCTGCCTTGATTTCTCATTATATGTCCCAAGTACTGCAGCTTACGGCCCTTCACGATGTTGACCAAATCTGCGGTTTTGTTCATCCTCCGCAGTACTTCTTCATTGGTGACTTTGTCTGCCAATGGTGTCTTCAGGATCCTTCTGTAAAACCATAGCTCAAAAGCCTGAAGTTTTAATAAATTTTCCGCCTTCAATGTCCACGTTTCTACTTCGTACGAGCCTGAGACGTAACTCACTGTCGTATAAATAGAATATTTTCATAGGCATTTTCTGTGAATTATTTAAGATGATTGAAATGTTTTAGATTGAAAAGTTATTTATAATAAAACACTATTCTATTTAGTATTTTACTCAACGTCTCGGTCCATTACAAGTTTATAAATTTCAATTCTGCTTTTTCGTTAAAGATCATTTGAAAATACCTCAAGTTACATTTGTTATCCATCCGTTTCTGTTCATTACGTGCTTTTAGAAAATTAGAGTACCTGCGTTTAAAAGGAGATTTTTAATCGGAAATCCATTAATCAAGTTTACAAATTGACAAAGGCTCTTAAACAAAAGACCCCATAAATATCTTTTTACTATAATTGTACGTATATACAGTTACTATAAAAAAAGGTTTTCTAATACTTAAGACTAAGACTTCTAAACCTTTTAAAGTAATTTATATTTCTCCGGAATTCCATTTAAATTTCAAATAGGTTACATTTAAAATGTCTTATATTTTTAGATTTCCTAACAGTTGTATTGTTGTAAGAAAGCATAAACCAGCAAAATACAACGATTATACATAGATTGATAGCTGCAGTGAGTGATGATATTCCCATGATTTAAAATTATTTCCAAGTTATAAATATAAGAATAGAAAAGAAATTCGATGGGGTAATCGAAGTGGTGGTGACAGAAAATATATGGGAGGAACGAAAGATCTACAATCAAAAATTTAGTTAGTAGTAGCCTAGTCACTGTGGCAAATAAAGTAAAAATTATGGTTCAAAATTTTGATTAGGGCTATATTTTTAATAAATATTTTTTCTTTGTTAATTAAAAATTAAGTAAAAATAAAAAAAAATACAAAAAACAGTAACTTGCTTTAGACTTGACTTTAGACCATTTGGTTTCTGACTATATGTGTTTCTTGATCTGCTGGTGATTTACAGGTATACAATCGGCACTTTGGTAAGTCGAACAAGATGTTTGCTGTAATTAGTTCTCGACAAACTCACCAATTCATAGTAAGCTCCCTTACCAATTTTGGCATCGAAATCTCCTAATACGACTGTTACCTTATGCTTCTTTGTTAGGTTCAGAGTATTGTTAAGTTGGTCGTAAAACGTGTCAAGCTCTTCCTCACCTTTATCGGTTGTGGAAACGTACACATGTATTATGTTTACTGAAACTCTCTCCGTATTAATTTCCAACATTGCAACTATATCTGAAATTTGCGTAAAAGTGTGAACCGCTCTATTAACTTTGTTGTCTATGAGAATGCCTACATCACATAAATGAGATGGATCTTCATGCCCGTAGTAGTAAAGCACTCCGTTTTTCGTTGTGTATCTTCCAGTTCCTTCCTATCGCTTGTGGCTGATTTCTAATATATTTATTTGCAGACGTTTTATTTTCAAAATTGCATTGGCACTTTTGCAGTTGCAAACAGACTTTTTACATTCAATGTCCTGACTCTCATGCTTCATCTAGTTTGATTATTTTTCCTTAAAGTTTTTAAGAGGGTCTTGCTTGGTGACTACCGGAGAGGCGTCGAAGTTTCCAGATTACCCTCTCTTTCCGAATTCTTGATTTCCGAATTCCATGATCATAGTATATATTTTCTTGAACTTGATTTTCCACTAGGGTTTTTTTCTTAGGGACCAATTCTAGATCCAGGAATAAAAGAGTGCCTGCTCTTTTTTTTTATTCTATGCAAGACCTAAAACCAAAGGGGTGCCACTTTCGCTTTCCACACCGTTTCTTCTTCACCATGGATGCCATTATGGACTTTATCCGTGATCCTGAGCAACCTCAGCAGGTATTAGTTTCCCCGGTCATAAAACATCTGAAATCCGCGGACGGCAAGGATGGATTTATTTCCTTAATAGGACTATACAAAAGGACTTCCTACCCGCTATCGATAACTTTGTACTCACTATACCGAATACTTTGTATGTATATCAAAATGTAAAAAGTGGAAATACATAATCGTGTGAAGAATATTGGCTAATTTTATTATGGCTGCTTATTTTGATGCAGTATTTGAACTTTCGTGCTATTAATTTCAGAAAACTATTCGTCCATTACAGGTCAAATCCAATCATTCAATATAGTTCTCAATTTTTAACCAAATAAACATGAAATTAGTTGTGTACCCCTTCTAAATTAATTTCATCTGCTGCTTACTCATTTTGTTGCCTTATGCATTTTGTAGTATATTTGTTCAGTACGTTTTTATAAATGTTTGTATACATGCATTTAATTTTAGTTTTTGAATTTAAGGTTCAATTAGGCTGTACTGGAAATTATTTAAGTAAATTTATTCTCAAAGATAGTCACTGTTTCACCACAAACACTAACGGCATGACTGGAATTCTCGACTCTAAAGTAGTGTCTACTAAATTTTCTTATGTTGTGTGCAAAACACATTTTGCACGATTTTCATGAACTTAGAACTTATTAACATCTTAAAAGAGGCGACATTCAGACAAACTTAACACAGACAAAGGCGTAACTTTGAATGACCTTGTTCATTAATTATATTATTATTACAATGTTATTACACTCCGGACAAATTGATCCTCGTTATAAATTATACAAGCAACAAAAAGAACTTAAACGTGTTTAAACTGTCTTATTTTCTCTAAAATTGTGTTTTAAATGTATCAATCAATTTTACAAAAGTTAAAATATGTATCTTTAGTTATTTTTGATTTCTTTTGTAACCACTAACCACCGAAAAATGGATTATACCAAAGCCTATATTAAGATTTTTTTTCGATGACTTTTTACATATACGTTAACTTTTTGGCAAGTACGGTGAATGAAATAAAACTTGTGTCCATTGTGCTTGTTCGGAAGTTTTCGTATATTTGAGTTTCTAGTTATAGTTTCATTAAGAAGACTTTAACAATGTAAGGACAAGTAAAATTTAAAACGGGACAGACTAAACGAGCCTTCGTGTTGGTTTTGCGATAAAATGAGTAATTTAGTTAAAAAACCAAAAGCATAGTAACAATCAATTAAAAGTATTCAAAAGAAGCATATCAAAGAAAAGAAGACGTTGGCAAAATAATCAAAAATTATTCCAAATGAACTGTATAAAGTATTTCCAGCTGTCCATTTTATATCAGTAAATAAAGAATAAGACGTGGGGAATTATCACAAATGCAGAACAGAAGCAAGTGTTTCCGGAATCAAAAATTCTCATTGATTATTAAGAATCTTCATCGGTCACTGAATATTTGATTGGCTATAACTAAACTGAAGAAGCGATGCGGTTAAAAAAAGCATTCACGAAGTCGTTTCTTCGTATATTGACATTCACTCGTGTGTCATTCACACAAAGGCATATCAAACACCCGAAAAACATGTAGGCATAATACACATTACCTTATTACCAAAAAAAAATCTCATTTAAATTTAAAGGTTTGAAAATGTACTGACTGTAACGTAAAATATACTGACTTCAGTATATTATTAGTTATACTTGCTCTTAAAACAACATAAATGAACCTACTAAAAGGTATTGAACATTTTTCTAGATATTCCACTCTATGCAATCTAGAAATTTGCACTTAATTTATATTTTAAATTTCTGGAATAACTTGCTCTATATTTACGAATATAAGCCTCAAATACCGCTAGAAATTAGCAGTGACATATTTCGAAAATGGGAAATCAATCAACGAGTTTCCGTTCGATTTTCAGTGTCATGATAGTTAAAATTACGAATAGAGTGAACAGCACAATCCATTTGCGGATGAACAAAATAACCGAGAAACATAAATCACAATAGGCAAAGTCAAATGAGAGTTTTGTTCAAAATCTGTCATATATAGAAATAAAATTTATCTGTAAATAGATAAAGAAATAGTGTTTTAGTTTAATTAACAAGTAAAATTATGTAACGTTACTTATGTGTTTTTTAATCATAAAAGAATGAAGTGGTTCCAGTAGCCACTATACATCTTATAACATTAAGAACTTTGCAGGAATTTTTTTGGACTACATGCACTTAACACGCGTATAAATGGGAAAGATAAAACATGTACTCTACAATTATAGATATAGTTATATGCTTAATACATTCTATTTATTCTAACAGGAAAATTAGCACGCCTATATAATAACCTAAAAAATGCCATGCCGCGTCTGTAAAAAGATAATATTATAACATTTGCTTTCACTCTGACTTCTCATAATCTTACACCATTTCAGACGAACCGAAAAAAGCGGGTTCTACAAAGCTATGATTAGTAATTTTAGCTTCTCCTTCAATTGGTAAATATATAATTTGCATCACCCCTTTATTATATTTTTTATTTAATTAATGCTTGTTCTGGATCTAGCATAGTTTGGAGTGGACTTAGACGCACCTAATGATGACTGGCCAACAAATCCCAAATGTTGTCGACATGATTTAAGTCGAGTCACTGCTTAAATACCTCATATTGTATCAAATTTATGGTACTGATAAACAGATAGATATATTCAATAAGGTGGTTTTTGTCCTATTTCACTGCGACCTTTTCAGATACATTGTGGCCCTCTAATCATAGATTACATTCCATGTATCTCTTTGCCGGCGGCTTTTCTTCGCTTAATGTAAAGAACTGCACATCTGCAAAGCTGTCGCACTGGCACAAAAGGTTGTCTGCTGTTTCTTTCTCTAGGTGATAGAATAGGCATAGATCATAGATGTTTATTGTCTGCTCATGGCAATATATGGAAACATACTAAAATTATAGAATTGTAACGACTTTGCCTAGATCTGACATGGGTTTCCGTCTAGGCAAATTAAAATTTAAGGCTAAGAATTTATATATACATAGAATAAAATATTTTGAAATAATTTTAAACAAACTCCCCCATTGAAAGGTACCTTCAAAATAGATAATTAACACTCTCTTGCTGCATTGATAACGGACACAAATGACGAAGAGAACGAATAACAGTCTTATTGTTTGTTTTTATCTGTGACACTCTTGAAAGTTTATCTTTACTGGAATGCAAGCTAATAATACGTCCCAATGGCCATCTACATGGAGGTTGTTGATAACTAAGAATTAACATTTAAGTTGCAATCTTCAAATGAGTGAAGATTCTTTCCATTTGGATTGATGTTGCAGTTGCGAAACGTATTCCTTCACATAACGATTCCAAAATTGTTGATCCATATATGAGGAATCGTTTTGTAGTTGAAGAGCCTGCCTATTGGAATTATACTTAAGTCAGCGTCGGGAATGGTTGAAATAGGACAACCAATCAGGACACGGGAAGGAGTAATTGGCATTAGGTCAGTTGGGTCATTAGAGAGTGCAAATAGGTCTAGCATTTAAGACTCCCTCGATCTGAATTAGCAAAGAATTGAAATCCTCGTAGATAAGATTTTTGTCAGTCCACTCTGTCAAAAACATGAAACACCCTCTTTAAACAGTGTTTCATGTTTTTGACTGTCGCCTCCCAAAGACCGCCAAAATATGGCGCATACGGTGGAATGAAATGCCAATTTATATTATGTTTAATAGCTTATTGTAAATGTAAGTATTATTTTGTAGAAAAAATTGACCAAATTGTTTAAGTTCATTGCGAGCTCCAACGAAAGTGGATGCGTTATCTGAATAAATCTCATTGGAGATACTTCGTCGAGCTATGAAATGCTTCAAGCGAGATAGGAAACAGTCGGTTGTGAGATTTGTAATGAGTTCAAGATTAACTGCTTTGGTACAAAAGCATACAAAAACACACATTTAACCTTTTATTTCTTTGGCTCCCCTACCCGATTTATTGTTAAGTAAAAATGGTCCTGCAAAATCTATGCCACAATGCTCAAATGGCAGTGAGGGGTCGTGCGAGCTTTGGGCAAACTGGCCATTGGACAACTGACAAATGTAGGTTTAAATTTAAAACAAGTAAGACAATGTCTTACAGTTTTTCTTGCAAGGTCTCTTCCCCGAATTGGCCAATAATATTGTCGAATTGATGAGAGAAGGAGTTGAGGACCTGCATGTAATGGGACTTTATGTTTATACTCAAATAGCAACTTAGTAAAATGATGGTTAGATGAAATTAACAGGGTGTTTAAAGTTAAAGTCTAATCCAGATAATCTAAGTCGACCCCCTACTCGTAATATATGGTTTTCATCTAAAAATGGAGTAAGATTTGAAAGTTTATGTGCGGTTATATCGGTTGTAAAATGAATCCAATTGTGCAAGTTTTATTAACCGCAATGATGAGTGCTCTACTGCGGAAAGAGTTATTGGACCTATCGTTCTTTCAGACCTTTTTTACAAGCGTTATTAAGAAATCAAAGACAATAACTAACGACATGTTTCAAAGTTGAAATATTAGAAAATCGACAGAATAGAGAGAGTGGTGCAGAATGGGTAGCCAATAACATCGAACTTTTAACCTTTTATTCAGGAAGTTTGATTTCAGACATTGCAGGAGGTGCGAGTTTGTCTATAGGACCGCGTAGAAAAATTGGTCCCTTCCACCATAATTCACGGTTAGCTAGATCTTCTGGTAAAACTCCTCTGGAAGCCAGATCTGAAGGATTTCCTTTAGTATGTAATGCCAATCATCCTTGTTGATTAACTGTTGAATTTTGGCGACGCGGTTGCCTACGAATTGTTGTAACTGATTAGGATCCCTTTTTGTCCAACATACTACTATCTGCGAGTCGGACCAATAGTATATCGGTACTGACAACTTGGGCTGTTAATTGTGCTCCCAGTAGGGCAGCACATAACTCTAATCTAGGAATTATGAGTCGCTTTAATAGTGCAACTTTACTTTTGGAGCAAATTAAATGACTTTTATAATTGCCACTTGCATCTATTCTTCGGAAATATATACAGCTTGCATAAGCATCTTGTGATGCATCGCAGAAACAATGAATGTCTAGTATAGAATGATTGGATCCAAGAACATGCCTAGGAATATCTAATTGAATGAGTTGGGACAATTGATTGTAAAATTGTGTCCATTGAATATAAATATCATGTGGAACCTTTTCGTCCCAATTTAATATGAGGGTTCATAATTTCTGAATTATCAGTTTAGAAAGTACAATTACTGGAGAGATAAGACCAAGAAGATCCCAGATCTGTGAAATGATAGGTAATATTTATCTCTTAGTAATCGAATTATCGTGTGGAATTGGAGATATTTTAAATTTTAGAATGTCTTTGTTACTATTAAATTGTACACCTAAGGTTTTACAGCTTTCGTGTTCACCGAAATTTAAAATTTCATTTGGAATATTGCAGCATGGAATGTTCATGAGAACACTTTGATTTCTGTTCATTGGAACCCGTTACTAGGTCATCAACTTGTAACATTTTTTTTTTAATTATTATATTAAATTATTTTTAATTCCTTTTGAAATATGAAGAAAGCATCTACCTACCAAACTAGCGCGGAATTTCCCTAATTAAGAAAGGTTGTTAATCCTTTCTGACTTAATCCTGTGTATGAAAGAAACTAATGCTTTTCGGTATGCGGGTTCTTTTTCATAAATTGGTAATTTTCGTCGAAGTCACGTATAGTAATCTTTTGACAATAACATAATCCAAAGGATTGTATATTTGATCACGTCCAATTACTAATACCTACCGTTATTTACCCGAACTTTCCGATAGTCGTTAAGACCTTATCTTCTAAGAAATAGATACAGACTGGCCTATGATTTATAAGTGGGAGATATCCCCTCTTTTTTCTTGGGTAGTTTGTAAAATTTTAGAAAAACCAAGTTACTTCTGGTGGGACAGTCTTTGCGTAAGGACTAGATCTTACTGTATATCTGTTATCCTACCGTCTGTGAATTGTTTTCTAAGTGTGTATACACTTGTTCATTTGAGTCTTTTTGATCTTATACTATATTAGATTATATATAGTAATAAAGTACCTTTAATGTTAATTAAATTCAGTGTTTAATACAAGTATAGTATTAACTTCAGTGAATTAGGCAGCAGTCATTAGAAATTACTGTAAGTTACCATAATCTTAGTATCTCCAATTATCTGGGCAAATAATATGGTATGGTATCATATCATCTGCCATTATCTGGACGTATCTAAAGTTCCTCCATGTCTTCACCTGTAGATTGCTGATTTTTGCATTCCCTTTAAAGAACATTTCAATAGATTCAAGAAATTTCAATAAGTAATAATTATGAACATTTAAGTCTCAGTTTATCATTAAATAATAGCTTTTTATACTTTTGTAAATTTAGCTTTGATTTTCTTTTGTGTTTGTTATAATTTTTCTTCATTTTTTTACTGTAATATCTCGAGGTACGCCCACAAAACTTTATTTGTACATGATTGTATTATATATCTTTGTAAAGGTATTTTCTAATTATATTACTGCTTATTTTCATACGTATACCACCATTTCATTTTTTATATAGTAGGTCAAAAGGACCAAATTTACGGCACTGAATGTTGGATAGCTATAAAGAAAGAAAAACAACAATATCATGTAGTAGAAACAAGAATACTTAAATACATGAATGGGGTGTCAAAAAAAGTAAATTATTGAATGAATAATACTTGATCCCAGAGTGAGAGAGCGTAGGTTGGTTGGTAATCACTGAATAGGAGCAATTGCTGAATTAAAAGTTCCTGGAAGGAATCAGACCGGACGACGCTTAAATATGGACATACCTTAGGAAGGGGGGATTAGAGTTAGTTTGGACCCAAGATAAAAATTTATGGATAAATGTAATTCAGGAAGCCGAGCTGCATATAATAAAACATGTACAATAATGCTTTGTACAACAATTTAGAGTTTGTTTCGTCCTGCAATGTTATATTAAATTGGTGGCGTCTTAGCAGTTTCTTTTTTTATGTAATTTGGTAATTTCATAGTTATTTTAAAGTCATCTTACCGGATTTCTATATATTTGCTTTACACCCATATTTTTCCAGGCATCCTGTATGCCGTTTAACGTGGTTACAGTTTTAAGGGTAAAGCTAATAAAGTTGAGTTAGTTTGCAGTGTTGTGCTTTGTCATCTATTCCCTAATGGAAGATTAATTATTTGTGCCATATTCACGCGATCGCGTCAAGGTCTATTAGGGGTTCATCACCACGACTCTATTGATCACAACGCTTAAATGAGGTGCAGACACATACAAACCTTCTAACAGATAAGATTAACAAAAGTAGGTTAGTATCTAAATAAAAATGGTAAGAGTTTACTACCGTTTGTCATAAGAGAAAAGTAAAAATTGTTGAGCTTATATTATATATTGATTTAATGAAAATTATTTTTTACGAAATTTCTAACAGGAAGCTATAATTTTAGAGTAGTTTTTATTTAGAATTAAAACATAAAAAATAAAGATAACCAAAAAGGAAAATGTTCATCAAAACTAAAATATAAAATAAAAAACTAAAGCAAAATAAATATCTTACTTAAACCTGGATAATGAACACAACTAAAATTACTTTGTTGTTCAGATTCGGGAAATACATACATATGTATAGGCTAACAACGAGAAGTAATACTCTAAGGCGGTGGTCCACAACAAACGCTGTACGCCGCGTATAGCGTTACGCCTATCGCGTCTGAATGCTTTACATAATAAATAATGGATGCGGTTTTTATTGTAAGCTAAACACAGCGTGCAACAAGTGTACAAGCATACAGAAGCGAGGCGTACGGCGTTTATTGAAGACCACTACCTAAGCACCGCATATAGCATAACGGCATTCGTCGCGTCTTTCTGCTTTTTTAATAAATCATGGATGCGACGCGACGTACGGCTTAACGCTATACGCAGCGTACTGCGTTTATTGGACACTACGGCCTAATATATACAGTAATACTGCATTATTTGATTTCGGCTATATTTTTGTCCTACAAAATATGAGATAGATTTACTATCATAAGTATATAATAGCTAGAGTGCCCGTCTCTTCAAACTTTGGGTACATTTCATTAGGATGAGTCTGACACGATTTCCCTCTGCGACTTGTTTTGGTTCTGGGCGTTTTTAACTTTCCCCAAATATTGTCAGCGATCAGACAGGAAAATTGGAAAAACAAGTTCCGTCAAACAGTATATTCTTCTAATTAAATAACTTAAAAATTATAAGAACAAGACGAAAATAAAATTGTCTGATAAAAAAAATAGGTCATTCAATGCGTCTGACGGCGTCTTGTTTTACAATTTTCCTGCCTGACGGGTGAAAATTAACAAAGTCGCAGAAGGAAATCGTATCAGACACGACCTATGAAGCGATATTCAAAGTTTGGAGGTAGTACTATCAGAAACTTTTTTGCCGACATGATGGTCGCTCCCATTATAAATAGTTTTATATTTTTTTTTAATGAAAAAAAAATATTATGAAATGATAGAATATTTTTTAAGGATTTTATTTTTAGAACATTCTTGAAAACCTATTAAATTCCCAAAGACAATAATAACTATATTTATGTATAGTTATAACTATATTTATGTATTATTTATGCACAATTAAAAGCAAAAGAAAGTACAGGCAAAAGTAACAGCGCAAGTACCAATTTATTCGATGTGATTTTTGTGGTAAACAAAAGATACCTTCCAATCAATATTTTATATAAATATATGTTATAAAAAAGATTGGAAGTTTTTATTATTATCCCGGTTTTTTATAGCGTTCTCCGCCTTCCGGTTCCCAGTTTCCAGCTACGTCGGTCATTACATTCGCCAGGGTGAAGGTTTCTTTCCGACATTGCCTTCTGAATGCCGCCCAGCCAGGTTTGTTTTGGCCTTCCTCGCTTCCTTCTTTCCCTTGGCGTCCATTTTAAAATTTGGTTTGGCAGCCTGTCGTCGTCCATTCTTTTCACATGACCATACCAGATCAGTTGTCTCCTTTGAATTTCGTCAATGATGGTTGACTTGACTCCCATTATATTTCTGATATGGTCATTCTGTATTCTATTAAGCCTTGATTTTCTAGCTGATCTTCTCCATAAGTCCATTTCCAATGCAAGTAGGCGTCGCTCAAGGGATTTAGTAAGTTGCCATGTTTCGAATCCATAGAGCACTATACTTTTAAAGATGGAGTTAAAGAGGAAATGCTTTCTTTGATTTGATAGTTCTTTTGACCATAGCATCGGGTTTAGGCATCCTATCACCCTTTTTCCTTTCACGATTCTTTGCTATATCTCTTTTTCGGTGCGCCCACTCTTGTTGATTGTTGTTCCCAAATATATATATTCCTCACAGTTCTTGATTGTTTCATGTTCGTTGACCATTAGATCTTCTACTTCATTCCTGATGCATACGTATTGCGTTTTGTTTCTATTTACAGAGAGGCCCCATTCTTCATATGTTTTAAACAACCGTCTCATCATGAATTCTAAATCTTCCTTGTCTGCTGCCACTACTACTTGGTCGTCCGCAAAATGTAGAGTGTATAATGTTGTATCGTCGTCAAGTTGAATCCCCATTCCTGAACAGGATCTTCTCCAGTGTTTTAGTGCTTATTTAAATAGATCTTAAATAGTATTGGAGAGAGGCAGCATCCTTGTCGTAAGCCTTTTGTTACTGAAAATTCTTCTGATAAGGTGGTGTTTAGTTTGATTTTTGATAATGCTTTATTGACTGCGGCGATGATCGTGGTATTGGAAGTTAATTAACTATATTTGGGCTGAATACAAATCAAGAAATATGCATATGGGCAAAATACATACAAGAACTCTTTGATGATAATAAATCCGAACAACCTCCATCCTACATGTAATGACCACTTACCAATCACATCAGTAAGTGGAAAAAGCAATATCACAACTAAAAGAAAAACAAAGCTCCTGGACCTGACAATGCATATGCTGAACTCATAAAGTTATTTAACCGACAGTATCAGACTAACAAAAATTAAGACATATATTTAAACGGAGTAATACCAATCCTACAATGATTTCTGGACCATCAGCTTAATTAGCCACATTTTACAGGTATTTCTAAAAATCATACATCAAAGGACATATAGACTATGCGAAGAAAAAATCAGCCGTACACAGTTTGGTTTTCGGAACGCAGTGGGTAAGAGAGAGGCTCTCTTTAGCATACAAGTGCTATTTCAACGATGTAGAGATGTGAATTGTGATATTTATGCATGCTTCATTGATTACCATAAAGCATTTTATACAGTAAAACACGACGAGCTGATGAAGATAATAACAAATATTGGAATAAACACTTGCGATCTAAGAATTATTAACAATCTTTACTGGAATCAAATATCATCTATCCGTACAGAGGCAGGAGTATCCGATGATATCAAAATCAAACGTGGGTCCGACAAGGATGTATATTATCACCCTTGCTGTTTAACATCTGAGGAAATCTTTCAAGAAGCAGTAGAAGATGTTGAAGCCGGAATTCGAATTAACGGAGAATGTATCAATAACATCAGATACGCAGATGACACGGTGGTATTCGCTGAAAGTTATGAAACCCTCCAGGAGAATAGAATCACAGAAGTGAGTCAGAGATACGGACTTTCACTGAACATTAATAAAACAAAATGTATGATGATCTCTAAGAAGGGACAGCAACGAAAGAATTGAAAGGAAGAAAGAAAGAAAAAAGTGGCTATTATCCGAATGTCCCATCCATCCAGACCTATGTCATTCAAAAAGAAGGTGGTAATCACAACACCGTAACTTCACGTTTTCTTTTACCACTTAATCTACAGCATACATTTTAAATGTTTATGAATATAATTTACATATCTGTAAAAGCTCTTTTGAGTATTCTTTCTTCTACTTTTATTTTTTCCTTATTAATCAATCTAAGAGCTTTCTTTCTTCAGTTACTGTTAGGTAATGGTTCCTTTAATACTGAATAATTGAAATTATAATGAAACGACGACCTTTACCAGATGTAAATTTTAATCCCGTCTTCAGTAAACGTCTGACGAGGTTATTAACCTTATTATTGACCTTATTAATCTATGTTTCATCCAGACCCGAAATAGTATCTTTATCTTTTAGGATTTCTCTTAAATGTCACATTCTACAAAAAACCATTTCTTCTTTCTCTAGAAGTATTGCAGGTTTGCAACTTAAAGATATTTGAAACATTTCTAATTGCGAGGAATCACCACTAAATTCAACAAATAAGCGATTATTCTAGGTCCACCAACCTTTCACTGCCGGTATGAAGACATCCCTAAGAAGAATCGTTATCTTACTTTTGACTGCCCACCAGAACAGTTCTATTCCTTAGTCCGGCGCAGAGCAACCATGGCGGAGTCTGCACGTGGTGAGTCCATAACGACAAACATTTGTTTTTCTATTTTTTAATACTTTGTGTAGTTTTTGAACAGTTAACTGTTTGAGAAACATTTTACAATCATTTAGAAATTATAAACTTTATATTGTGTTTGTATAATTCTGGTTACTTGATTTGATTTTATTGATGATTTGATTTGATTGATAATTTTATTAATGATTTGAATTTGTTGTTATACCTACCTATATTTTTCATAGTATTATAGCATTGGTTGCATTATTTTATTATTTACTTGAAACTATTTCATTGTTTTATAGTTTTATATGTTAATTTTTAATATTGATCTAACAGTCAGCTTTTGAAGGCGGTTATTATACAAGAAGTGAATATTTTTATCTCATATTAGATCATAGAATATTTGTTCAATTAGTCACCTGTACCGGTGAATATATACCGGTAATATATATATATATATATATATATATATATATATATATATATATATATATAATTATCTGAATTATTTTAATATATGTATGAACATTTATGAGTAGATCTTTAACCTTCAAAATAAACTGTTTTGTTATGCTAGATTCCCATTATTCTTTTCTCTTTTCTCATCCAAATAATGTATTGACTATCCACACCTACTTTTCTTTTAACTTATTTGTTTAAATAGCCGCATAGCTAGGTCGAGACTTGCGTCTTAACTAATATTTTTGGTATAAGGAAGTTACAAAAACGACAAACAATTGATTGATGTAAAATTTTAGTTAAGTCATTTCCTTTGAACTTATATAGTGATACCTGACGCATTAAAGAAGAATTTTATTTACGACGCTCTTTTAACAGTAGACAGATAAGGATAGGTCAAATTAATAGCTTTACATAACGAAGTTATAACTTAATATGATAATGACCAAAACAATTGTACTATCTATTTATATAAAACAAAATTGT
Source organism: Diabrotica balteata (assembly GCA_918026665.1). Lineage (NCBI taxonomy): Eukaryota > Metazoa > Arthropoda > Insecta > Coleoptera > Chrysomelidae > Diabrotica > Diabrotica balteata. The sequence continues at coordinate 92,513,665 of OU898282.1, forward strand.
CCATCAAATAAATGTTCTAACCTTACTTCAATTTACAAATCTGCCAGATATAATTAATAAAATTTTTTTTATTTAGTTCAACATTATATATATTAATTTAAATTGTAAACGTCAAATATGTCAAATTCTGTACCTTAATTTTAGTTTTCGCTTATTATTATGTATAATCGCTTTCCAATCCAACATCTTGACAAACATCCTCACTTAAGGGTGGCCGCACAATAAGGATGCTAAGTACTGCAAAGCATGCGGAGGCCACAAAAACAACTCCAACAGCGGCGTTGCAAGTACTGCTGAATCTACCATTACTTCATATCTTTATAGAAGTCGAAACCATATCTGTGATGAGCTAAACGCAGATATTGTAATGTGGCAAACCATCGATGCAACAGCTACGAGATATGGCTTTGACAATAAATTCAAAAACAAGTGGAAGCTACCTAGTACACTGATGGCTCAAAAACATCGGTGGGCGTAGAAGCCGATCATCGAATTAGAATCTATGGAGAGGCATCACGTGACTAAAAACGACCTCACTTCGGTGAACTCGGTGAAGCCGATATAGTAGGGACAAAGCAAGAGATATATTTCCTGGTAAGTCTGTCTAAGGTATTATAATTTTCCAGGTGGAAATAACGGAAATCCATCACTGCGAAGAAAAAATATAAAGGCAAAAAAGAACGTACCGTTTAATTACCATCTTCACAGATAGCTAGGTAGCACTTAAAGCACTCAATTCTGTATGTGTGCATTAGTATATAATGGTATTGTGTGGGTGCTCTAAACAACCTAGGAGACCGTAGCAAGGTAAAGGTAGCCTGGGTACCGGGGCACGAACAAGTGTTAAGTATCTTGGCCAAACAAGACTCAACAATGCCATTCGTTGGACCGAAACCCTACTGCGACATTGCAAAGGCAGTAACAAGAACAGCTACAAGGAAGTGGGTATCTTACAAATCTCTGGAATGATGAAGGAATTCACCAGGATGAAGAGAGGCGAAACAGTTAATTATTTATTAGAAGTTAATAATCTAGATAGCGAATAATTAATCTTAAAACACCGATACAAAACAAACTCGAAGTAACCGTTGCTCAGTCTGGGCAGGTTATGAGCGGGGTTGTTCTTAGAGGTGAGTAACGTAAGGAAAAATGGATATTGAACAACAAATAATGGAATTGGGAAAACATAAATCATAAAATAAAGTAAAATAAAGTTAGAGCGCAATGACACTAGTTTGACAAGTGATAATATGTATATTAGTATATGTCTATCGAAGTATGCTTTACAAACTCACGCAACTGACACTTTCAACCAGTAGCGTTGCGCGCTATCTTTGTTTTTTTATCATATCTTTGATTCCTGGCGAACAGCTGAAAACCCTAATTTTCGACCATTTTTTCTAATGAAAACTTATATCATCGTATTAACAAAAAAATTAGATTTAGATTGAGATAAAAATATTTATTTAAAAAATAAATCAAGGAAATAATAAAATTTTTGTCAAAAATTAATTACTATTATTTTAATTAAAAATATTTGCGGCCACCTTTTGACTAGCAACCTATTATAAATGTGTTCTCCTAATTTTAAGTGTATGTAAAATGTGAGTTTGGTTAACTAGATTATAAACGTAGTGATCCTGCAGTGATATCTTGGGCTATCTGATTAAACGATAAAATAAATTGATGGTATGCTGACCTGGCTGTGCAGTCAACTTTCTTATAATGAAGGCTGTATATTAAGGTGAGGAATATAGATCTTAATTTAACACAAATCACAACTTTCAGCTTCTTCTGTAATGGACAGTAACGGATCTTTTCAACTCAAAATCTAACAGAAGAATAAAAATGATTACCAGAGTTGGTTATTTGGTTGTATCGTCTAACTGTTGCTAAGATTTTTCATGGCGGGACAACGCTTTTTTTTAATATTATTGTTACGATTTTAAATGTTATGGCATATAGAACTGTAAATATTTTATGACTAATTCTTTTTTATTGATTCTCGTAATTTGTAGGTCAAAATCTACCTGAGCTTCGATACCAGTTATTTACAGAAATATCTAGACCCTTCTACAAGAAAGGTCGAGTATTCAGGTAACCATGAATGCAGTCGACGGCCGAGAATGACTCACCTAATGGATGGAAAGATCGATGCCTAGCCAGATTTCTCTAGATAACGGCATTTTGATGTATAAATAACGGTGATCCTCATTGAGGGTCAGTCAGTCATAAGAAGCTCGGGAACCGCGATATTTAAATGTAACGAAACATAAATAAATTATTTGTAATATAAATTAGGATTAATAAAGACTGTAATAAATTCGTAATTAGTTATCGTGAGTTTTAATAAATTAGAATATAGACAATAAATTAGAATAAAGACAAATAAATTAGAACAATATAAATAAATGCTACAGTGGTGCAGAAGTGGGATCGTAGATAAATTTAATTTGATTTTTGAAAAAGACTTTTGAACTTTTGAAAGGTATTGTTCGTCGGGAACATCCGCGTAGTTCAGTAGTGATCGTTGTACGAAAGAACATTTAAAAAGTACGTGTGTGCCTGACCAAAGATGCTGCTAGTAGAACTTTCAGTGAAACAGTTGCGTGAGCAACTAGAAGAACGCGATGAAGACTGCAGCGGGTCCAAGAAGATCCTCCAAGAACGACTGAAGACTGTTCTCAACAAGAATGGAGACGACCCACAGACATTCCAGTTCCAGTCAGCAGAAGAAGCCGTTTTAACTAAAATAATCGATGGAAAATTTGAGAATGTCTCACAAATGATCGAAGAGAGTTCTAAAAAAAATGATGAAAATTCAATGAAACGTCTCAAATTATTAAAGAAGTAGCTAGACAAAACGACGAGAAACTCGAAAATGTGTCAAAAAGATTCGACGAGAAATTTGAAAATGTTTCTCAAATGATGGAAGAAACTTCGAAAAAGAATAATGAGAAATTTGAAGAAGTTTCCAAAACATTCGAAAAAGTAGAAGAGAAAATCAAACAATTAGAGACCATGATAACTAACACGAGAGTGCTACCACCAATTAATACGGTAGCTTTAGATCCGGTAGAGATAAAAGAAGACGAGACAAAATGTAAGTTGGAAACACGGCCGAAATTTGAAGGAAGTGGAAGTTCCGTTCATGTCAAAGTCCCAACTTTCGACGGAAAATCATCATGGAACAACTACATGAAACAGTTCGAATCAGCTGCAAGAGCGAATGGATGGTCTGAAAAAGAAAAGGCTGTAAACCTGACTATCGCTCTTCGAGGAGATGCCTTAGATGTGCTCCAGACCATAGCCGTAGAGGAGACGGATGATTTCGAACAACTGAAGAAGAGGTTAAATATGCGATATGGCCACGAACACTTGGAGCATGTATATCAGTCGCAGCTCAAAAATCGAAGACAAAAGAAAGATGAGGCTCTTCAAGAATATGAAGTAGATATCGCCAGATTAGTGCGATATGCTTATCCAACAGCTCCCGAAGACATGATGGAAAAGTTGGCCGTTCAAACGTTTATTGATGGTCTTCGTGATCATGAGATGCAAAGAACACTACGATTAGCTCGTCACAAGACGCTGATGGATGTCTTATCTGCCGCCCTCGAATACGAGTCAGCTACGCAGGCCTCTGGCGGGTATAGCAAAGTTAGGACTGTAAAAGAGGAAGGAGATGAAGATAAACTTGACCAGCTCTTTAATATGATAAAAAGCATGACACACAAGAAAACGAAGACCATAAGACCGAAGACAAAACCAGAACGCGTCGGCCTTAGGGGAGCAGCTTCGACCCAGAACTTTACCAAAGACCCTCTGATACTAATAGCTTCTTTGAAATGTCGTGAAGATAGTGTATATGTAGATGGAGAAATAAATGGTAAAAAGCATACGTTGTTGGTGGATACTGGAGCGACCAGAACCATTATACGCCCGACAGTTATAAACAGCCGAAAGAAACTGTTACCAACGAGGTTGCGACTTCGGACCGCCACAGGTGAAAATGCCAACATTCATGGAGAAATCCAGGTACAATTAGGAATTGGAGCAGAAAAGTTCGTCCATACTGTTATAGTTGCTGACATCGAAGAGGATGTTATATTAGGAATGGACGTAATGAATACGCATGGATTCCAATTGGATTTTAAGAATAAGGTAATCAAAGTTGGTAACGAGGAGGTATTTCTCCATCCACATGATGACAACACTATGCAAGCAGCCGTTAAAGAAGATACAGTCGTGCCTGCGAGAAGTGAAACGATAATAGTAGCGCGGCTACAGGGAATTGTGGACGAAGGAACACCTGTTATGATGGAGCCTTGGAATCATGACGACGAAGTTGGCCGTGGAATCATAATTGGAAAAGAATTAGTGACTTCGGCTAAAGAAATTCCTGTGAGACTTATTAATGTCAATGACTACCCAGTGACCATCAAGAAAGAGACAAAAGTAGGAACTTGTGTACCTGTTACATCCATAATCCGTCAGACGACAACGTCTGATAATTCCAACGACAAATTTGATCAAATGGTTGCAGTTGCTGGACAGTCTCTGAATCAGATTGAGAAAAGGAAATTAAGGGAATTTCTTCGGCAGTATCGTGATATTTTCGTACCGAAAGGAGGAAAGACGGGAAGAACTACCGTTGTTAAGCATAGAATTGATACTGGTAATGCTAAGCCAATTCGTCAAACAGCTCGACGATTACCACAGGCGAAAAGAGAGGAAGCTGAAACGATTGTTCAGGAAATGAAGAAAGACGGGGTAATAGAACCTTCTACGAGCCCATGGGTCTCTCCGGTGGTCCTGGTTAAGAAGAAAGACGGAACAACGAGGTTCTGTGTGGATTACCGTTTGCTGAACAACGTTACCAAGAAAGATAGTTATCCTCTGCCTCGGATCGATGACACATTAGACACATTGGCTGGAAGTAAATTATTTTCTACTTTGGATTTGAAGTCTGGATACTGGCAGGTAGAAATGGACCCGGTAGATAAAGAAAAGACAGCCTTCACCACAGGATCTGGATTATGGCAATTCAACGTTATGCCATTTGGACTTTGTAACGCTCCTGCGACATTTGAGAGGCTTATGGAAAATGTGTTGAGAGGGTTATCTTGGAAAACATGCCTAGTTTATCTAGACGACATAATCGTCTTGGGGAGACATTTGAAGACCATCTGAAGAATTTAGAAAACGTTTTTAATCGACTTAAAGCTGCCCAATTGATGTTAAACCCCAAGAAGTGCCAGCTATTTCAAGGTAAAGTCAATTATCTGGGTCATATAGTCAGTAAAGAAGGAGTGGCTGTGGATAAGGGAAAAATTGATTCCATTAAGGAATGGCCAAAACCAACTGACAAACACCAAGTGAGAAGTTTTCTGGGACTATGTACTTACTACCGGAGGTTTATTAAGAAGTTTGCAGATATCGCTAAACCATTAACGCGACTTACAGAGGAAGCAAGAGAATACCGCTGGGATGTAGACTGCCAGAATGCCTTTGAGACCTTAAAAAAGCATTTAATCACAGCACCAATTTTAGGGTATCCACTGCCAGAAGGAGAGTTCATCTTAGATACAGATGCAAGTAATGTGGGAATTGGAGGAGTGCTGTCTCAGATTCAAGGAGGACAGGAAAGAGTCCTTGGATATTTTAGTAAAGTTCTCTCAAAACCTGAGCGAAATTATTGCGTCACGAGAAGAGAACTTCTGGCAGTAGTGAAATCAGTAGAGCACTTCTATCAATACCTCTATGGAAGGAAGTTTTTAATCCGAACCGACCATGCCGCCCTTAAGTGGTTGATGCAGTTTAAGAATCCAGAGGGTCAGATAGCCAGGTGGATCGAACGACTCCAAGAATATGATTTTAAGATTGAGCACCGGGCCGGAGTTAGCCACCGAAACGCCGATTCTCTTTCCAGAAGGCCATGCCCAGCAGAGTGTTCTCACTGCAACAAAACGGAATCCAAGGAAGCAGCAGTGCTAAGAACGACGGTGGTCCACGACGACTGGACGCCTACCAAGATCAGGGAAGAACAAGAGAGAGATCCAGTTATACAGAAAATCCGAAAATGGAAAGAGGAAAACCGTCGACCACCTTGGCAAGAAATATCGAACCTAGGCTCAATAGTTAAGACGTATTGGGCCCAGTGGGACTCATTTATCATGGAAGATGGCTTGCTCAAACGAGTCCTGGAAAATGATGACGGTTCAGAGAAGAGAAGACAGTTGGTGATTCCAAAGAGCAGAATAGCCGAAGTACTTCGTCAGTTACACGACAGTCCATCAGGAGGGCATTTTGGTGTGAAAAAGACCCTTCAGCGAATTCGGGAACGGTTTTATTGGATGAACAGTTCCGACGATGTAAAAGACTGGTGTAAGAAATGTACTATTTGTGCTACGAGTAACGGGCCTTATCGAAAAAGGAGAGCTCCTATGAGACAATATAATGTTGGAAGCCCGTTTGAAAGAATAGCTTTGGACATTGCTGGGCCATTTCCAGAAAGTGATAATGGAGGCAAGTACATGTTGGTAGTAATGGATTACTTCACTAAGTGGGTCGAGATTTACGCACTTCCAGACCAGAAGGCCGCCACCGTTGCAGATAAGTTGATCCAAGAATATATCAGCCGATTTGGAGTGCCTTTGGAGATCCATAGTGACCAAGGCAGGAACTTCGAAAGCGATTTATTCCAAGGAATATGTGATAGACTAGGTATGAAGAAAACAAGAACTACGGCTTATCATCCGCAATCGGATGGTATGGTAGAACGAATGAATAGAACAGTTGGCAAGTATTTGACAAAGATGGTGTCCGATCATCAGCGAGACTGGGACCAATATCTTCCGTTCTTCACAATGGCCTACAGATCTGCTGTTAATGAATCAACAGGCCAGACACCAGCCAGAGTCCTATTCGGACGCGAGATGCGACTACCTTGTGATCTAGAGTTTGGGTGTCGACCTGGAGAAGATGTAGCAGGTGAAGATTATGTGATCGAATTACGAAGAAGAATGGACGATGTACACGAGTTGGTCCGTTCCCATCTCCAAATCGCTAGTGACCGAATGAAGAAACGGTACGATACACAAGCCGAAAAGGGGTGTTTTAAGAAGAACGATAAAGTCTGGCTTTATAACCCCAAAAAGCGAAAAGGTTGTTCTCCCAAATTGCAGCAGTTTTGGGAAGGTCCATACCTCATTATGGAGAAGATCAATGATGTTATTTACCGAATAAGCAAGATTCCGAGAGGAAAGCCGATGATAGTACACCATAACCGGTTGGCGTCTTTCGAGGGTGACCACGACGTAGATGAAGAAGTGGAAGTAAACCAAGTCCAAGATGTGTCTGACCTCACGTTTGAGGAATTCATGGGTGCCTATGGAGGTACCGGTAAAGCAAGACATGGTGTTACCACTGAAGAAAGGCAAGATCTACTCGCGCTTCCCAATGACTACTCACTGGCCCTTACCATCCCGGCCAGTATCAAAGATGCACCAGGGTTGGCATCCGTCTTTCGAAGGAAGTTTGGTCGAGTTGCAGAACTTCAATGCCAAGTGCCAGCTCTTGGTAAAACCTTGAAACTTCAAGATGCATCACGTTACCTTTTCTACCTGGTAACAAAAGACACTGCCCGTGACCAACCTACCTACCGAGATGTATGGGAAGCCTTACTTCAGTTGAGAGAGCACGTACTAGAGTCCGACGTGCAAAAGTTAGCCATGCCAAAGTTGGAGTGCCGCCAATTAGATTGGAGGGTTATACGAAACATGGTGGAGGAAATCTTTAAAGACACCGAAGTCCAGGTGTTAGTCTGTTGCAATCCGCATAGTTACTGGTGCGGAGAGAAAACCGTCCCTTGTCATTTCTATACAACTGGAAGTTGTAAAAGAGGGTCCAGTTGCCGATATCAGCATGTCGTTCCAGTTCCAGTCCCGACAAGGTTCCAGGAGGAACCATCTTTTAAGAGGGGGGCAATGTTACGATTTTAAATGTTATGGCATATAGAACTGTAAATATTTTATGACTAATTCTTTTTTATTGATTCTCGTAATTTGTAGGTCAAAATCTACCTGAGCTTCGATACCAGTTATTTACAGAAATATCTAGACCCTTCTACAAGAAAGGTCGAGTATTCAGGTAACCATGAATGCAGTCGACGGCCGAGAATGACTCACCTAATGGATGGAAAGATCGATGCCTAGCCAGATTTCTCTAGATAACGGCATTTTGATGTATAAATAACGGTGATCCTCATTGAGGGGCAGTCAGTCATAAGAAGCTCGGGAACCGCGATATTTAAATGTAACGAAACATAAATAAATTATTTGTAATATAAATTAGAATTAATAAAGACTGTAATAAATTCGTAATTAGTTATCGTGAGTTTTAATAAATTAGAATATAGACAATAAATTAGAATAAAGACAAATAAATTAGAACAATATAAATAAATGCTACATTATCTTTCGATACTAGCAAACTATTCGTTTCATTTATTTCTTTCATTTATTTCCATATTCAATGAGTTTATTATATTTGATAGTTGCTTTCGATCATAACAAACAGACTATTTTAAGTACACCTTCTAAAGAATTATAAAAGGATATTATTTCGGTAAGCGCTATGCTTGAATCCGGGTTTATTGTCGGCCTAAAATAAGTCAAACTAAATGCGTCGTGAGCTATTTTAGAATATATTTATAAAAATTAAATATGTGATTTAAGATTCAATAGAATAACGAAATTTAGACAAACATATTAATCGTTATTTCGACACGTTATGGTCAGCCTAGGGAATCTAATCAAGGATTAGAGGACCACAATAGATCTAAAAAAAGAGAACCCTTAAGCTAGCGGGGACAAATGAGCGGAATCCAATGTAACCTACGTAATATTTTTTCACTAATTTATTACCACTCTAATAATTTTTCACCACCAAACCAACCTTAAGGGGAGCGATTCTGCTGGCTTAAGGTTCAAGCTAGCAGAATTCAGAAAAAAAACTTTTTGCTTATAGCATATTTTTCACCAATTTTTCACTAATTTATTACCACCCTAATAATGTTTCACCACCAAACCAACCTTAAGGGGAGCGATTCTGCTGGCTTAAGGTTCAAGCTAGCAGAATTCGAAAAAAAACTTTTGGCTATTGCATATTTTTTCACCAATTTTCACTAATTTATTACCACCCTAAGAATTTTTGACCACCAAACCACCCTTAAGAGGAGCGATTTTGCTGGCTTGCGGTTAAAATAAGTAGAATTCCAAAAATAATATTTATGATATACCACAGTGCTCTGCTAGATTTTTATGAATTTATTACCACACTAGTAACTATTCACTCCTCAATTACTCCTTATTAGAAATCAATAATTCTGTTGGGTTAATATTTAAGGTGATAAAAAATTTATTTTTACAATTTTACTTACTTTACTTACTCTTGCTTGCCAGGTTTTACTGAATTTTTAACAGAATACTTGATTGATAGAATACAGTCAAATTGTAAAAATAGATTTTTCATCGCCTTAAATTTGAACCTCAGAATTATTAACTTTCCATAAGGGGTACTAGTTTTAACCGTAAGCCAGCAAAATCGCCCCCTTTAGGGGTAGTCTAGTGGGTGAACAATTATTAGGGTGGTAATATATTAGTGAAAATGGGTAGAAAAATATGCCATCGACAAAAAGATTTTTTTCTGAATTCTGCTAGCTTTAACATTAAGCTAGCAGAATCGCTCCCATTAACGGTGGTTTGCTGGTGAAAAATTATTAGGGTGGTAATAAATTAGTAAAAAAATTGGTGAAAAAATATGCCGTAGGCAAAAAGTTTTTTTTCCGTATTCTGTTAGATTGAACCTTAAGCAAAAAACTCAAGCGGCACAATAAAAATCATAGAAATAAAAAATGAGAAAAACGTCACCGTCAGAGACAGAAAGGAAATAAGCGAGGCCATTGAAAAATTCTACACTAAACTATACTCGGTAAATACCCAACCACAATAACGACGTACTCAACGAACTATAATTAACACCGGCTCAGAAGAAATACCGGACATAACCGACTATGAAATAAGAATGGCCCTAAATCAACTTAAAACGAATAAATGTCCGGGAGAGGATAAGATTACAGTTGAAATGTTGAAAATTGGTGGCAGAAAAATGGAACAGGTATTAAATGTTTTATTTAATAAAGTAATTGATGAAGTAAAGATTCCTCAAGAATGGTACAACTCCGAGGTCATTTTATTATTCAAGAAAGGAAACAGAGCAAACATCGAGAATTACCGACCAATATCCTTGCTATCTCATCTGTATAAATTACTAACTAAAATCATAACCAACCGCCTAACATATAAGCTCGATTTCTATCAACCTATCGAGCAGGCTGGATTCAGAAAACATTTTAATACCATAGACCACTTGCACACCGTAAGAACACTGATAGAAAAATGCACCGAGTATAATGTTCCAATTCATATGGCGTTCGTCGATTTCCACAAAGCATTCGATTCCATCGAATTATGGGCAGTGCTTGAATCTCTAGAAAATGTACGCATATATTCAAGATACATTAACATAATTAAAAACATATATGAAAATGCCACCATGCATATAAAGCTGGACGAAAGCACAAAAACTAATCCCATAAGACTACAACGGGGAGTAAGACAAGGAGACACCATCTCTCCCAAACTATTTACCCTTACTCTAGAAGATATTTTTAAGAAACTGGAATGGAACAATAAGGTATCAACGTCGACGGATCATACTTAAACCATTTGAGATTCGCAGATGACATAGTTTTAATAGCCGATAATATCCAAGAACTAAATGATATGTTACAACAATTAAATGCAGTTTCAGGAGCGGTAGGCTTAAAAATGAATTACAGCAAAACAAAAATACTGAGCCGAGACCAGACAAATATAACAATACAAAATCATACCATAGAAAATGTGGAACATTATGTATATCTAGGTCATGTTATCAAACTAGGAAAACCAAATCAAGATGCTGAAATTAAAAGAAGAACACAACTGGCTTGGGGCGCTTTCGGCAAACTAGCACATATCTTGAAAAACACCTCCATTCCTATAAACTTAAAGAAAAAGGTGTATAACACATGCATACTACCTGTTTGTACCTACGGCTTGGAGACAGTAGCACTTACCAAAAAATCTGCCAAAAAATTAGAAACAACGCAAAGAGCAATGGAACGAATCATGCTTGGAATATCACTAAGAGACAAGATTAGAAACACCGAGATACGACGTAGAACGAAGATTAGGGATATTGTGGAAGAAATTACAAAAATGAAATGGCGCTGGGCAGGTCACGTAGCCCGATATAATGACAACAGGTGGACACGGAGAATTCTAGAATGGAGACCAAGGACGACAACAAGAAGCATGGGAAGACCTCAAAAAAGATGGGTAGATGACATAAGAGCAGTGGCAGGCAAACAGTGGATTAGATTGGCGCAAGATAGAGAAAGATGGAAGCAATTGGGAGAGACCTACATTCAGGAGTGGATGGAAAATGGTTGACAAAGAAAGAAGAAGAAGAACCTTAAGCCAGCAGAATCGCTCCTCTTAAGCTTAGTTTGGTAGTGAAAAAATTATTAGGGTGGTAATAAATTAGTGAAAAATTGGTGAAAAAATATGCCGTAGGTAAAAAGTTTGTTTTTCCGAATTCTGCTAGCTTGAACCTTAAGCCAGCAGAGTCGCTCCCCTTAAGGTTGGTTTGGTGGTGAAAAATTATTAGGGTGGTAATAAATTAGTGAAAAATGGGTAGAAAAATATGCCATCGGCAAAAATATTTTTTTCTGAATTCTGCTAGCTTGAACCTTAAGTCAGCAGAATCGCTCCCCTTAAGGTTGGTTTGGTGGTGAAAAATTATTAGGGTGGTACTAAATTAGTGAAAAATTGATGAAAAAATAATACGTAGGTTAAATTGGATTCCGCTCATTTGTCCCCGCTAGCTTAAGGGTCCTCTAAAAAAGGCGCAGCGAAATAGACCAAAAGTCATCTTATTAAATCTATATATATATATATATATATATATTATATATATATATATATATATATATATATATATATATATATATATATCTAAAGGGGATAATCAAGTCATTATATGATAGAAAATGAACGGAACTAATTTTTAATAAGATTTATTTGGATCTAAGTAACTGAAAAATAGTACCTATAATTTGTCAAATAGATAAAAAGAAATTTAAAAACTATAAAAACCAACATAAAAGTAAACGAGATTGTGACACATTCTTACCTAGGTAGTTCAAATTAAACCCTTAATTTTTAATCTCACATTAATCTTAGCTTTATAATTTCCGTGTATATAAGTGTAATGGTTTATTAAATTTATAATATATTGTAATTACGAAGATATTCTCACCTTCCTTTAGAATTTGATAAATTGCTAAATTTAATTGCGATAACTTAGTTCGGCAAATACTTATCTAAGCATCTATTTGAAAAGGTGCAAATTACAAGGTACAGGACAATTGACTTTTTGATGAGTTGTTGCTTTATTTGTGAGATTATAAATTGGGGTTAAGCGCTTTTGAGCGCCTAGTGAATATTCAAATCATAAAGAAGTCATTGTTTAAAGTTCCGTCGAGTGTACTTAATAAACCGTTTACTCCACGACATCAGAAATTATTTCACATCGGCGATCGAGAAGTTGGATATAAGGGCATTCGAATTGTATTCGAATATTTACATATCGATTTTATCCAAAGATGAAACTCTAATTTTATATGTATGTGATTTTAAGACATAAAAATGAAGTATCCTTGATATGTTATTAATTTGCTAATTATTGTATTTTCTTTTTATTGATTTATTCTTTTAATATTGAAAAATAATAATGTCACATATAAAAAGATTATTCAAAGATCTTAAAAGGATAGATGAATTATTTCTAACAAAATTTAAAACAACAAATACATTAAGATCTATTTTATCTAAAACCAAATCTATTTATGTAGGACCTGAAAGGAACATGGTAAAAAGAGAAAAATCGAAGAAGCTACTCTTATTGTGTTAAAAGAAACCAACTGAGTGGCAAATTCGGCGTCGGCAGAATGCAGTAGGATCTAGTTACCAATATTAAAAAATTAAATGAATAAAAAAACTAGCGCAATAGGCAATAACATATCGAGGATACATCATTATAGTTTAGGATCATGTACATATAAAATAAAATATATAAAAACTAGTTTGATGTTAATATTGAAAGTAAACTAAATATAAAAACAAGTACTTACCATGGGATAGTATATATGAATTTTTACCTCGTTTTTTCTCATATTTACAACCTATTTACTACCATAACTTATGTCATGATTATGTCATGATTGGCTGTTGTCTTTTTAAAGTCATCTTCCCTATTTTTTCGCAAACTTTGTTCTATAACTTTTTTCTATGCACCTTTAGCTAGAAGCAATGGTACATTAAATGAAAAGAAAAAAATAATTACCTTTAAAATAGTCTGCCAAGAAAGTTCTACGATTAATTTTTAAGCAAGTTACGGTTTTTCAAAGTTTTCTACTTTTAACGATATTTGCTGTTTACGGTAAAATGCAAAATTGCGTACGAAAGCTGTACTGTTCACCTTTAAAACCCATTTTAAGGTTTGTCGATAGGACGCTCTGATTAAGGCTATCGAATTTTTACCGTCGAATTAATACAAATTTTAGTTTAACAATTGATTTCACACGCGTAACACATTTAAAATCGCCTGTCGCTTCAAGCATTGTTTCTAAAAAAACGTTTTATTACACAGAAAAAGTGCTAAACATTATCAACATTATCTCAGCTTCATTTCTTGTTTGAAACATTTGTTTCTACGGCTTACAGATTCTTGGTCAATTGATATTTTCCGTTCCCTCTATAAGGGTATAGGGGGGTTTTTTGGGGAAGCCCGGAGGTAGGAGTGGCAAACTTTTTTGCATGTTTTTGGAGTCTCAAAATTGACATTCTCAGCAAAATTCAGCTTGTTCGTATGATTTTTAGAAATTTAGTGACATTTTCGTCTCTAACGACTGGACTATTCTTTTCTTGTACATTTAGATAAATACAAATCACTGTAAGCATCACAATTTGACCATATTTTGGTTATAGTTAGTCTTAGAATATTTTACTGTAGACTATTTTAAAGTACAGAAAATAAGCTTTCTTTTTTATTTAGTAATTTATATACCTAAATGCACTAGAAAAAAAAGTTATAACGTTAAAAAAAAATTCAAAAATAACCCTAATTAAAACCGTAAAAATCGTTAAAAAAAAAGTGGAACTTCGGGTCTGTCGACAGAAGTGAATACTTTTTATAGCGTGTTATAATTATGTTATTAAAATTTTATTTCTGCTTATTACTGAATTGTTAATACTTTTTATAATAACACTACATATTTAATATTTAAAAAATCTTAATTTTTTTCTTGAAAAATTTTGTTGATGATTTAAGTAATTTTTAAAAGTTGTTAAATACAATACCTATCAAATTTATTCATCATATACATTTTTATTATTATCTTGTATATATGCTTAATTATTTCATTTTCAATTTCATTACGTTCTAAAGAGAATCATGAATAATAAAAGGGTATATTAATTACCTTTTATTAAAAACGTTCCATTTGTAAATAATTATCTATACGTATATACACTATGAAATTTCTAAAATAATTTTTTTTTGAATTAATTTTATTTAGTTTTATTTAATTATATTTAATTTTTACAATTTTCTTATAATTTTTTAAATTTTTTTATAATTTTGTATAATTTTATTTAATTTTATTTAATTTTTATTTTATTTATTTTATATAATTGTATTTAATTTTATTTATTATCGTTTATTATTGTTTAATTTTATTTAATTTCAAAGAATTAACCAAATTGATCATGTCGACCTCGAGTTGCAATAAAAAAATATATTATAATATATAGAAAAATGTATAAAATTATTATAAGTGTATATGTATGTATATTACGGTATAGCGTAAGGTTACTACATCCATCTCGATTTTTCCAGTCCCGCTAAATAGCATTTCGAGCCCGTGAAAACATCATACCGATAGCTAAGAAGTGTTCACTTCAAAAAGGAAACTTTGAAGAACCGTATCTTGCTTAAAACTAGTCCTAGGACTTTCTACAATCGACCATTTTAAAGCTAATTGATTTTTTTTTTTCTATTAAATGTACCACTGCGTATATCTAAAACTGCGTAGAAAAAAGTTATAGAACATGTTTGCGAAAAAAATAGGGACCAAAAAGTGGTGTGAGTAGCGAACTTTGAAAAATCGTCTCTGGAATATTGTAAATCCATCTTCTAAAGACTTCTACCTGACGTCATTTTGAAGAGCAGGGATAAGAAATTTTTTCTTTTAAGCAGTGTCTACACCTATACTCCCGTGGATAAAAATATCTGGTGTTCTTTTTTTTGTTTCGTTTTTTTGAAAATATTTTTACCAAAAAAAATTAGTCTTGACTTTAAAAGGTGACATTTTGATAGAAAATTTGATTTTTGACCAACTTTTCTGTAGTTGTATATGTACGAAAAACAAAAGTACAAAGGCACCCTAGTGCATAGGGACACATTCTACCTTTCTCAAAAACGCACACTTTCTCAAAAAAGCAATAAAACTCCTCTAAAGTTGTAGTTCCCTTTAGGCCTATTTTTTAACATAATCAATCAATAGCCTATATCTGTATAAATAGAATTTGATGTCCTTATTGAGAGAAAATTAGACTTACTATGTCAGGGTAGTATCATATCGTTTTTTCGGACTTGTAACAAGACAGTATTGCTAATATAAATGAATAGGAGATAATGTGTGATATTAATAAAAATTAATCACCTGCTGTAATATTAATGTAAAGAAATTATTTTTAAAGCGGCCTCCAATATCAAAATCTAAACCGCGAATAAAGAATTTATTTTTAATTTCCAACGAGATATCTAATGTTTTTCTCTGGTACATTTATGGCTCTAAACTTTTATACCAATAAAACTGTTTAAACTAATTTTATATAATAGAGGTAACGTAAATGGAAGGACCGCAATCTTTGCCGTGCAATGAATGTTTGTGTCAAAAGGCTGACCTCAACACTCTGCTTTTAGAGACCCAGAGACTCACAAAACTTGAATTTCAATGGTCGTTTGAGAGAGTTCCACATCATGCTTCTGCCGCGTTAATCATGTCAAATAAAGATGGAGAGAGATTATACTTTTAAAGGAACATTTCCAGAGTGATCCGGTAGCACAACTTTCACTGAAATCGGTAGGATGGAACTCCTTAGTTACCCTTTTAACAGGTTTGTACTTACTTAATTTTTAATTTTAAGTAATAAACGCATGATACTTACGTTAGATACCACATTATCTAGCATTGAATTTGTTATCCATGAGATATTTTTCAAAACGATAAGTTAAAGAGTAAATATTTTAAAGAGTAAATTTATTCGGTTGATGATCTTGAGTCTTGACAAAGCGAAAGCTCCACAATTTTCTACTTACTTCTTATTATTTTTCCAATATACACGTAGGATTAATAATTGAATAGGTTTTAAATCTATTTCTTCTTTAAGTACCATCTCCGTTAGGGAGGTTGGAAATCTTCATGGCCATTCTAACTTTCTAAGCAACTGTTTTATAGTTGTTTTGAGTTGAAACCATACCATTAGCGTATATTTTTCAGCCAAGATATTTGTCTTATTCCCACATTTATTTTGCACTGTATTTTTGCTTGAATTTTGAGCCGGAGATGCCCTATTTTTCTCTCTACAATATATCTCCGAGATACAGCAGTTTTCTTTCTTTTATCGTCCACTTAACTTCCTTTTCTTCCTTCACTTCTTAACACTTCAATGTTCATATTCTTCAGAATCTCTCTATGTCCTCATCTCAAAGGGGTTAAGTTTTCCTATCGCCTCTAGATCCAGAGTATATGGTTCATCGCAGTATAGGAGACTGCATATATAACATTTTGACACAAAATAAAAGCACAATGTTTTGCAGAGATAAAGATGGGATGCTACTAGGAGACAAGACTGTAAAATTAAACAGATGGGCAGAGTATTTCGACGAATTTTTAAACGATAACGGCCAAATAGAAACAGAAATATAATTAGAAACACAAGAAACAGAACTACAACAAACACAGGAGCCGACAGAAATGAGATAATACAGGTAATAAGAGACCTAAAAATAATAAAAGTGTTATAAAACAATTCACAAGAAAGTAATAAAAATTACAGAGGAATGACTATTAAAAATAGTATGCATATAAGGTATCAGAAAACATTATAAGAAGTAGAATAAAAACCTACGAAACAGAGATAATAGGAGAATACCAGGCTGGTTTTAGACAAGGAAGAACAACAACCGATCAAATTTGTATGCTAAGATTATTAGAAAACAACAGTTACGAACAAAATATATGTTTGCATATGCTTCTTATTAATTTTAAATAGGTATAGGACTCCATCTCACGAAACGGACTATACGAAACAATGAGATCACTAGGAATACCAGAGAAACTGACACGATTAGTTAAAATGGCGCTTGCTAATACAGTCAATAAAGTTATGATACAAGGAAGTCTTTCAAATCAGTTTAACGGCAATAGAGTGCCGTTAGTGTTAGAGTGTTACTAACATGTTCAAGAACAGAACTTCGAAAAATGTTCACAAAATTTAAAAAAGAAGCTAGAAAATATGGCCTTTCTATAAATCGAGAAAAGCCAAGTATATGGAAATAAGATTGGAAAATACAGAAGAAAATAAATGGACGCATCAGAGAGAGTATAAATTTTAAAAATTACCATAATTTGAATACCTTAGAGTAACAGTTACAACTTAGCGGAAGCGAAGAGAGATAAATAAACGATTGTTGAAAGGTGGCAAAGCAATAGGATCATTAAATGCACTGTTAAAGACAATAAACGTGTCCAGAGCAGCCCAGATTCAAACTTGTGAAACAATAGTGATATCAAAGTTATTGTATGCATGTGAAACTTGGACAATGAATCAGAAAGAATAAAAAAAGCTACAGATTTTGGGAAAGGATTATCTTGAGAAAAATTTTTGGTGATATAAAGGAGGCTAAGGGAGAATGGCACAGAAGAACAAATCAGGAGCTAATGGACACAGACGGATACAGGATTGTTTGTCTTTTTAGTTTTGGATATAGCCAAAAACTCAAAAAATATTTAGACTTAAAGTACTTTTCAAAATATGTCCCACCAAGATCGATACACTTTGCATACATTCAAACCAATTGGTAAAACAGTTATTCCAGCCTTCAGATGACACCTGCAAAAAAAGCTGTTTTAAAGGCATTGATGGATTCTTCCGACGACTGGAATCACTGCCAGAAATTGAGGTATTGATCTTTCGGAACGTGAACAAGTCGTTGGCACTTAGATCGGGTCTATACGGTAGATGGTTTAACAATTCGATGTTTTGAAGTTCCTAAAGCTCTTTGGGACAGTGTGACACTTGCACTGTACTGATGTAGGATGATTCGCCGTCGTGTGTTGTTTTGTCCGAGTTTCGCGATAAACAGGAAACACGATATACATTTTTTTCTTTGTCCAAGCGAAGTAAAAATTTTAAATTTGTTTAATGAAATATTCAGGACAAAACAGAAACATTTTTATGCCTACCTACAAGGCATTGTGTTTTAATGTAGGAAATAAAAAATTGTCGAAGAAAATTTACTACAAATTTATCGTACCTGGACATACGTACATAGAGCAGATTCCATTTATCCAGTCATTTAAATCAGCCAAGAAACAAAAACTGTCTAACCTGAAGTGTGGCAAGGGCTAAATTGTATAAAACCTGTACGTAGTTTATAGTACGTAAAATTCTTCTGTTCGAGTTGTTAAAACGCGGCCAAACATTTGTTAAATTTCACGGAGAAATTTGTATATCATAAGCGACTTAAGTTATTCGACAGATCGAATTTAAATTAATTAAAATTACCAAAAAGGATCACTTTCAATTATTTTATAAAATCAGTTTGGACGAAGAGAAAGGATGTTCAAAAATTGATTTACGGAAGTAAATCTTAAGAAACTGGAAATACGATATGGATATTAAACTAAAACCAATTAATTTCGAACCCTTTCCTCTAGCGGATCTGACAGTTAATAATTTACAAGAGTTAATCGGTAAAACCAAATATAAAAACATTGTTTTCTAATTTCCACAGTATTTCGGTGGAAATTAAAAGCAGTGTTGATTTTGTTTTATTAATAAGAAGGAATTTCAACCAAGTAACCGTGATTTTGAAGACATTACCGACAGTAGGTGGACTGAAGTGTGGTAAAATTTTGTGGATACTGATAGGCAAGCAACTATACATAAGTCTAAATTAAGTGGTTGTAAACTAAAGATTTTAACAAAAGGCCCTTTATGTTTTGCAACATTTGGTACCTAGATAATGGAAAAATAGACATATGTCGAAAGTTGAGTTCTTTAAACTTTATTTCTAAGGAGTGAAATAGTAAATCATATATTTGAAAGTGCTGTTAAGATAAAATGTAAATAGAATAAAATATTTTTGTAATGTAATGTTCATGTAGTACTTAACTTATAACTTAAGCATGGAAGGCCCTCTATGTTAAAAAGCAACATTTGGTACCTGGTAAATATAAAAAAAAATTAAGTTTCAAGTTCATGAACATAAATAACTGATTCGGTGTTAAAGAATAAAGTTGGTTGGTTGTTTTTGTGTGGTAATAAATATATAAGACAAACAGAAAAATTGATGGCTTGAAGGTGGTTTTGTAATGTATTGTTCATATATTACTTAACTTATAACGTAAGAAGAAAAGCCCCTATATGTTAAAAAGAAAAATTTGGTAACTGAGAAATATAAAAAAGGATAAGTTATAAGTTCGTGAGCTTAAGGTGGATAGATCGATAAAGTTAATAGACTTTGGTGTGTAATGACAAGATATCTAAAAACTGCAAAAGTAGATGGGTTGTAGGAGGCTCTGTTAAATTTAACTAAAAATATGTGATGTTTATTTAACAGAGCCACCTACAACCATCTATTTTTGCAGTTTTTACATATCTTGTCATTACACGCCCAAGTCTATTAACTTTATCTATCCACCTTAAGCTCACGAACTTATAACTTACCCTTTTTTATATTTCTCAGGTACGAAATGTTGCTTTTTAACATTACGACCGCTGCTTCAGCGACCCCCCGTGCCAACCGATCCCGCTCAGACCGTACAGCTTCACAGGATAAGGCCGGTCGTAACTCGACACCGAGGAGTAGGCAGATTAAGATCTCAGTGTCGTTTGACGGTTCTCGTATTTCTGGAGAACAAGATACTGGTACGCCGGGAGTGAAGAGAGTAGGCAGATTGAGACCCCGAACTCGAACGTAACCATATCCCTCTTGATAATGGCTCCAAAGTGGGTGGTGGCGAAACGTCGAGTTTTAAATTCTCAACGCGATTCTTCCCGAGAACTTCATTCAATTATTACTTTCATAAACTGTCAACATTTTTTTACCATCATAAAAGTAACTTCTTCTACTCATAGACTACATATATGGTATCATGCAGGCCATACACGTTAGGGTTTGCATGATGGTCTTAACCTTGCATGCATAACCGACAGGCATTCCCTAGCGTGTATATGATAAAACTGTACAGTTATCGGTGCATGTACATGCAACCGAGCAAATATGAAAATTAATATTTTATGCCGCCCGATTTTGCTTTCCTGCGAGCATACCCTAGCGTGTGTGGCGTCCGGCAAGCTTGCCTGCCATAGTTCTCATAGCATAACATGTTTCAGGTATTATTCAGCCCAAAGCCTGAGGTAATATAATAGCAGAATATTTTAGACACTCATATGTTCTTCCTGTTGCAAGAAATCTTAACGTTACTGTTAGTTTCTCATGGGCTGATATTGCTTTCCTCATAACAGTATCTTGTCTTTGTATTAACGGAGCAATCAATGATAATAGTTTCAAATAAAGTTTTTTATCCATTCGTAGATAATTTTTGTAATCTGTAGGTTTAAATCTCAATTTATTATCAAATTTACGTGGGAGAAATGATTTCTTTTTAATAACCAGCATTTAGACCATTCAGTACAGTATCACATCGTTGTAGTCCATTGTAGTTTGGTAGGTATATACCACACAAAGTACCGAGGGCGTCCTCCACACACCGTCACATAGCTTAACACGGTTATACCTGTCGCTTATGCATGCAAGGTTAAAATCATCATGCAAAACCTAACGGTTATGGCCTCCATTACGGAGGTCAACCATCCACAATACGTATCCGGTTTCGTTTTTTGAAAAATATATTCTTCGGACACAGTAGTCATAACATATCACATGCCGATAATATGGAGAGACTATTAGTCCAAGGAAAACCGAGGTGAAAAATAAGTAGGGAGCGATCATCAACACGATGCACGGATACAGTCGAGAAATTACTTAACACCAACTTCTTTATCAGCAACCTCATTCGTAATCACTACGTATCCGTTACGATGTACAGTACCAAAGGTTTTTATAATTATTAGCAAGACGTTGCCTTAGCTGCATTATCATTGTAGTTGATTTCTCATAACCCCAACTAATTTTTAGAAATTTGTATTTTTTCAGATACTTCTTTGTGCCACGCAACAATATAAATACTTTTGTAAATACTGGGACCTATGATATAAGGAAAACCCAGCACTAGTTGGCAGGCACAAAGAATAAGATAACTAAACAGTATAAGTATAAACCGTCTATAGTGTATTTTTATGTATGAGGGAGTAATAAAACAATAAATTATGTATGCAAATCCCTAAATTGTTGATACGGGTGACTCAATGAAAAACAGATATTTGTCAACAAGTTTACAGAAGTATATAGGAAAACAATTTTAAATTGAGTATGACCACCAGGTATAAAGGTTGGAGCAGAATAGAATACAATAGTTGTGAGGGTTACTAATCCCTAAATAAGGTTGCCAGTGTCGGAGTGATGGAGGTTAACAGGTACTAATGAATTTGCAAGAAATGTAAGATGTTTATTTTATTGGTTATATAACCAATAAAAGTTTAATAAGTACCTACCTATTTGCAAAATAAAGTTTAATTCTTTAGATAAAATAAAACGTTTTATTTTATCTGAAATGAGTGCATTCCACGAAGTAAGGGTTTCAACAATCAAACATTTAATTCTTTAATTCCAGGAATCTACGACAGTAATTGACTAGATAATTACCTTCTAAACTTATTCCACAGAAAATGTGATAGTGGGTTTTTCCATTTTGTAGGAAGGTCCAAGTGGCGTATTCAATAATTTGTAAAAGTTCACTAAAAGTAGGTACTTCAGTTGCAAGGTGCAGTTTATTGTGTATACTAGTGTTATGGAAAATTTGGAAGTGCCGTGTAAACGCCGAAAAATTGGTCCTTTAACAGTTAATGAAAAAACATTAATATTTAATTGTTTTAAATCATTTACAGACAAACGTTTATGTAAAAGTGTTGATGAGACCGTTGAGTTAGTTAGCAGTACACTTGGTGTTGGGAAATCTACGATTTACAGAGTTATTAAAGAAGAGAAATGTGATAGTTTTCAAATGCCACGTAATGCTCCAGGGAAACCAAAATTTCAAATAGAATATCATTTTAAAGAAGGACTTCGACGGAAAGTGCATGAATTCTTCTTTAGACAAGAATTTCCAACATTGGATAAAGTTCTTGTCTGAGTTCGAGATGATAAGGATTACCCAGAAATGAGTCGAAGTACGTTATGGAAACTTTTAAAAGAAATAGGCTTCCGCTGGAAAAAGAATCCCAGAAAGTCTATTTTATTAGAAAGAAGCGATATTGTCATATGGAGAAGACATTTTCTAAGAACCATAAAGGAAATGAGAAACCAAAAAAGAAAAATATTTTATCTTGATGAAACATGGATCAACGAGGGTCATACACCAAATAAATTTTGGCAGGATGAAACTGTTACAAGTCAAAGGCACGCTTTTGTAAATAACTTATCTACTGGTTTAAACCCATCATCAGGAAAGGGACGCAGGCTGATAATAGTACACATTGGCAGTTCAGACGGTTTTGTTGAAGGTAGTTTATTAACTTTTGAATCAACTCGTACCGGTGACTACCATGAAGACATGAACGCTGATGTCTTTCAAGAATGGTTCGAACAAATGATAGATCTTCTTCCTAAGAACTGTGTAATAGTAATGGTTAATGCAAGTTATCACTCCAGACTTATAGAAGCACTGCCCACAACCAAGTGGTTAAAAAAAGACTTGCAGAATTGGCTGAGTTCAAAAAATATTACGTACCATCCCGGATCTATAAGAAAGGAACTTTATTCGTTGTGTGCCCTTCATAAAGAAAAATTTAAAAAATACGAAATTGATGAAATTGCCAAAAATCGTGGAATGACAGTACTTAGATCCCCACCATATCATTGTGAATTAAACCCGATTGAACTGGTATGGGCACAGATAAAGAGTGAAGTTTCAAGAAAAAATACCACTTTTAAAATTCATGATGTTAAACAGTTGTTTTTGGAGGCCGTAAATAATGTAAAACCTGAAAACTGGGAAAAGGTAGTAAATCACACTATTAAAGAAGAGGAAAAAATGTGGAAGCTGGACAATATTACTGATAAAATGATCGAGCCAGTTATTAAAATCTTGGTTCTGAAAGTTCATCTTCTGAATCTGATTTGGATTTGTAACAAGTAGCTGTAAGTTTTATATTAATATTTTTATTCATCTATTTAACATACCTTAGACGGTTTTAAAAACTCTTTTTCTCTTTTGTAATTTTTAAAAATTAAAAAAAATGTGAATTTTTTAAAACCCTTTTTAATGTAGGCCAGTCAGTTCTAATATAGTGTGTGATAAAAGATGTCACTTTTGTTTACATATACATAACACTTTATAACACTGAAATAATTCATTTATTTTTTACAATTATTCAAAGTAATTTTTCAATTAATCTTGAGCACGCCCATGGAGTGGTCGGATGTACCATTTAAAATTATGCTAATTACTCTCTCGTTCATAAAAATAAACTATAATTGTCCCGTCTGCATAAATTTCTATTTTCTTAAATTCCAAAACATTGGGTTCATATTTCCGATGCTCTTCTAAATCTAACAAATGTCCTCCATAATTAAATTTAATCTTGTCTGCAATCAATTTTGCTGTGATCCTATTGGTTAAAGCTTCTATCATCTATAAACTCTGCGGTCAATTTAAAATGATTTGTGAAGTATAGACTTATACTTCGGAGAGAGGATCAAGAGCCGGCTCTGCTATTATGCACATCACGATGCTTCTCTAAATTTACAGTGGCCATTACGGGTTTGTGGGGTTGCTGGCTAAATTAATGGATTCCCACGTGGGAAACAACGCTGTTTTCCCGAATCGGTTAAATAGGACCTAACGTTTGTTTAAAGCTAGAAGTAAATACTATTTGTGTTCGGGTTGTAAATGTAAATAAATAACTAACCATGTTCCACTTGAAACATATTGGGGTTGTTCTTTTAGATGCCTTATTAAATATGAGCATTAGACCTAAAACATTTGGTTTATAATTAGGTTGCATATTAAGTTTAATATTTATAAATGAATAAAATGAATATGGATCAAATATAAATAGAATACGAAAGCTGGAATATTTTGGTCACATTACGAGGTACATTGAAATACGAAATTTGACATCTTATCATACAGCGACAGATCAGGGGAAAATTTAGTTAGATTAGAAACACAAATTTAGAGACAGTGTTTGACTCCATCCAGCTGGTCGGATACTTATATCCACATCATAAACAAATTGGTTAATATGTTTTTTTGTGGAGTCTAATGCTAAGTGTTTTAAACTTTTAAAGAAAAAATATTATATTTTCCACCAAAGGGACCCTTTTTTAGTAGCAGTACTTTAGTAGCAGTACTTTTATTTGACCATAGCTCTGAGGATAGTCAGAAAATATCTACCTCTGGGCAAAATGTAAATCTACAAAATCGTATCGTAATCGTAATGGGAAATTTTTATTAGAGATTTTTTATTGCAAATATTATCACGTCACTGGATTAAAAGTGTCTCCACATAGCTGTAAACAAAATTGTACAACAATATCTTTAATAAAAATGTAACGTTATTCGCTCCATGCGTGACCATGGTAGGGGTACCTTGAAACGATGCCAGCGTGCGTAGCGGCGAAATATGACAAAATTGGACCTATATTTTTACGCACAAATTTTATCAAAAATATATGCAAATACATGTTAATTGTGCTAATAATAGCAAAAATAGTAACTGTTATTTTTATAGGTGTTCAAAGATTACATATAAATTATAGAAAAGAAAATGATGTTATTAATATGAAAAAGTAAATATCATTAATTTTATTTTTATGCAATTGAAATAAGAAAAATTTAAATGATATTTCATAAGGCTTGAAGCTAACTGCAGAGTGCCTGATGACTTTAGTTTTTATATCATAACTTTTACTATTAGTGTTTTTTAATTATATGTTCTTTCACGTAAAAAACTTGATTTGCCAATACTAGATGTTTCCCTATCTTCTCCGTTTGTGGTTGAAAAGATATATTATGATGAATTTTGAGAAACCCAGTTTTTAATACTACATTTATTTTGTACATAAACTGAAAAAATATAATTAAAAAACTAATTATTAATAATTGTCAATTTCGCATGTATTTAAGAATGTCAAACATATGTCACATGTTTAACCTGAAAATTGGGAGGTCCAAAACTGTCAGATGAAGGCCTTAGGTGTCGCGTCAGTCGTTGTTATTTTTCTTTAAATAATTATTTTATTTCAATTTCTTTCGATTTGATTCATTTATTAACTTGTCTCATTTATTGCACTATTTTAAATTTAAAAATAGTTGGCGCTAATCCCTTCATTCAGTTTTCTATTTACTCAATAGTATGTCATAATCTAAATTCCAATTTTAATTTTCACTAAATATTCGAATTAATTTATTCAGACCCCGTTATATTCTATGAGATAGAACCTATATAAAATTCTACGTGTCACTTCAATAGACAAAGTATATCTGTTGGCAACTCTGCTCTATCATGTCACTTCAGTGCAGAAGTAGGGATAATTTAATAGAAAGGGAGATTGGTTTTTGCAATGTATTTTGCTTATTTAAGCTGGATTTTCAGTTGGAAATATGATGTTAGTATCTTTAATATAATTTAACTAACCCATTCAATAACAATTATATAATTTTATCCTTGACAATTTGCTATGTGCTATGTACTATTCTAATTTTCACTCTTCATCTGGCAAGCAAATATTTTAAAACATATGCAGTCGCTAACTCAAGAGTGATTAATATAGTTGTTTGGCCTAATATCAATTTTTGTCCACCTTTTTTGGCGAGGTCTTCCTGAACCACATGGTCGATCACTGAAAGTAACATACTGCAGTAGGTGGCCGCTGCTATGGGAACTCAACATATCTCTGGAGTTTCTAGAGAATATCAACAACTGGAACTACCAACCAACAACTACATGCTACAATCCTGTCTAACTACTTAAAGACATCAGAAGCCATAAGTATCATTTAAAAATCTTTTTTGTAAAATGTTTACTTTGATTTTAATTTAAGATTAAAATTTTTGTTTTATATTTTTTTATGTATAATAAATATAATTAGTTAGTATCTTGGTTTATTTGTCTTAGCCAAACTCATTTTCAGATTTACATCTAAGATAAGACGTTCTCATAGTTATATTGTTACCCAATGGTACCCACCTTTTCTGATGGGTTGTTCGATGGTTACAAAAAAAATGTAGATTTTATTTTTATACAGAGAAATGTATACTAAACTTTCTATAAAGATGTAAAAAGGTATTAATTTGTAATGGACATTTCAATTTGTAAGATCAAAATTAATATGTCCAATTAAATCTATGTTTTGTCTAATAATAAATATGGCTTGTACTCGACCATTTTGTATGTTTTAATTTCTCGAATAATCTTCTTTTCTTTTGAACCACAAATAATTGCACTAACATGTTTGCTGAGCCAACATAAAGTGTGATTGTTACTCTTTGTCTATATATATATATATATATATATAATATATATATATATATATATAGATATATAATATATATATATATATATATATATATATATATGTATATCGGTTATTGTTATTTGTTCATATATGTATTTTGAGTTTTCTTTGTCCCTCACAAAAAAGACAAAGTGGTGTTCTTTTTGGCAAATTTTTAATTTTTATTTAATTTTTAAACAAGAAAACTTGTTTTCTTTGCATTGTTTATTCCATGTTTCTGCTTTAGCTCGAGTAATCTTGAACAATAATCTAATGTTTTCTTCTTTTAATTTTTCTTTGAATTATGTGTAAGTAAGAATGATCTAAAGAACCACGCGCACATCTCTCCGATTCAGAGCAACGTGTCCTCGTTCATTTTGTGTGTCTCAATCACTCTCCATCGAGGTGTTACACAGACGTGTTAAATAGAAATTAATCATTAACTCGCCATTGTAATTTAGTATATATTCATTATGTTTCTGTTTAATGCCTGGTATAATGTTATTCCCACTTCGAGCATTTAAATATTAAACGAGAGGCTATCACTTTTCGAGATTTTTCGTTTTGTTTGAAATCCCAATTATTTAGTTACGACCTTTTTAGATTTACGCGAGAAATCGAACCTCTGCGACATTTCATAAATATCAATGATTAGAAGGTTGTATTAATTCTGTTTTGATGACAGCCTAGAAAAACGAAAAACAAATGACATTGATTGTACCAATTTGTTGTAAGAAATTTGTACAATTACAACTGTTACATACCATGGAAGAATTAAGAATATAAAAAATGATAATTCAATTAGTAACAGTCACGTCAAAAAAGCAACAAAACACAAAATAGCATGATAAGGATTTAGCTCAGATGAAATCGAATTAAAACAAGGAAAGAGACAAGGTATCCGCTGTCTTCGGCATTTTTAAATAATATAAGATCAAAACAAAGGAAACATTGGAGTAACAATGTTAAAAAATACTTAAAAAGTATGAAGGTAGAAGATTTGAAGAATGGTGCAAGAGAAATAAGAAATTATAAATAAATAGTAGCAGGTGTTCCGATACAAAATGATTTGTACATAATTTGTAACTAATAAATAATTATATATCTTTAAATATTGTATACATGAGCTTACCTAGCCACAGTTTATTGTCTTATACTTGTTGCATTAGTTTCTTTGTAAATTTATTGTTTTTTTAATTAGGTAAAATTCCTCTTTAAAATTAAAGATTTTCCCAAAATTTTTTTATAATAAAAAAGCAGTTAAAACTTTAAATTGCAAAAAAACATATATATGTATTAGTAAGTATACATACACAAGTTCCTGAACAAACATTATACCCCGGAGGTTTTGTGATGGCTTCAGCCAAGGGAGTGGATGGAGTTTTAGATGATGTCGTTGCGGTGTCCAATAATGGTGGCTGATCGCCATCACCAACATGCGGTTGAGATCCAGGACAACATAGCCAGGACCTCCTTGGCAAATCTCCTGTATAAGGTTCATCGTAAGTGCGCTCTTCTATCCGATCGCTCTTACTGATGGTATATAAGTGACCGAAACTCAGATCCCTGAAAAATAAAATAAACTTTTTACTTATCACCATTATTTTAAGTCAAAAGGTCAAAAGGATGGATTTTGAAATTTAAAAGTGTTTGTTGATTGTCAATATCTTGTTACGCCAGATAACAAAAATTATTTTAACATTCAGAACGACTCTCATCAAATTGATCAGAGAATGCACTCAAAAATTGATTTTGTATACTTTTTAGTTTAAAACCTTTAATCGTCGATATGAAGATTTGGTCTCAGAAGCTTCCTATCAAAGTACAGGTAAATAAAGGGTATTATTAAAGATATTAAGCTCCCACGACAAAAATTAAAGCATAACAAATCCAAGTTTCTAAAATAGCACTTTACCAGACTAGCCAGACCATTTTTACAAGTTAAAGAATATTTTCCCCTTTCATAAAAATTTGTCTAATATATTTTTTTCAAAATTCTAAAACTGCCTAACTTTTCTAGTTGTTTTGAGAAAATCTTCAAGATTTTTAAGAGTGCGCTCTTTTTTTTTCATTTATGAAGATAGGCAACAATTTTGACAAATATTTCTCTATCCTATGTGATTCTCAATAAGGATTGACTATCGAGACTTGTCCACTCTTTGATGATTTCAACCATCTCCTACCTGGAATTCTACTTCCTTCAATTTTCCCCTCCATCAAAAACTTCAAGATCTCATAATGTCTTCCCTGATACACATGTCCTAGATAACTGGTTTTGTGCTTCTTCATGCTGTTAAAAAATTTACAAGGAAAATGAAAATTATTTAAAAAATCCTTTATAAAAGGTATATATATTCTAAAAAGAATGGATAGTAGTATAGTAGGAGAATACCATTCTCGTTTCAGAAGTGATAAATCGACAATTCATCAGATTGCAACCCTGAGACAAATTTTAGAAAAAACACTGGAATAAGGCATAGACACTCGTCACATATTTATAGACTATAAAGCAGCCTACGACTCTTGTGAATAGAAGGGAAATGTTCAAAGCAATGAAAGAGCTAGGTATACCAAATCAGTTGTTAAATTAAACAAAACTACCTCTTAAAAATGTTGAATGTAGAGTACGAATTCAGGACAAACTGTCTAAACCTTTTAAAACAAATAACAAGCTACGCCAGGGAGACCCTCTCTCCTGTATACTGTTCTGGCTCTGGAAAAAGTAATACGTATGTCACAAATCACAATAATTTGTTCAATAATAAATCAGTGCATATCCTTGGCTATGCTGATGATATGAGAATAAATGAGAGGAGTATGTAGTATTAAAAGAATCAGCTACAAAAATGGGTTTAATAATAAACAACAACAAAACGAAGTATATGAAAAT
This sequence comes from Diabrotica balteata, assembly GCA_918026665.1. Classification (NCBI taxonomy): domain Eukaryota; kingdom Metazoa; phylum Arthropoda; class Insecta; order Coleoptera; family Chrysomelidae; genus Diabrotica; species Diabrotica balteata. The sequence continues at coordinate 92,543,696 of OU898282.1, forward strand.
AAGCACGCAACCACAATTCCTGCAACCACTTGTTATAGAAAATGAAGTCATTGAAGTAGTGAACGAATTTGTATACCTGGGTGCGTTCCTTGATCTTCGATTATCATTTTAACCTTCTTATTCTAACATAAATTTGTTATTAGTCTGATGTAACGGGTGTTAATGTTACTTGTTTTTAGAATGGTAATTAATTTGTCGTTTTGGTCCCTGTCGGAAGCCGTTTCAAAAACAATACAGTATGTGTAGACATCCTGGTTCATATCTAGATTTCTTTGTATGAGCACATTCATTCCGATGAGAGCCTAAAGCCTGGTTGGTTGTCGCTGATTTCATAATTTAAGTTTTTATAAATAAAACTGAAAATAATACTAACGCTGAGATAAACCGCAGTGTTTGCACGGCCAACAGATGCTATTTTGGGCTCAATTAAATCATCCTTAAATCAACAATTATATCGAGAAATACAAAAATAAAATTGTACAAAACAATAATACGCCCAGTTCTAACATCTAGGTCAGAGACTTGGACTCTGGCCTATATGTTAGGACTGGGATTACAAAATGGAACGAAAACATGTTAAGATATTTCGAAAGAAAAGTACTAAGGCGAATGTATGCGATATATTAAAATAGGACGTCTGAGGTGGATAGGACATGTAATGCGGATGGAACAAAATGACCCAGCTAGAAAAACGCTCCTTGGTAGACCTATTGGTGAAAGAAGAAGAGGAAGACCCAGAACAAGGTTCCTTGATACCATCGTTGAAGACATGAGAAATACGTGCTTGACCGAGGAAGGCGATGGATAAGGACGACTGGAGAGAAATTCTTGAAAAGGCTAGGCCCACGCAGGGTTGTAAAGCCAGAATGATAATGATAATGATTCTAAAAATGCCCTTTTTGGTTACATTACAGAACGTTTTCGGACTAATAAGTCTATCATCAATGCAGCTCCCTAAAATAAGTGTCAACACTTTAATGAAAGAAAAAATAAATATTAAATTTTGACCAAGGTTAAAGAACATGCGGTTGAAACT